>JARHVA010005201.1:772500-955000 GCA_037957365.1 Torreya grandis | reverse complement strand
TCTCCTTTGAAAATTTTCATGGAGATATAATAAATTTAGGGAAGTTGACAGGGGTCTTTAAATTTTCTCTAGTAAATTTTTTTGGTAGTTCAAATGTCCCATATTTAAGAATGAATATTAAGGATAATAATGACCTAAAACCCTACTAAACCTTGGATAAGGACCTAACTGAGAAAACAAGTATGGAGAGATATATAAATTATATGAAATTTATTGGATGATTTATGGGAATCTTCAAATACCATTACCATCTAACTAAGTTGTACCCTACCTACACAAACATTGTACAAAATGGCTCTATTTGACTATTTTGTGCATTATGGATGTTATAGGGACTTTAAAGAGGATAAATAAACTTTGGTTGTGATATTATGTCTTATTATAACTAAATATTACCATTTAATAACACATAAAATATCCTAAGTGTTCCTACTAGTAGCTCCATCTCAGCCAGTCAAACTGGCATAGTGAGCAAGATAGTGAGAAGTGTGAGAACTTCAAGTAGAAGAATATTTACGGTGTACCTCAGTAAATATAAGGCCATGAATGGTATTCAAAAGTTTCATAACCTCAATTTAATATATTTTCATGGAAAATTGAATCCATTTTCGAGGCCAAGTGTAAGGATTGACTAAAAAGGGAGTTTCTTTGACTACAGGTAGTGATGGTTCACTTTCAAAAGATTAAGATGATTAAGAATGAAGATAATTCATGGAGAAGCATGTTTTAAACCTTTCAATATTATTATAATCATGAAATATATTCATATTTAGTTTGGGATGCTCTAAAAGGGGTGATTGATGAAAGGTAGCTTTCTTGTGCAGAATGAGAACTCCTATGCCACTTTTAAATAATTTCATGATTTGGATTGACACTTGTACTTTATAAAATTAAATTATCAGTTTAAAATTATCTTTTAATTCAAATATAACCCATTATATAAAAATTAAAAGTGTCCAAGTTACATTTGGACTTCACTTTTATCTTAAATGTTATAAGTAGTGAACTTTTGGGTTCTTTTGGGTGGCCTCCATTGGTTAATGGTGAGACCCTAGAAATTTTCTCATTTTAATGTATATTGAAGAAATAATAAAGTGAATTTTAATACATAAATTCCTCAAAATTTATTCTTTTTTAAATCTTGTTGATCTTATCCAGTAGAAGATATCCTTTTCCAGCATGTTATCCTTGATTTTTCACCATGTGTGTAGAAGATTAATTGTTACATGTCTTTGTTAGTGTCATATTTTAGTGTATAAGAGTTAAATAATTGGTTTATGGTTTTATTCTCCAAATTATTAATCATTATCCCTCCTAATCATCAATATACCTCTTGAACCTAACATATGAAACATTGATGTAACAAACTATCTTGAGTTGTGAGTTATGTGTGAAAAAAAATTTGATTTGCTCTAAGTAGTATAAATTAAGTCAATATGATGAAACTTAATATTGATGCATCACCTTTTATATTTTTATTTTGTCTTATTAACCCTTTTCAAGAATTTGTTATAAGTAAAAAAATGTTTCAAAGAGTGCATCAAGGAAACTAGCCCTTTTAGAGATTCATCTCACCAATTGATTACCCGTAGCAAGTGAGATGTTTCCATTGTGACATTTGGATGAGGAGAGATTTTAAATCTCATAAAGGGTTGAAAATACAAGTGAAAATAGTTCCTTTATTCTAATATATATATATATATATATATATATATATATATATATATATATATATATATATATATATATCCCATTGTCTATGATCATCTATCTACAGGTTGAAGGAAAGCCTATGTTTTGGTGCAGCCTCAATATGATCCCATTGTCTGAAGATGGTCTTGCCAATTGTCATGGGAAAAATATATATAATTCCATTCCTCTTATTTTTAAATATCACATCTATCCCATTTAATATATGATACAAAACCTCTTGTTCTACCAACTTTTTAGGTACATGAACTAGAAAATTAAGGTGATCACTTTTAGGTTCTTTCAATTTTTATGACCATGCAATCAGGATAAAACCATATGTCTCCTATTAATTTAATATAATTATTGATTAAATTTATTACTCTCATCATAGGAATACCATAAATATCTTTCCTTAATTTAGGGTAAACACAATCACAAATAAATTGAATATGGTATTTATACTTGTAAGTATGCAATTTTGAATAATACTAAGATATAATCTGGGTACAATTAGGTGACAATTGTCTTTGTTGAGTAATTTTTGTAGTAGCACACAAGGAATTTAAAATATAGTACATCATGTATAATTCAATCCTTTTCTTATTCTTAATCCCATATATCTATCTACTTAGGGAAATACTAATGATTTCACCTAATGGAGGAACCATCACTTCTTCAATGATGAAGTCTACCATAGGGACACACATTGGTTTAACATGTGTTTTATGCATGCATCCATACAACCTATTTATCATATTCATGACTATCATAACTCTATGTCTAAATTGACTCACTAGGATTTTCTTTGTAGGATCGACAACGACCTAGTTACCTACTTCCAATCATTTAGCTAGGATATCCACCATGTTGTAATTCTTAGCCCATGAATTAATGTAATCTAAGTCTATCTGGGGCCTTGGTAGCTTATAGTAAGATTGAAATTCAATAGGGGAATTGTATGAAATTTTATTAAGGCTTAATTCATGAAAAATCATAACCTTCTCAATTTTAGCATCTTTGAAAATTGGACCAAGGTCATTGATATAGTGTAGTACCTCTAGTTTAGCAGTAGCATAATGAATTCTAGTAATTTGAATGGTCACAATGTCATCATATAATCTCTTCAATGAGATTAACTTCTCTTCTTCGTTGGTCAACATTTCCTATTTTTCAATTATCCATAACAACTTTGAGCAATTAGTATCTCCTATGTTTAATGAGGAAGCTGCAAATTCTATGTCTTTAAACACTTGGCCTTCAGCATCTAATGATAGATATAACTCAACTGCATGCTTTGAAATGTGTCCATGAGTCATCATTTCTATAATCTCAATTGAATTATCCTTTTTCAAATGATAATCCAACTTTTTTAGCTCAAAATAGTGAATCTAGTGATAATTTAGGGATTTCCATATGCTCTAGGGATTTTTTGAGGTTTAAATAGAGTGTTAATGGTAGAAATCAAGTTTGAAGTATGATATTTTAGGATTCAAATCATTTTTTTTATAATGAATTTATAACTTCACATGCTTAGGTCCACCAAATCTTTGGTTTTGACTTGTATTCCTATGTGGCATTACCTTGTCACACAACTTATTTATTTTTTAAATGTGACCATTATTACCCTGAAAATGTGTCATCACCTCGTGTAATCTTAGATTGTGATCAAATTATATCCATATATATCTATTTTTACTATCTAAATGTGAACTATCAATCTTTTATTTGAGTGATCAAATACACATCATTGATCTATTCAATAATCTTATGTCCTTGATTTTCACCACGACCATTGATATTTGATCTAGGATTATGATATTGTGCCACTTAGTAGCATCATGTTTAATCTATGTACCCTACAAATAGTCTTCTTTTTATGAATTTTTTTTCACCATGTGGTAGATTTGGATTAGATATAAGCTCTTTGACACCTTGACTTGACTCACACCATTGATCTTCATTTACAAAATTAAACGTGTCCCATTAATCTTCAATCTGAGTGGTTAAACACACATCATTGATTTACTGAATGCATGATCAAACATAGAATTTTGATCTAATATTTATGTATAAAGAGTAAACACAACTCATTAATATTCATGTGATTCACCATGATTATGACAATTATCACTATTGCATTCGATCTCGTAATCTTTTGACACTTTGACATTGAGATCACCATTATATCTCCTTTTCATGATTGAACATGTGACGTAGATATTCAATTTTGAATTATTGACATGAGAGATCATCTACGTACTATCAATCCTAAATTAAATTAATAATTGAAAATAATAAAATCAAAGACATAAGCATGCATTTTATATTAAGGATTTAATGAGTTGATAAACTTGATTAAGACTTAGGTTAAAATTAGGCTAAGGCAATTAAATGACCTATGAAAAATGTGAATCTATTTTAATAAAGACTTAGGATAAAGTAACTTGTACTAAGGTTTTAAGAATTTCTTAATCTTAGATTCAGTTAATCAATTACGACCAAAGGTTAGCATAATGGTTTGAATGGGACCATATTGGTTAATCAACTAAGGGTCACATTATAATTGAATTATAAAACCCTGAACACTTGTTCATTTTAATGGAGATGCATGGAACCTAAAACATTGAAACACATGAATAAAATCTTACAAACATTAAAAAATATCAAAAAAATCTTAATGCTAACATGCCAATGTAAACTAGATCAATCATGATATTCAATAATGAATTTTGACCAGGTTGAATGCCTATTTTATAACACAATTTGTAAAATTAAACAAGGGTCCTCATTTTTATAAATGGGAGTATTTGACCTCAATATAATACATATAATAAATCAACAAAAAATAAATCATTAAGAGTTATTCAATGATAAAATATCACATATGTGTCCAATACCACATACAATATGTGTCATCATCTAGTCACCTTGCCAAGGATAATAATATAATCTAGAAGGAGGATTATATATAGGCCTCGTAAGATAATATAAATAAAATATTATTTTCATAATTAAAATACAATTAAGGATTTACATCATTACAAAATGAATTACATATTTACATTACAATCATTTTTAAATTATAGATAAAACTATCCTACTTTATTTAATTCCTCCTAACTTCTTAGAATGCTAAATTTATATAACAAGTCATATAAGCCACTATAATAAAGAAATTAAGTTCACATAAATATTAACCCATTCCATTAAAACTAACCATAATAGTTCCAAAACAAAAAATGGAAACATGGGTGTCCTAAATAGTTTAGCACAACTACCACCACTTCCATTTCCATTATTTAATACAAAAATGATTATGAAACAAACCATGTAATAATTCAAAATATGCTCATAATGCTACATGATAATAAATGAATCATTATCAACTTAGGATTCTGAATGATAACTCACAACCCCATTTTTTGAATAAAAATGATATTTATAACTTTAAGATTGTAGTTCAATGTTCTAAAAATACAATCCTTACAGAAGTTTTAATTTTGTTAGGATCAATGCTGAATTTTAATAATTAATTTGAGATTCATATATACATAATAATAGACATGAAATATGAAATAATTTATTACTCATTAATAATTGGTTTCAATAACAAATTTAACACTATTCATATCTTTAACATGAGTTTACTTAGACCTATTTTAATAGTATAAATAATAATAATTGACTTCATAATTCTATTGATAGTAGCAAGGAAAATAGAAATGCGACATTGATGTCACTTAATACATATCACTATAGCATGAAATGTAGAGTTATATTTCATTTAATATCATCTTTATAAATTTACAAAATAATACATAGGATCTTGGGTTACTTCATCATTACAAATAATTCTTTTGGCTATAATGAATATTGTAATAACTTTCAATAGAAATGATAGATGTGACTATAATTTAGACTATTTAACACTTCAAGGACTATCATATTTATTGGATAATATACATATGAGGTTCACTTTTTACTATCATGTATGGTAGAATTTAAGGTAAGAAAATAAGCAATGATCTAACTAATCACATATCTAAAGTCTATTTAACTAGTTTTTTCTATTTTTATTTTTAACTAGATCTATAGAGAACAAACAATATAATTAATAATTTGTGTTATAATAGGATGGATAGGTGGAATTAAAATTTTATTGTACTTAAATAGAGATTACCATAATCTATAAAAAAATTAAATGTTATTAAAACAAGTGACTCTACTTTTCACTAAAACCTAAGATTAAAAAAAAATCCACCCAAGTCTATCCTAGGGTCTAAAGATCCTATGTCATACCCTTTAATAAATGAATCACATGATCCATTATGATTATGGGTATCTATATACAAAAAATAATTCAATTACTTTTAAATAAACCTACTAATTTTTTATTTTAAATAAATAAGCAGAAAAAGAGTAAAGTTAAATCAAGCATGTTATTAATCTCATATCAATCCATCCCCTTTTACAGGGAAAAATCAATATACCATTAATATACAAAATAATTTTATTTATATTATAATATAAAAACCTTGACAGGAGGTCATGAAAATCAAAATAGCTTTGGTTCCAATAAATGTTGAGGGTCATGTTTAGACTTTAATGCCAATATTTATCAGGTAATATATATTGATGTTTCCCCTCATTAATCTATATATCATATAAGCAAGTTGAAAAAAAAATATAATTTCTAATAGAACCTTCAGATGATTATAGGTTGATATCACATAATTCATTAAAATATAAACTTAATAACTCCATTTAGGTACTATGAAATCTATATACACCTATATTTTAAGTCATAAATAGTTTCTTTTTTAGGACTCATTGACAAACTTTCTCCCTAAGTGCACATGCTAAAGAGTACTTAAAAAATATTATTTTCATATGACTTACTATTATAATTTCATACATTCATTGTAGCATACTCTAATACTCTTTTCTCTTTATTCCACATCTTGTCATTAATTAGCCTTTCTTTTGACTAACTCGATTAGGGTTAAGTTAGTTTTACTTTAACTTATATGGTTAAAATTGTATTGGAAATAGCCAATGCACTTAATTTTCTTTCTTGGGTCCCTTTTAAGGTATATCAACCCTTATTTATATAGTTATTTTATTCTCTATACTATATTAGCATAATCAACATAGTATTATTTTCTATTCAAAATATTATATTGTATCAATCTAGATTGAGTATATCAACACATTCTCTAGGTAAATTTTAGGAGCTATATTAGTATATATATGGATCATATATCTCATTTATATGAGGATAAAAAAATTTGTTTAATCTTATGCATGAGAACTTACATTTAGTAGATGAAGAAGAATTAGAATAGTAGCTTATTTTTATAGAGATATAGTCTTGATCAAAGTATTTGAATTTCAATACAAGGAATATAAACCAAGGATTTCCCTTTATTATTTGGATTCCCAAACTAAATAAAATTAGGTCTTTAACCTTTCCATTTGTATCTTTACCTACAACATCTCTCACAAAGTGCCACTTCAGCCAAGGGGTAGATTTATGTGAGAAAAAATCAACCCAAGGTAAGTATCCCTATATATAAAATATCTCTTTTAGTTGGTTTATATTCTTACACTAGAATAATATTTTTTTTTCCTTATCCATTCTTATTTCATCTTAAGCTTGTTATTGTATGTTATCTTTACATGTTAGTTTATCCCTAGTTAGATATCTCTTAGTTATAAACATTAATTTAGATACCTCATGGTTACCACCTAATTCAATTATTTTATATTTGTTTTATCTTATTGACATCTTGGATTTAGGATCCCCTTGTTCATCATTTCCTTTAATTTAGTTTCCTTATTACATCCTTTATATCCCTCTTACAAACATTATTTTATTTTAACCTTATCCCTAATTTGTAGTGTGGCCAATAATATATAGTTCATCCTAGTATGGTATTATATATTTCATATATTGGATATTTTTATTATAAAACCTATATTAAAAACATAAATTATAGTTAATCCAATAAGAATCTTACCCCACCACTGGTTAGATAAATTTCATGTTTTTCCTTAGCTTTCCAAATTTCTAAACATTTTTTTTTCATTTTCTTTTCCTTTTCCATCCTTAAGGGATATAATTACATTACGAAAATGGTATTACTTCATCACCAAAGTTAATATAACCAAGTCTTGGGTGGTTTATAAATATATAAATCTCAAAATCTTAATTTCATTTTCATGACTAATAAAAGTAATAATTTCCAAAAACATTTGACATTACATTTTTATAATCCTCAATAACACCTTGAAAATATTTTAAATGTTGATGACAAAATAAATATATCTTCTAACCCTAATGTTAATATATGATCTAGGTCTAAAAATAAAAAAATTAGTGCACATGATTTGAAAGGTGAATTTTAATATTGTCGTGTGTAATCCTGTGAGTTGAATATCTATCTTCAATAATGTCTAAAAAATGTATGAAAATACCTTCAATAAACTCATGCCTTTATGATAGATCATTTTTCAAAAAATTTACCTAAGTGTGATTTTACTATAGGAATTAGGTAAAATCATGTGACTACCTATAATATCTCATCGCACACTATACATACGATAATAATGAGGATGTTTTTACATATATTTAGTTCCCCAAATAAAAGTGTTAATTCTAACACTAATGTCATTCATGCATTTAGTGCTATAAAAACTTCTCACTCTAGTCAAAATGTGAATCAAGCATCTAAATCTAATCAAAACACCCTTGACACTACTCAAGTTATGATGAAAGTTTTAAAACAAATGGATAGTATGAAATCTAATAGTTAAAACCAATTCATGTAAATGTAAAATAACTTCTTAAAATGAGTAATAAAATGTAAAAAATTAATGGGGAATGCCTAACCAATGTGCTACACACTCTGCCTCAAAGATCATCTAGGTAACCTCATCCCTCAACCTAATATTTGTAATAAAGTCATAAATCACCTACATAATGAACCCTTATAATCTCATATTTCAAATATATATATTGGTGGATTCAATCCCACCATATTTGATGTCAAATATATTAATCTTGCTTTGTACCTTAAATATTTTGGGAATATTTATAAGGAGTGGTATAAAATTGACACCTTTTTCAACTACCAAACTACTTGATAAAATTGTAATGAGTGACTCCTTATAATGGTACAATAAACTTAAGCCTATATCTATCAAAAATTTATATGACTTAGTGAATTAATTGGTTGAATAATTCCAATATCATAACTTACCTTTAAAAACCTACAAAATTTTGTTAATTTCAAACACTTGAATAATGAACCAACACATTACTTCATTAAATATTTGAAATCCCTAGTTAATAATACCAAACATAACAAACTAAATATATCCTCTTCAATATTTTTATAGCCTCCTTAACACTAAAAAATATAATACTTTTTTAGGTCATTCTCTCCTAAATCATTTTAATAATCCTTCTACTAAGCTAAAAGGTAATATCACATCATGAGAAAATTTAAGGGACATTAACCTATTAAAAACACTATACTACTCATGAAACCTACTAAAAATCATGTGATGGATTATGGTGTTAGTGATACTTATGATCATAGTTGTGATTATAGAGTAATATTCATGTTATCATGTCTGGTGTTTTGAAAGAATATGTATCTTTATCATAGTATTAAATTAAGACATTTTAAACCACCCCTTCCTTATAATAATAACAAATTTAATGACATCAACATTCATCAACCTCTTAGAACTGAATAAATTAGGATACAATGTCCTTGACCTCAACGTAAATAGCTTGATTATTTGAATCCTAAACCTAAATGTATGATAATCAAATGTTTTGTTTGTTCACACTAATTAGGTTCATTATCATCATCCTAAATGTAAATGTATGATAATCAAATGTTTTTTTGGTTTCACACTAGTTAGGTTCATTCTCATGATAATTGTTGTTATCTTCATACCCTTGTATATTATTTATCCTTGGTCATAAATTTGACCATGATGATGTGGAAAGTTATATTTATTAAGCCTTTGATAAATTTTCCAACATTCATGAGGGTAAGGTTAAGCATGATGCACTTAATCAAGCTAATGCTCACCTTGGTATCTATACCAATTAATTTTAGAATCATTATCAAATAAATACCTATCACCCTCAAAATTATAAAAAATATTTTTAACTAAAAATTTAACCTAATTTATCTTTAACCACTAATGTCATGGAATATTTAGTTAACTCTCATGATTCCACTAATGTAGAAAACATGTTAGCATGAATGGTATGAAGCACATCATCACTCACATTGGATATCTAAAAAACATTAAACCTTAGCCTATCACACCTACTCAAGATTACATAACTATTTATCCCTATACTATAGGTCACCTTTAGTTTAGGTCCCTATTGAACCTTTAGATTTTGAAAAAATTGAGAAAAATGATGAAATTATCCATGCCAATGTAGTTCATTTTTTTCAAAGGACAATCAAATGTATCATCAATTCTAATATATTATTATATTTATATCATTATTATTTATAATATCATTATTTTTAATCTATGCTAATATAGTCATCTATATTTATATCAATGTTGAATTTTATGTCTATGCTAATAAAATTTATTTTATTACATAATTTTATGGATAGACTTGATATAGTCTCTTAATATCCAAAATATATCTCCTATGCAAATACAGTCAACTCTAACTAAACCTATTGTGTTTTCATGAAATATACCATCACATGTAAAAAATTAGTTCAAATTAGCTCTACAACCTCTTATAGTCAAACTAATGCTTATTAAACCTCTATTTCTCTATTACATTCATATTCAACCTAACCTAAACTTGAATAATTCAATCCCATTTAATAAATCTATAATCTCCCTAGTTGGATTCCTTTCCTTAAGTTTATGCTTACCTCTCATAATCATCTAAATATTTTAATTGAACGTCTCTCTAATATGATCATTCCTCAACCATAATCTATTGGTAAGGAATAAACTTTACTCTATTCTAAGGATAGTATCATGCATCAATGTAAATAGATATCTATCCAAATTGATAGGAAAAAATCAATCCTTGTCTTTTTAATTTCCCATCCAAGTCATGATTATCGATGGAATATTTATTTTATGTGGATGACCCTACTCTCTTAATTAGTGTTTGAATTATTGATATCCAAGTTAAAATGTTATACTTAGATGAAGGTTGTCAAACTTGTGTCACTTGTTTAAATTCATCATATCCCCTGGCCATTCTAAAAACAACCTTAATTCCACTCATAACATGTACCAATAATATGAATAAAATCAAATGAGACCCATGGGGTGAATTTATATTCCTATAATGGTACCTCCTATTATGTTCAAGGACAAAGTTATGGTGATAAAATTTCCTTCATCCTATTATACACACACACACACACACACACACACACACACACACACACACCCTTTAACTCATCACATGAGGGCCATATCTTATATTTCATGTCAATTTGTCAAATTTCCATATTTATGATCTATTTATAAAATTAAAGGTAATACTAACCCTTGGAAATATGAAAAATTCCAAAAAACATCATGTTTTGAAAATAACTACCCTTGAACCTTTCCCAAGTATATTTTTAGTGAGTATTTTTTTTATTTTATAAGTTAAACTTAGAAATTATAAGAACCTAAAAACCACCATTTAGCAAGAAAAATTATAGAGAAAAAATAAATAAATAATACCATCCTAGCCTATCAGACACAAAAAGTTAGTAGAGTTTCTGCAAATGACCAAAAAAAACCTAAAAATAAAGGAATATATTATATTTACTTAAAGTGAATCTCCTTCCTGATTCCACCTATGTTCTTCTTTACATTTGTACTTATCATCCCTCTAGTTTTATCTCCCTATCCTTAGGCCATGTTTTTTTCCTTGTTCTATCAAACCTTTGAACTTCTTAGCCATCAGTTTTCCCTTCTTGGTGTTGTATCTCCTCAAGGTGATGGTAAAATTTTATTTTCCTTTTGGGGTCCCCTTTGGCTTACCTCCTTATACCATTTTTAGTTCCCTTGTCCCTTCCCTTAGCTCATCTACTTCTTATTTGAAATTATTCCATTGTTATATAAATAACACCAACCACCTACCCAGTTTATATAGGTTGTCATGAAACTCTCAAAAATTATATCTATAACCCTATGAAAGATATGTTGAATCATCATCCCTCTTCCAAACATCTACCACCTTTAATTTATGGATTTTTATGTTAGGGTCTTTAATGCCCTACTGAAACTAGAGAATTTTATTGACCTTCTTTCCTAATCTCTTCTATATGGGAGAAGGATCACGGGATTTTATTTTGTCCTTATTCCCCATCCTATGTGTGATTAGGGTGGGTGGAAGGATAGGCCTTACTCTTTCTAACCTCAACTGATATATCTTTATTAGAATTATTCTCTTTGATTTCCACAGCATTGATTTCTTTTCTTCTCATAGGGTTTGCTCTTTTAGTGACAAGGAGAATTAGTCATTAGTGAATTATGTCATAAGTGGGTTTTTATTGGAAGGATAGGACTATGGATTCTAGTGACATGAGGATTTTTAGTGAGTATTAGTATTTAAAAAATAATTTTATTCAAGTAGATTTTATAATTGTCACCTCAAACTTGTGGATAATGCCCCATTAAACCTAATTCATTTTTAAAATGATGAACCTAATGACATTAAATTTCAAACAAAAACATTTTACCTTACTCATAATATAATAGATCAATTTAATCCCACATTGTGACCCCACCCTTTTAACAATATAATTGATAAGATACATGAAACAATCATTATTCTAATTAAATCTTTCACTATTTGACCTTCTAGGGACATTATGGTTAGATATATTCACATGGATATATATTATATGATGCTTAATTATTTGTATATGCTCATGTAAATCATATGGAAATATTGTGACACAAATCATCCTTATAAAAATATTTTTACCAACCATTATTTAATTTTAGTTTTAAAAAGATTACCCTTTCTTGTTTCAAAATCTATGATTATTTTAAACATCCTAGTGAGATATATGATGATATGTATGTTTTTCCTTATCTTGACATTTGAAAATGCATATCTAAAGATAATAGTGCCTAAGATCATAACATGACTACTATGGAACCAATTTCAAGTTTGGATTCAGTTGATTTCCCTATTATTTATGATTCTCTTTCTACCATGTTCTATGATCAATCTTGCCCTAGGCCATTATATTTCACTCAATTTTATGATCCATAAATTTTAATTCTTCCCAAAGATGTTGGTATAGATAATATTCTTGCAAACCTCAGATCTCTCACTGAAATAGACATCAATTTAGTTTTTTACCTTTTATAAAACCTCTATGAATTCAAGAATAATTTTACATCATATAAGAGACATTTTGAGTAGAAAAGATAAGAAAAAAAATTTCCTACCATGGACAATCAACACAATATTTGTTTACTATTAGGTACCTTTTTATATTTCAAATGAGGTGTACATATTATTCAAATATTTTTAAATATCTTTCAAATTATTTGGAGGTATTTCATATTGAGAACATTAAATTTTTTCTTTATCTAGATATGCATCCTCCAAAGGTGAATCTAACATATGTCCCATAAAATGGATATTTATATTATCTTTGGCACAAGTGTTATATACATTATATGATATTTTTAGATCCCTCTAATAGCATTTACATAGGTTCCTAAGGATAGAGCCTTATTATTTCTAGAAACATTCATGAAACCCAAATGATTAAGGATCACCCTCCTATATATCTAGAAACACCTCTATAGCTATAATATTTTCTTCCTCATTTAGGTTATTCATAGTTTATGGATCAATATTCTACCCATTATGTCAAGCCTAATTTATCCATCAAGGCCATTTGTAAGAATCTCCTTGTATGAACCTATGAGAGAGTATAAGAAACCATTGTTAAAGAATAATATTATTTATATTGAGAGATTTATGATGTTAATGGTGTGTATACACACAATGCAAACTATTTATGAATGATTATTTCTTGTGTCATATTTATCACTTCATATTTATAACATCTCTAATATTATTTCATTTTATATTTTAGCAATTAATCAATTCTCTCTCTTTACTTTCATGTTATTTATTTTCAATCAATATAAATATAAATATAAATTTTTTCCCCTTAGATTTTTTCAATCAATGCATATTTTTATTCTTTATTATATTTATTTTTTTAGCACCTTATAATCATTCCCCTTTGGGTTTATTTTATTACTGATTATTTTCATTTTATTTTCTATCTTTAATTTTTTTTAAAAATATTTTATCTCCCTATTGGATTTTTTGGTCATTGAATATTTTTATATTCCTTAGTATCTTTTCTTTTTAGTTATCTCCCTCTTATGTTTATTCATCCATTGAATCTCTTTAGAATTTTTTCTATCTTATTTTTGATTGTCTTATCCTATTGGGTTTATCTCCCTCCTCTTTGATTTTACCCCTATATTTTCTTGTGCTACACCTATAATAGGTTTATGTGGATTTTCCAGTGACTTCACCATCTTCCTTCATATAAAATTCCCATTTTAAGATTATGATACAATAATATACACTTGTTATGTGTGAGGCCCCCATTTTTCATAGTGCTCATCTTTGACATTTAATGACTATGAGATTTCGGTTATTCTAACTTGGATTTAGGAGTTATGATATTAGTCATGTCCAAATAAGGCACGCAAGGATTTTTATGAAGATTTATCATGTGTTTGGAACCTTTAGAAAGACATTATCAATCATGTTTTGATTAATTACATATGAAAGTATAATGCTTACATTTCCTTTATCTTATGTTACATTCATGAATCTAATTATGCCTATGAGATATATTGACTAAAATAATGCTGGATCATAGTTCATAAACATGTATATTTACAATTACATGTGTATAAGGTCATAATAATCTATGTGAATTCTTATATTCCTTGGATATTGGCTATGAATAATTAATTGAGTTTCCCAATTCATTAAATTTAATATCTTTGGCTATTAGTTTAGAGGAATTGTGTGTGCATTGAGTGTGCAAGAATATGGAAGGGACAATAAAGGAAATATACTACACATATAATAGTTATATCACTAAATAGCCTTATTTTTTCTATCCCTGAGATCTTAATGTATCTGAAGGCACTCATGGGTTTGAGTGTCCCAAAGAGGAAAGTAGATGATAATGCATGTGATAAAGATATCCCATCATGAATTTTAAGACTGATTATAGTTCAATCCAAGGAACAAGTAGTTTGACATTTTATTACTCAAAAATAAGTAATTATTACCACAAGGGGTTTAATTTTTTTGTGGTTACTCTCAAAACTCATTGCCAACTAAAGGAAACATCATTCATTATTTGCAATTAAGTTGAAACTCATTGATTTATAAAATAGTGTAAATGTATTGTAACTCTAAAATAAACATAAAATGGGAAGGTATGGTATGGTACAAAATAAATGTATCTAGTCTTGAAGGATTTTAATGCTTCAACAACTAAGTTGTATGTGTGCCATACCATAGTTGTACCACTGTGTGATGAGTTTCACCAAGGGCTTTAAATAATATTTACATAGGGAAATAAATTTAAGGAAAATAGAGAGGAATGAATAATTTATAAATATTTCACTAAATACAAACCTTAAAAGAGACTATAGTACATAACACATAGATTCCTCAATATAATTTGTAACTTAAGAACATAGATTAAATGTGTTGTAAAGAAAGTGAGAAATATTTACAAATGAATTAGAAAAACAAGGAAAATATAAATACCAAATTCATTAGAGTAATAAAATAATTTTTTTATTCTTTAACATCAACATATAATCAAAATTAAAACTATTAACACATTAGCAAACTAACTAACTAGTTTTTCAAAAAGTGGGAAATTGAAATCATTAAAAATATGGTTTCTTTAAAAAATGACAACCATGTCAAAAAATTAAAGATTAAAAAGGTGAGGAATAATAGGTGTAATCTTAGCTCAATTATACAAACACTTTGAACCAAATTTACTAACCTTTTAAAATATTGTAATTTACAATATATAAAGGATGGAGCCAACCTACAAATAGCACAAGATTACCATACTTGTCCATGATGGCCTCACAAAGTTTGTTATCATTTCATAAAATTTATTATAAGTTGACTATAATCCACTTCCCTCAAAAAAGACCCAAGGTACACCTAACTAATACATGGATGAGTCATATATGAACTACCTCCCAACTAATTAGATTGTGCCTCTTTGGTAGCTAGCATGATTACCACCAGGTCAAAATCCCTATCTATCTTGGCCAAATTCATTGATGAATCTCAAAATATCACTTATGATTAGCCCACTAATCTTTGATATAATTATAATGTGACCTATGTGGACACTTTAACCTTTGATACCTATCTAATGCTTGAATTGGACTGAGTAGAGAGTTTAAGCATTGTATGGGCTCTAGATTTGTTGGTGTTCACCACTTTATTCCTCATGTCCTAGTCGAAGTGACCAAGGTCAAATCCAAACTCAACTCTATATAGAATGTTTCCATATGGGTTAAATATCATAATTATTTTTACATATTTTAATTATGTCAACATGTTTTTATTTCCTTCTTCTAGAGGTTGTACTACTATCTATGCAAATCTCAACCATTTCTCAATCATAGCCCTCATGCTTCTAGCATATGTCTAGTAGAGGCTCAGGTCTGATGTGGGCATGAAATTCAACTCTTTGAATATGAATTATGTAATATCACTACTTTATTCATGCACTTTATCTCCATAATATCAATTCTCTCTAATATGCTTAAGCCCTTAAAATATGTAGTTTGTTTTTGTTAGAGTCTCAACCACTTATCTCAAAGCTAAGAAAAGTTACAAAATGTCATCCTTAATTCATTTGATTATATCCATAGGGAAGGTTATATTTAATTATGATTTCAAAGATTGGAATGTTCTTTCATGTATTCCATCATATTCTTTGGCATATCATGTATATCCCAAAGCATAGAAACTAGGTCCTTAGCCACTATCTCTCTGCCCATGGATGTCCTCACTCTAGTGAGAGAGAAGAGATCCTATTGAGTTTTATAGAACATATAGTTTCTTTCATAAATTAAAATTTGAGTGAGTATTCTAATCATGTTATTTGTGTTCTAGTTGAAGTCCCATTATAATTATAGATCACCATGTGTATTTGTTGACGTCTTAAAATTGTGCTAGATCTTAATCAACAACAATGGGAAGTTTCAAGATGTGGGACAATGTGGCTTGAAAACAACCTACAGATTTTAAAGAAGCTAGTCTCTTCTTTTGTATTAGGTGTTGGGGAAAAGGGATAGGAGACTAAACAAAAAACTAAAATGTAGGAATTGAAACCTAACTATGGTGATGCACCTAAGAGTAATCCTAATCCTAACCTGAGCATAGTGAAACTATTATGTGATTCTATTACATTTAAGAGTAGACAAGTGCATGATCAATGTAAAAGATTGGAATAATAGAAACAGAGGCTCACAATAAGGGAGTCTTTTACTGAGAGACAGGAATTATCAACAAAGGCATAGTGTTCAATCTTCTTAATAGAATCTTCCAATCACATAGGAGGCACAGAAGTCACGCACAGTCATGTAAATCTTCAGATTCAAGAAAATGAGACAAAACAAATAACATTTCCAATCACCGCACTAGAAAATCTACAGTATAGACTACTTTGCAAACAACACAGATAACATCAACAAAGGCATGGAGCTCAAATTTCCTCAATTCATTCAGCCACATAAGGGGCATAGAAACATGCATGATTACATAAACTATACAACTCAAGAAAATTGAGACAAGAGCATGATATTATTGGCCACAAACTTCAAATAGTCTAAAACTATGAGAATTCCCCCCCTTTCTTAGATTTTACAATTCTTCTTCTTTTATAGCCCTAGATACATAAAAAATAATAATAATTTGAAATTTGGTGTATTCAATGCTTTGAAAAGCCATGTTGGAGAAGAACAGCTACCCTTAACTACACCATGGCGATTCCTGACTAGTTCCTCTCTTCCCGCCTGAATTTCAAATTTCATCACCTACTAGGTCGCTCAACTGTATATTCTACCTCCACTATTAGGAGACAAATGGATGGCATATTTAATGCTTACAAGCCCCCAAAAAAATACTTGGTGCATTGCTCCATCTACTTGAACTAACTCTCACTGAATTTCCCTCCATTTTTGATGTAAAAGGTAGATGAACACTCTGTTCTGTTTGTAATGGGAGAGGACCCTTAGCCAATTTATGAAAAAAATTCCTTTAGGCATCAAAAAATGACATTTGGTGCTCTCCACTAGGTTCATCAAAGACATGTGGCCCTCTCCCTTTCATTGGCTATGCTATAGATTTATTTGGGACTCATAATAGGCTCCTACAGATGGCAACACCTGGCAGCTTCTGTGGATTTTGAAGTAACACCTGAGGCCCACCACAACCTTTATTCAATGATGAAACTCGAGGATGATCCCTCAGATGTTGACACATGGAAATCTCTACTACTCTTAGGAAGATACATGGCATCTTTCACTTCTTCATCTAAAGGTATGTGGTGCCTTCTACTGCCTTTTGGGGATGGGGTAGAAAGGGACCAGAGAGTGACACTTGGCAGCCTTTTCTATTATTAGCACTTAAGCAAAATGAAAGGATGCCTTTATGTATTGAAAAAAATCATTGGACCAAAGTCTCCTGGATGACGACACGTGGTGGCTTGCAATTTTTCTCCAAAAAGGTATTTCAGGGCCTCTACAACTGCCACTTGGCACTTTCCACCTTCTTTGTTGCTTTATGTTGAAAGTCTTTGAATGAAGTGCAGATGCCAATATGAGATGTGGATGCTGACACGTGGTGCATTCCACTTAATTACTACTAGGTATGTGGCACGGTCTGTGGTTCTTGAAGGTTACAAAAAGGGGACATGGGAAACGCCAACTGTTAGCTTTATCTCCCAGAAAGTGACACTTGGTAGCATCCACTTGAACTAATACTCAGGCAAAAATGAGATGAAGGAAAAAAGAAGGGGAAAAAATACCTGCTCAAAGGGTGACACTTGGTAGCTTCTACTGCATCTCAACACTCAGGTAAAATGAACCAGTCCTCTACTTCAAAAATTTTCTGCTTCGCTCGAAGAACCAAAATTGCAGTGCTCGACTGAAAATAATTGAATATGACGTAGAGTAGGAAATTACTCTACAGTATTCATATTAGGTGCTTAAAACACCATGGTTACACCCACAGTATATGATAGTGTTGGTGGTGTGGTAGAGATGGATGTGATAAGTGGAGGTCTGGGTAGAGGGGTAACATATTAAATGGAGGTAATGAAGGAATATGTCAATGAAGGAGGATGAGGTATGAAGGTAAAATGGGAATGAGGAAAAAAGAGGCCTAGGGGAACATCTGTGCTTGCCATTGGCTCTAGTTAAAACTAACATGTGGGGTAATGACACTAGGGAGGGGATTTTAGAAGAAGGGATAAAATTGGTTGAATGAAACCAAGTCCCTAGGTACATGGGATAATGGAAAATGGAGGCCTATAAATGATGTAAGGAGCAATAAGAGGTCATGGAGGAGGCCATAGATGAGTCACCTTTTATTTCTTTCTAGGTTTATTTCCCTAATCAACTCTAATAGATACAATGAAAGGAGTTGGGGTGGTAGAGTTCATCATGGATGACTGAGGAATCTATTATATTACCATAGGTTTTGCTGATGTGGTTCAATTTTATTGGTTTGTGCACATGGGTGCACTTATTTCTAGAGAGGAAACAAAATTTGATGGAGTTGGTTCACCTATATGTATCTAAACCTATCAAAGAGTTGGTGGGGGAACTATAGGGATTCATCTTATGGAATAGATTATGTATATGGGAAATAAGATGTGATAATTATGTGCATAACTAAATCTAATAGCACTTAGGTGAATTTTGTAATGCATGGAATATGGAAAAGTGGGGGCACAACCAAAGTGTGTAGTTATAGGGAAGGGAAATTGGGAGGGTTTCCACCAAGTTTATGATGAATAATGGGAGTAGGGGAAGGGATATACATGGGTGTCAATTTATATTCCCAACTTAGGCTTATTTGTGTATTATTGATAATGTAAAACCTAAGTTCCTACATAACCTGAGGTCAATCTGCTTGAGGTTGAGCCATCTATGGTTGAGATACTTGGACCATAGAAGGTGGTGAAGCCAGAGCAAATATTCATGGAGGTGAAGCTCATAGAGGATAAGGTATAATAGATGAAGGAGGCAAGACCCCCTATATAATTATTCTTGAGATATGAGGGAGATACCTAAAAATCTCCTCAAGGCTAAGCTAACATGGAGGAAGTAAGGCTAACTTGGGTGGATGGCCTAGGTTGAGATTGTCTTCCTTTCTTCTTCTTGACCTTGATCTGGGTGGATACCTTATGATCATTGGTTGGATTTAGATAGAGATCATCCTCTTCATGGGACTAGTGACCATATTTGATGTTAATCTAGGCTTGGTATCTTACCATATGGGCCTAAGTGATGTCATGTGGGTCCCAATCTTAATGTTTATCCCTACCTAGGGCATATGAGTCCCCTCTAGTTGCCATTTTATTTAAATAGATAAAATCCATGTATACTTAGTTTTTGATGGTGATTAGGATGGGTGGATAGGATTTATATTTGTGGTTAATTTAATGTCTTAAGATATCTTCCACTAACTTATAAGCAATGTCCTACTCTATAAGGTAATATAAAACTTGATAGGGTAGGTAGAGGGGATTTTAAAGTGGCATCCATCTAAATGATGGTGTCATCCTTGCAATAATAATATTCACCAATAGAGGTGAGAAAATCCCTTCTATCATTTTATATCTAAGGTATGGATGCCTCATTTATGGCCATGTATACCACTGGGTAGAAGGACTCACATTTATCTCAAATCTAGTTTTAGTAATGGTGATCATGTAGTTTGTAAAAAACTTAGTGGACCACCACACATCTAGGGGCCCATGATGGAAATGTAGAAGGATTAAATTTGAGCATTGTGTATATTACATATACCAAGTATCTCATCATATAAAATTTTCCTCCTCCTTGAGCATCTATCATTACCTTGATCAATTTGAAATTGATCACCCATAAAATCATGGACCTGATCACCCTTGAGTATAATATACAGTAGGGGAACCCACAAGAGGTTGACATGTAGGAAGTCAATTTACCCAAATAATTAGTCTAATAGTATCATCCCAATGTAGACTCCCTCCTTAAAGGTGTAAATGGTGTAGGCATTTACATATATCTTATTGACCTATTTAGCATTTGGGTTTTCTACCTAATTCTTCTAGACATCATATATCTAGTAAGTACTAGTATAAGTTCTCATCATAATCAAATCATAGGTGAATATATAATTTGGGATGTTATAATAAGTTTTAAAGTCATCTCTCGAGATATCTATGATCTAATCTGAGGAAATCATGTAGTAGACCATGTCATGAACATAGTCTTGTGCTTGATTATTAGTGTGTAACAATTTACCAAAAAAATCAAAATAGGGGAAGACCTCTAGCCTGAATGCAGATTAGTGTATCCTACACTTGTCATATGTCCAAAGGGAATCTTAAAACTTGACTTAGTATTCATCATTAGTAGCAGAGGATTTAGACATTGGTTCAGTTACATTGAGCATATCATTATAGTTCTAAAAACATGTCAAGCCATATATAAGCATGGTGTCCCTATACTCAAGCTCAAATTTGGGTTAGAAGATGAATTAACCATTATATAAAGGGTTGTCTTTCTTATGGTAAGGAATTATAAGTGACTAAGTCATGAAGGGCATACAAATGAGTAGAAAATGAGAAGGTATAGTTGGAATCTAGGAACAATAATGGTAAATAAACATATCTAGAGGAACTTATAAGGATCCCCATGTATCTCCTATATTGATGGTGCATGTTGGCTCACTCAATGTGAATTCAAAATTGAGTTTGTGCAAAAAAAATTCCATTTATTTCCCAATTTAAAACTAAACTTAGTGATCTCAAATACACAACACCTATTGTATTTGGTGATTATGACACAATGTTATAATTTGTCCAATTAGGACCTAGTTCCCCATTTCATTAATTCTAAGAGTGTTTTAGGCACATGATTATTTCATCTTTGTGTCATCCTATATAACGTATTTCCTATGCCACACATCCATTATTGATTATTCTTAAGTGAAATATATACCACCTAGGCATGGTCCTATACTTCACATTACACTTTGGAGAGTAAGAGTAGCTAGATGGAGGAGTGAAGTAATGCATGCCATATTTTGATTATCCTTTTAAATATTAATTTACCTCACTCTAGCCATTTAGTGTTTTTTTAGTCTTCCTTTACCAATATATACACAAGTGCCATGTGGCATGGTATGGTAGGTCAGGCTCTCTTGATATTTGACATCTATATCAAATATGAAAGACTAATATGTATGACAATGGGCCACCTAATTGGTTAAGTTATAACACCTTTAGTCATCAGGGCCATACAACATATTATTACTTAGTCAGTCTCTTCTAGTATCTAACATATTTTTTAGGTATGGGAGATTGACCATTCTAATATTTGGAAGATTTGATTGGTTAGGATCTAACATCTTTATCAGGCCTAGGAGACTGATGCATTATAACATCTAGAACCACACATCTCTCATCCTAATAAAATTAATGAAAAGAGAATTTTTAAAAAGGAAGCCACATGATCAAATATAACTCACCTGCTAACCAATGGAGATTTACAAGGTGTCATGTAGGATTCTAGGAGACCAAGACTATGAGAGTCTAACTCTAGGAATCTCAAAAGAAGTCCAAATATGTAGATTAGGAAGTTAGTGCAATAAAAATATTCTAAGTGTTAATTTACACTTTTCTACTTAGAGTGTGACAAATATGACTATGCTTAATCATAAACGCCACATGGGGGGACTTAACAAGGAAGAATTTACATTATGAATATAATGGAATGAACATCAAAACTAGGGTGGAAAAAAATTTGAGGATTAAAAAAAAATACAATGATCAGGGATGAATAGAAATTCTAGGAACCTCAAATTTGAGAAAATTTAAATAAGGGTCCCCCATGTCTTAAAATTAGGTGGTTTGTTGGCCAAAAGAGATGGTGACTTCTATGGGGAAAGTGGTTTTAAGAACATAAAACCCAAGTTATAAACCTTAGTTCATACACAAAATAAAGAGCAAAATAAAATCCTTAGACATAGACAAAGAAATAAGGCACTAAATATAGTTGCACCAAGTGACATATTGAGTTTTATATCTACAAAATGCCATCAATATGTATGAGGTGATAAATTTATACTCAATTTAATCTAAATTTCACTCAAACAAGTTTGAATGAAGATAGGTATTAGAAATTTTGAAAGGGGAATTGATTGGATAAATGACATGGAAGTGAATGGTATATTAATTTCTCTCCTACCAACTAGGCATCCATAAACCTAAAATAGATACCTCTAGTCTAACTCGAGGCCTTGCTCCATTGCCAACCAAGTCAAAAAACCTATGATGGAAGTTTCATGGATAATGCTTTCTAAGAAGACTCATAATTTATATAATGTATTTTTATTCTAGTATTTTTGTTAAATTTTATTATTAAAATATTTTTAAATTTATCCATTGAAGGTTTGGGACCAATCCATGGGTGATGGGATGTTCAAAAATCTCTAAAAACCCAAAAGATATTAGACTAGTCAAGTGATCATATGTTTCATCAAGATGTTTTATTCAGTGCAGTTATGATGCCTTATATTGATAAATGTTGTTGTTCTAAAATCCACTTGTTTTTTACAATTCACTGGTCTTTGAGATCTAAAAGGTAAATTAATACTCAAAATCCTTATATTATTTCAAAATGAAAGCTAACCCTTTAGGATTCCAAAGCCTAAAATATATCTTCCATGTTTTTGGCACTCTTTAAAGTAGTTATTACCCTTTTTTATCTCCCCCTCATGAATCACATCACCCTTTGAAGGTGAAAATTGGTGAGATATTGGAAACAGACAACAAAAACTAGAAAAATAGAAAAGACAAAACCAAAAGTAAACACACAACTAGAAGCAAACACCCAACCAAAAGAAACCTAGTCTAATATATACATTATCATCTTGACCAGAGTTACTATAAAAGTATATTACAAGGGGTAGCTAATAATTAATGATTTAGGATATATATATTAATATTTATTGGGAGGTAATTTCCTTTGAGGTCTTTGGGGTGAAATGCATTCATCCCGATTAAGTTAGCTATATGGTGGAGGATAATCTAAAGAGTTTCAAACTTGTCATGATGGCCCTTATTTTCATGTGATTTATCCCAAAATAAATACTAAATTAGGAATCCTAAATGATTTGACCTTGAACCTTTTTTCAAACCATCACCTGATAGTGCCCTATTGTTTGTTAAAATTTAGTAAGGCTTCATCCTAGGTTTCTTCTAACTGGACAATGTCCAAAAGCCTAAGGTTTATTTTGAAATAATGTTCCATATATTGATGGATCAATCTATAAGTATGTATTCTAAGGGTAATTGGGAGAATTGGATCCAACCCATAGACTAGTATAAATGGTGATATTTTAAGCACCTACTTATACTTAGTGCAATTAATCCACATATCAAATCTCAGTAATGAATACCATTTCTTATGTTTATTCTCTGTAACTTTTTAATGGCATCAATTAGGTTTTTGTTAGTTGATTATGACAATTAAGTTCCTTATATGTAGTAGTTTTATGACAGTCTAAAGTATTGGAAGTAGCTAATAAGAGGGGGGTAAATTAGTATATAACAATGTACATTCAATTTTAAAACTATTCCATCATACATAAACATGATCTTAGCAACATAAACATGAAATTACATTTATCCAAAGAATGAACAAGAAAATACAACACAAAAATGTATAATCTACATAAGAAACCCTATTGGGGAATAAAACCCACTCTCAAGCCTACAAACATTTGGATTACTTGTCATATAAAGTATTACAAACTAGAGACTTGTCAAATCCTTCTGACCAAGATTTAGTGGAATGTTTATTATATAAGGATAACCTACCCCTATGATGATCAACTCCTTTATAAAACCTACCTTTATTGAAACACATATTTCAAAAGGATAACCTACCCCTAAGAAAGACCAAGTTGTTTAGACCCTCCTTTGAAATGAACACCTCTACTTTAGAATTGATGTCTTCAACACCTAATGATGGACCTTTGATTATCAATCTTCACCTTCAGTCTTTCACCCAATACTCCCTATTCATCAAAGCATATTACATACTTATACCAACACAAAAATATCAATTAGGAAACATTATATATCCCAACTAACCCCACTCTCCAGATCTTCACTCACACTCACTTCAACACACCTACAATAATTTTGTCACCATAACAACACTCTAACAATAAGGTGATTCACATAGACCATACTTGATCAACCTCACAAATCAATCTCCAAGCTCACAAAAACATCACCTACCCTTTACTCACACATTAAAGCATCAAACCTGAAGATCACTTATTATGACATAGAAATATGACATATAATTCATACACACAATCATGTACCAACTTTTCTCATTAATCCATTCACTGGGCACACTTCCTTTCTTTGTTCTTCAACTCTTTAATCTACTCCACTAAAACAAGTCTCTTTGATCATATTCAACCGACAAGATCACTATTTTAAAATCATATTTATGACCTATAGGTCATACACATAGTCCTCAATCTATTATGCTCATCAACCTAGCCATTGGGCACACTCAATCTCCTCTTTTCTTTACTTTAATGAATATTGTCCACACTCAACCCTATATAAATATCTCACTTAAAGTCTAGAAATCACCATCTTTTATTTCAATATTTATAGTAAATTTATGAATTATCTAGTCTACAATCTTTCCTTTTCAACCACAAAATATTCCTTCACCCTTAAGGTATCTCACATGGGTCACACATTATCACAATCTACTTTCAAATATGCTGAAGTCACTTTTAGGTCCTATAGAGACCCATTCATCTCTTTGACATTTCTCTAATCAAACTAAGAACATAGGAACACTTTTAAAATAAATTGAACCATTCCATGTGATCTATAGGTCCTCCTTAAGTTCCAACAACCATCATAGTACCATTTTGCTTAAGACCAATTTGTTTAAAAAATATTATGTGCATATAGTCATTATGAATGAAAACATAATCATATTATAAACCTTTGTTCATACTTGAAATGATTGATAAAACCTTAATAATGCACATAGATCATCCTTATGGAGTCTAAAACACTCCCATATAGCAAATTCATCATGAGATATCGAAACAACATCAAAATGAGATCAAATACCCTTCTCAAGTTACTTTTAGAATATGCACAAACACGTAGTAAAATTTATATCTCAATATCTTTGTCTTCACACACTTATAAATCTTAAAATTATATTCATTATATTTTCTAAGGAGTCCTCTTCATCTTTTCTTTTTACATCATGAGCAAATTTGTCCTTGACCAAAAGATATAGTCCAAAAACCATAGACTAGTTTTTCCCTTTATTAAACTCAAATATTCAAACACAAATCATCAAAGTTAAAGCTCAAACACTATTCTCACATCTCATGTCCTCATTGCTAACATTAAACATGCACCATTGATCTTGTTCAATCTTTAATGTATAGTGAACCAATGCCTAAATATTAAACATCTAACAGTTGACCTCATCTTGTATAATCTAGAAACATTAACCTCATCCACTCCATCAATTTCCTATATGTACATTAGTCTTTAACAATACTACATAATTGTCACTTTGACCTCATGAATTTAATATGTACCATTGATCTCTATCTGTATGATCTTCTACTCACAATTGATCCTTGGAAGAAGTTCTAGCTTTATCTCTTCTTATTATCAAACATAAAACACTTAGTACCATCTTGATACTTCCTAAAATCTTAGAGAAAACATGCATCATCGATCTCTTTGAGAGTTGCTTTAACATTACCTTGTGAAAAATTTACTATGGTGACCATGACAATCTATCTGAGTATCCAAATTTGAACCTTAATAACTTCTTCTGTGCTTAGATGCATGATATAAAATTGGGACCATATGATCAAATTTCAAAATAGAATCCAACCATATATCAAATTTATCTTTAAACCTTCACATGAGTGTGATATATTTCCATTAAAACACCTCAAAGTTTTCTAATATAGAGCAAACTATGTCAAAAACTCCTTAGGAAGCTAACTTTGCACTTGCATAACTTTTGATACACTTTAATGCATGACCTAAAATTTAGTAAAAAATAGATAGGAACAATATTTAACAAATTGATATGATTACATTATCCTAAAATTTCCACACATGCAATATATGCCATCGTCAAAATGCTTACTCAAGTCTTCTTTCCATATAAAATTTGGCTATGTAAAAACATTATTAAAAGGCTTAGGATCCCAACTTTACACCAACATATATCTGATTGTGATTAGGTGCATAACCTAAGATTCAATGGATAGAAATTGAGTAATGTGATCATAACCATATGAACAACTCTTCCTGACTCATCCACATTTGGTAATGGTGACATTAACAAACTGCCTACTTAGATTTTTTGCCACTGGACACAAAATGTCTAGATGAAAACTATGGACTACCAAATGAATTCCACTCATACACAAAATCTCTCCAATCATATTTTACCATTGATATGTTAATTTACACATGATCAAATGACCACACTCATCCCTTAATATCTCTAATCATTCCAAAACTTAAGATCAACCAAGCCTCCTTTAAGCACATTAGGACAAACACATTGCACACTTTGTCATTGTTACTAAGGCTATCAAATAAATTCATAAACTCACTAGGACACATACATGAAATCATCATGACTTCACTGATAGCTCTCTAATAATCTACCCCTTTTGTCATTGATGTCAACAAACATCATTCAGCTCACCTTCTTTCTCTCAAGCACTCTTACAATACAAAATTCCCCCCTTTTGACACAATGACAAAGTGGACACCATATAATATTTAGGGCCTAAAAATAATATAAATAAGAGAGGAACACCTTATAAATATGATACAAACCCCTAATTATCTTAATCCTACCTCTTGTTTCCTTGACAACTTCTTTTTTCTCCATGCTAACACTCTTCTTCAACCAAACACAATAACCAATGAAGAAGAAACACATAAAAATATTGAAATATGATGGAACTCACAAATAATCATTTGAGAGGGACTCCCCCTAAGATTTATGATCCATTTCACCACTTGATCATCTTCATATCTCCACACATTATTAAGAAACACCATACATGCTCACTAGCCCTCTCTCTCTAACCACCTCAAGGACCATAAATATAATGGCATGCCACACAAAAAAATAGGAAAAATGATCTAAAATAACCTAATAACATACCTTTAAATAATAATGCCTTGATGTTTTAGAGAAACTAAACAAAAATCACATCTTCAAGACTAGGCTTGTCTAGACTCCTTATAGCCTTACCTGGAACTTGAAAAGCCCACAACTTTCTATAGACACAACTTCAAGATATAAAAATTCATATCTAGATCACTCTTATATACACCCTCATGAAAAATAATTTTTAATACCTAGATCATCCTCTGAAATATACTTCCTTCATTAACCTACTACCTAATTAGGCCTCTAATTTGATAAAAACTTATATAAATTGAGAACCACAAACCTTCAAATCTCTTTGAAGATTAATTTTACAACTCATGTGTCCCATTCAACCTATTAATAATCCTCAAACCTAAAATAATAAGGAAAACCACTATTATATCAAAACCCAAAACCCTTGAATCTCAAAATAAATAGAATCAACAAACCTCCTTCTAGTTAATGCACATCTCTAAAACTTCTTTCACACCTAGAGACACCTATCACACAATTATGGGACAAAAGTTGAGCCTTCACACCTTTGGGGGAATTTACTTCCTATAACCCCATTTTAGGCTTGCTTGCCCTTAAGCCAAAAATTAGGAAAACTAAGAGCACTAAAAAAAAATTAATTTGCCTTCAACATACCTTTAGATCACAAAACTACCTTGATCATGTTAGAATAAGGTCAATAGTCCTTTCTATGTAAAAATGTCATCTAGACAAATCAAAAATCCTCCTTTACCATTTAGGAACCTTCAATATAACCATGTAGACTTCTCTATTTACAGTTATCAACATAATGACACCATCTCAACATATTTTCCACCTAAACATACCTATTTTAACTAAAAATATTCATCTCTAGCCTTCTAGGACATTCAAGAAAAAAACCACACACCAAAAAAACACTTTCTTCTCCATTAAAAGGAGTCTCTTAATTAACATAGATAAAGACACTTCACATATTCTCCACATTACATAATGCATGTCTTCAAGCCAGTAAACTTCTATGTCATACACAACTACTTAACAAGCCTTAATAGGCTTAGCAAGATATAGGACTAGGCTTAAAAGAGAGGCCTTCAACTTATAGGCTCACCTAGCATCTACCATAGAATGATACATAGATATTTAAAAACTCACCTTTATACTAGAGAATCCAAACCATGATGAACAAGACAACTCCTCAATATATGACCACTGAGATTCTATGCAAGATTCTTTTCTCTAATAAATAGATATATAAAAATGAATACACAAACATACCTTCTTTTCATACCTTCACATAAAATAATTTTTGATAGCCACCAAGCTTCCTCTGATTGACAAGTGTCTCCTTGAAGCCTAGATAGAGACACCCTAACCCACAATGTCTTAGAACAATGTGAAACTAGGAGTTTCCCACAACTCCTCATATTCCTTTTCCTCCTTGGTCATCTGATATTGATAGTTCTTCTTCTTAGGCTTATAACTAGCCTCAATAATCACCTTGGATTTCTCCTTGAGATTTACTTCAACTAACCTTTGATTTTCCTTTTCTATCAGGATAGTTGACATATTCTCTACTTCAAACTTTTCAATAAATTCCAAAAACATAAACTCTTGACTTTCCTTCACTTCTGATCCTTTTTCCATATTATCAACCAAACCATCAAGACTTTTGAATATAACATGATTAGTCTCCTTAGTATTTACTACCTCAAGTCTCCATACCATAGTTTTATGCTTGTCATCTTCTTCAACAAACTTATCAACTTGACCTCTGAGTTTACACTGATCTGCAATACATTCTTCTAAAGAAACTTTCTTATCAACCTTTGGACTAGTGTGATTAGCATTGATAATATTTGATCTCCATAACCAAGAATGATATTTAGTATGCATAATGGAATCTTCATGTCCTTTGAGATACCTTGAGGATTTATTACATCCACTTGGACAAAATTTAGCAGAGTGTCCAACCTTATGACAACTAAAATAATTAATGTCTTTCATACCTTTTAATATATTTGAACTATGATCAATGTCTGGCCAAATACTTCTTATATAATAGCTCAATAAATATCCATACTTGATTGACTTTATTATATATTCCTTATCCCTATGACCATACTTATTACATGTATAACAAAGAACTTTAAAATAGCATTCATAGCTTATTGCATCAGGTTGTTTAATTGGCCTTCTAACATTGCTCCTTAAGATTGCTTGAACTTTACTTGGTCAAGATTATCATGTTTCTTTTTAGTATTGTATATCTTGTTTATGAATAGATTATTCTCACTCTTTAAGGACCCTATTTAAATATTTAGTTGAGTGTACTCATCTTATTTTATTTTTAGATTTGCATTTATAGTCCTCAATTGATCCTCAAAAATATTGATCTTATATTCATCCTCTTTGGCTTGTTATGATTCTATTTATTCCTTTTTAGGATTTCCTATCTTTATTATGATGTTTTCAATCTCATATTTCAAGGAAAATAGATCAATAGTCATTCAAACATATTCATATCCTTTAGCTCTCATGCTTGAACATTCAGCTTCTAACTAAATTGTGAGAACATGGATAGTCTCCTTATCCCTCTTAACTTATTTAGTGAAGTCATTCTTCATTACACATGTTTTCTCTTTAATATGACTAATATGTTCTTCAAAAAAAATTACCATTTATCTCAATTCAATATTTTATTTCTTCAATTACATAGCCATCTTATGTTACTTAGGATCTCCTTCAAGCTATTAAGCTTCCTTTGAAGGACTTTGCTCTACTACCAATTATTGAAAGTAGATACTAAGAGCAAGGGTGAGTTAGTATATAAATATTTACACTAAATTCCAAAACATAAACATGAAAGTACATTTATCCAAAGCATGAACAAGAACATATAAAAAAACAACACATCATATACATAGGAAACACTCTTGGGGAATAAAACCCACTCTCAAGCCTAAAAAAACTTGGACAACTTATAAGGTATTACAAACTAGAGATTGGTCAAATATTCCTAACTAGGATTTAGTAAAACATTTGTTCTGTAAGGAGAACCTACCCCTAACATGATCAACTCCTTTAGACAACCTATCTTTAGTGAAACACCTATTTCACAAGGAGTAATTTTCCCTAAGTAATAGAAAGTAATTTAGGCCCTCATTTGAAATGAACACCTCCACCTTATAATTTTTGTCTTCAACACCTGATGATGGACCTCTAATTATCACACTTCACCTTCACCCTTTCACCCAATACTCCATGTTTCCAAAGCACATTACATACTTGTACCAACACACAAAGATAAATTAGTACACTTTACATATCCCAAATAACCCCAATCTCCAAATCTTCACTCACACTCATTTCAACACACCTACAATAATTATATCACCATAACAATAATCTAACCATGAGGTCATTCACACACACCATACTCTGATTTTCCTCACAAATCAACCTCCAAGCTCACATAAACATCACCTATCCTTTGCTCACACTTCAAAGCATAAAAATTTAAAGATAACTTTTTATGACATATAAATATGACCTATAGGTCATACACACAATAATGGACTAGCTTTGCTCAACAATCCGTTCACTAGGTGCACTTCTTTTCTTTGTTCCTCAACTCTTCAATCTACTCCACTCACACAAGTCTCTTTGCTCATCTTCAACCTACAAGATAACTATTATACCATCATAATTATGACCTATAGTTCATACACATAGCCTTCAATCTATTTTTGTCATCAATCCAGCCATTGGGCACACTTAGTATCCTCTTTTCTTTACTTTAATGAATATTATCCACACTTAAGCCTCTATAAATCTCTCACTTAAAGTCTAGAAATAAACATTTTTTATTTCAATATTTATAGATAATTCATGAATTATCATGTCCAAAATCTTTCCTTACTGGCCACAAAACATGCCTTCACCCTTAAGGCATCTCACATGGGTTACACTTAAGTACAATCTACTTTCAAATATGTTAAAGTCACTTTTAGGTCCTATGGGGACCTATTAAACTCTTTGACAATTCTTTGAGAAAAATAAGAATAAAAGAACACTTATCAAATTCATGAACCCATTTCATGTGATCTATAGGTCCTCTTTAAGTGCTAAAAACCAACATAGTACCATTTTTCTTAAGCATAATTTGCTTAAACAATATTCTGTACACACAATCATTATAAATGAAAATACAGTTAGCTTCTAAACCTTTATTGATACTAGATATGATTGAAAAAACCTTAATAATGCATATAGATAATCTTTATAGAGTTTACAACACTCCCATATAGATAATTCATCATGAGATATCGAAATAACATCAAAAAAAGCTTAAATACCCTTCTTAGGTTAGTTGCAGAACATGCACAAACACATAGTCAACTTTGGAGCTCAATATGTTTGTCTTGACACAATTATAGATCTTAAAATTAGGTTCATTATATGCATCATAGATTCCTCTTGATCTTTACTTTTTATATCATGAGCAAATTAATCCTCGATTAAAATATATGTTATAAAAACTAGATACTAGTTTTTTTAGTTTATTAAATTCAAATATTCAACTGCAAATGGTCATATTTAAACCTCAAACAATATGATCACATCTCGTGTCCTCATTGCTAAAATTAAACATTCACCCTTGATCTTGTTTGATCTTTAATGCATAGTGTGTTAATACCCAAATGTTAAACATCTAATAGGTGAGCTCATCTCATGTAATATGGAAACTTTGACCTCATGTACTCCATCAATATCTTATATGTAGCTAAGTCTTTAACAATTATAAACATAAATCACTTTGAATTGTTGAATTTAATACTCATCATTTATATCTATCTATATGATCTCCCAATGATCATTGATCTTTGGAAGAAGCTTGATCTTTATCTCTGCTCAACATTTAACATATAACACTTGGCACCATCTCGTTACTTCTTGAAATATTTGAGAAAATGTGCATCAGTGATCTCTTTGATAGTTTCTCAAACATTAACTTTGAAAAATTGACTAAGTATGGAGACCATTGTTATTTATCTAAGTATCCAACCTTGAACCTCAATAACTTCTTTTGTGCTTAGATTCATGATCTAAAATTTGGACCATATGATCACCTTTCCAATAAAAATCCAACTATATATCAAACTAATCTTAAAACCTTCACATGAGTGAGATATATCACCATTAAAATGCCTTCTCAAAATTTTTTACTACAAAGCCAACTATGTCAAAAACTACTTAGGAGGCCAACTTTGCACTTGTATAACTTTTAATGTACTTCAACACATGACCTAAAATTTAGTGAAAAATAACTAGGCATAAAATTGAAAAAACTCATATGATCACATTATCTTAAAATTTCCACACATGCAAGATATTCCATCAAAAAAATTCTTACTCATCTTTTCTTACCACATTATAAATTTTTCTATGGGAAAACAATGTCAAAATACGTGGGAGCCCAAATTTACACCCCTAAATATTTGATTTCACTTAGGTACATGACCTAAGATTTAACACATATCAACTAGGGAATAATAATATCATAACCATATGACCAAATCCACCTGAATCATCCATATATGGCAATGGTGATGTTTATAATCTACCCACTTAGATTGTATGCCACTAGACCCAAAATGTCTAAATGAAAACTATAGACCACCAGATGAATTCCACTCATGCACACAAGCTCTCTAATTATTCTTGAACATCGATAAGACCCATTTCACATTATCTAGTCACCATACTCATCCCTAAACATCTCTAATCATGACAAAATTGAATATCAACCAAGCCTCCTTTAAGCACACTAGGACAAGCACATTGCACACTTTGTCATTGTTATTTAGGCTATCAAATAACTTCATCCACTCACCAAGACACCTCCATGGCATCACCATGACATTAATGACAACTATCTGACATAAAGGTGATCTATTCATCATACACACATTCTTTTAACTCTACATCTTGGAATTCAAGACCATTATCACACACTAATGAGATAGGGGTTCTTAATTGAGTGATTAAATTGTTCTCCACTGAATTTCATGACTTTAGTTATGCTTATTTTATTTTTTACCATAGACCCCATCCATATCATATATTAGTATTTTTTTGTGAGAATAAACTTATGACCTATTAAGGAGTTAGGGTTTATGACCACCATAAAATCTAGCCCACATTGGGTGAATGGTGTTGTTTTTATAATCATCTACAACAACATTGCATCATTGGTTTATATTTTGGTGAAATTTTTACACTAATGTCATGTCCTAATGTGAAAATGGATATATTTCAATAGTGTAGGCCAATATTAGCCTGATTGAAGTATCGTGTGTGATGCTTTGTTCACTACCATATGGATAACACCCATCTTCTCATGGAAACTTATCATTAATTCTTTGGATTTAGCTTATAATAAACATCTGAGATAGATTCCTTCATGATTTTTCCTAAAGATAACTCATTATTTTATCATATATTATGTTACCTTTAGTCTATGGACTCTTTTTTACATTTTATTTAGTCTAGGAGGTGTGTTCCCATAGAGTAGGTAATGAATGATTGGGGCATACTAATCATGTTGTAGTACTAGTTCTTGGTCTAATTAGTGCACATAAATCCTTGGATCAACTTTTATTATTGTATGAGAAAGGCCCTACCCTCTACCAATTTTTAGGTTTTACTTTCTTATCATACTCCTATAGCTTGGTCATTCATCTACATGTATATTTTTCCAATTTGTTTTGACCCAACATTTTTTTGATAGTAGGGTTTGGCATGATTGGATGCACCTTTTTTATGAAATTTTTATTTTATAACTTATTTATATATTTTATGAGTGCATAGGTGTTCTTTTCAATATTGTAATATTTTAGATATACGTATTTAATATTGGTGCTCATAAAAGCAACAATCTCAATCCAATCTTTATGTGAAATAGGCAATGATGGTGTGTTAAGAGGTGAAAGGATAAATTTAAAAATCCTTCATATAGTATGGGATGATCAGCATGTGTGCTTTAATGATAGCATATTTTATATCATGGAAATCCTTATTATATTAGGCATGTTACTCGAATTTTTCATCCCATTTCAACATAACATTCAAAGGCTATACAATTTTAGAAAATCTAAAAATGAACTTGTGAACAAAATTAATTTTCCGAAAAAAACTCTTTTTTGCTATTAAGTAGAGGTAGTTTGGAAATTACATGATCTATTTTAGGATCAATATAAATAAATTCCTTTGTGATGATATGAATTAGAAGATTACATATGGTGACATCAAACACACTCTTCTTTGGGTTTAAAAATATGCCATACCTCTTGTACCTATTGACTACCTTATAAAAATTATGAATGTTATTTGAACTATATTTTGATAACACATTTAAATCATCCATGTAAATTATTATGAATTTTCTAATAAAACCTTCAAAATCAAAATCCATATCCATTTCAAACATTTATCCTATATTGATTAATCCAAATGGAATTTGGTTTTAGGCAAATGTACCCATTTGGTTGTGAATGTGATTTGGGATTGATCATCTGAATTGACTAGGACTTGATTATATCCTATGAGTTCATATAATAAGGACATAATTTGATATTCTCTCACCATTTGGATCACCTCATTAAGAGAAGGAAATGGATAATTATCTTTATCTAAAGGTTGGTTCATATTTAAAATATATATACATAAATGGATTTATCCATTATTTTTGTGTATGGATACTACGTTTGATACCAAGGTAGAGTGATGAAGTGGCAATATTATTCCAACATAGATAAATTTGTGAACCTCTTTATGTATCAAGGGTTCAATGATTGGGGTCCCAAGCCTCTACATCTGCATGAATGGATTTTTTTCTAGTTTTAATGGGATTTTTTGAGTAATAAACTTTAGGTCAAATAATTTGAGGTCTCCATAGGACCATATAAACAAATATTTGTAGCTTAGTAATAACTTTAGAAGCTCCTCTAGTTATAGGTTTGTCTAATCATGACCTACATTAACTATTTGGGGTCTCTATTAAGAATTGATATTTTTGGTTTGTAACTTTTGATTTTTAAACTTGGTATTATTAATTTGGGGTGCAAGGATAAAGGCATCAAATGCCTTTTCTATTTAAATCATCCCTTTTGGGATGCGATTCCCCTAAAAATTAAGACTTTTATATTTATTGAGGCCATCCCTATGATTGTCTCTATCTACTTTATCAATTATTTGGGACTAAAATACCCCATATTTATTAATGAATTGGATGATTTTTTGATTATCCTAAAATACCTATAAGTTCATTAAATTATATAATATAGAACGACAAGGGACTATATCCATAGAGAACTACTACAATTCATTGCCATCAAGGAGAATTAATCTCATAGCTAAGGATGTTGGTGAGTCACCAACTTGATTTTATTCTCTATAGATAAGAATGGTATTGAATTCATTGAAAATCTCTATTAAGTCCTAGGCTCTATGACTATAATTTTAAGGTATGACAATTTACATTAGAACCTTCTCTTAACCTAGTTGACTACTAGCTTAGATTGATTAATACTCTTAGGTCCTTTGACTTATGTTTTAATACAAACCACAAACTTAAAATTAACACCTCATACTCTACCATATTATTGGTGTAGGGGAATTGTAACCTATATGAAGATAGGTATATATTTCATTTTGGGTTTATTATCAAAACACCCATTCCACTGCCTTGTTTGGAATGAACCACATCTTCTTATATGGACCATAAACCTCATAATTTTAGTTCATTGTTAGCTTTGTATTTGGTAGGTTTTATGCTTAGCATATAAATCCCTAAGTATAAGTACACCATGTTTACTCTCTTGTTGATAGATTTATACTTAGTTATAATATGTTTCATGTGGGGTTCCCTATCCACTATAATTTTATTTGCTACACCTTTCTAGCGTAACCACATACGAGAGAAATTTGTGGGCATGTACTCATTTCAAGTTTTGGGCCAATCCCTATTGAAGAAAATTCCGTAAGCCTAAATAATATTTACCAAATAGATGTATATGAGTGTTAAATTCTTTTTTCAAACTCTAGTTACATGTGGACATTCAAAATCTCACATACTACTTTGACCTTTGATTTGTTGAGTTGAACCACTACCTTTTATGACTTGATGGGGACTGACTATAACTTTCCATGAATTCCCATGGGAATTATATTTTCTAGTGACATTGAATACATTATGAATTTGTGTAAGTTCTTCCAAAATAACCTAAGAGTTATGATAAAGGGACGTAATTTAGTTTTATTTTTATGAATGAGCATGTTGGTATGGGTTGTTTTTTTCTTAGTTTGGGTCAGTTGGGTTGAATTTTTAGTTAGATATTTTAGTATAATATCACATTTATCTATAATATAAGAAATATAATTAAGGGTAATATTTTATTTAATCTTCTTCATGTCTTATACTATGTTTTAGATTACTTTGTTTTGGACTGGTTGGGTTTCTACAAGATATTTTGATTCCTGAGGTTCTCAAGGAGGAGGGTTATTTTTATCATTATGGTCAAATGGGGTTGAACCATTATTTGGGTAAATTGATTTAGTAAGGGTATTTTGTTATTACCTATTCTTAAGGGCATAATTATTTCTATAAAACTGTTGGAATGCATGAACCTCACTCATTTTTTCCTCTACCCCATTTTCTTCTTAGCTAGGAAATTCTATATATTTTATCACTATGGTTATTTTAGGGGGTCTACCCACATTGGATGATTATTAATGATTTAGGACCACCTCATACTCCATCTCTCTTTGGAATATCTCAAATTCACTAAAAAATATACAGTCAATTTCCCTATGTGTGATTATCTTATGCACTCAACACAAGTTAAGTAGAGTTATTTCACATATGTTGACTTTAGGTAACCTATTTTGGGAGGGATGTGACTGATTGTGAAGATCACTATAATTTCTATTTTATCTTTACTAGGTAAATTTATTGTTTTAACTTTTAGCATTAGAGCTTCCCATTTATCTTTTTAGGCCAAGAAAGTCATTACTTAGTTTTTTAACCATTCATTGGATGACATCCAACTCATTTTTGTAGACTCCTAGGGTATATATTGGGTGTTTTTAGTTACTTATAATGTCATGTTATGTTGTAAATAAGGAAACATTTCACTATTATTTGGTTTTAGGATACCCAAGTGTTGGTTTGGAATGGCATGACACAAAGGGAGTTGGTTCATTGTGGGAAGTGGCTAAAGAATTGGAATATTCTAATTTGTGTTAGGTAATAGGATCAATGTGTTTAGAGGTATAATAACTAAGATCAAGGGTGAATCAATGATCCCAAATAGTCCAAATTCAATTTTAAACTTTTCAAAACTCTTAATAAATTACCACAAGCATTCATGAAGCATACACATCATTTATAGCAATGAACAAGAGAATAATGCAAGATCAAGCACATAACACATGACATATGTAGAAAACCCTCTTGGTGGATAAAACCCACTATAACCTAGAATAAAACTAATAAATAATTTAAACTAAGTAAAAATAATCAAGTAACTACCATCCCTTATTTTAGTGAGACTATAATCCCATAAGGAGCCACTACACTTGTCTAGCTAAGTTGCCATAATAACTAGAACTTTAACATGTTTTACCTTCCAAGGAGGTTGTAGCCCCGTAGTTGTTGAGCTGATACAAAAACACCTATGAACACAACATCTCTTAAACACTAATTTCCTACCAATATTATGGAGATAAAAATTAAATTATCTCTCTTCAATTTTGCACACTTAAAAGCATCCAAAACATCCTTTTGGATCACCCTAGACCTCTTTGCTCATACTCCATTTATAAAATCACTAATCTAATATCAAAAACATGACCCATATGTCATAAACATAGTCATAAGTCTAATATACTCATCTATTGGTTACTCTCCATCTCTTTAACTCTATAACTCTCACATTCATACACCTCTCACAAGTCTAGAAACCATCATACTTGGTTTCACTATTTATAGAGCATTCATGATCATCACCATCTTGGTCAGCCAATATGCATGAATTAAATCATAATTCATTTATCAAATTGAGACATATCTTAATACCATCCACATAGGGCTGCCATAGCATCCATGGGTCACCCTTAAGTAACTACACCTTTCAATTAGGCCTTTATATCCCTTATAGGTCTCATGGTGACCTATTCACTCATTTAGAGCATATTCAAGAAAAAAAATAAGATGAAACAAATTTAAATTGTGTAGGTCCACTCCATATAACTCATTCCACATCCTAAAATTATCACAATCATCATTTCACTCTTCTGTGCAAGCTTAATCAACTCAAAAATTAGCCTTGTTAGTAGGAACAATATGAACAAATGCATTGTCAACTTATTAACCTTTGTTCATACTCAATAAATATTAATCACACCTAAAAAATACATATATATGAGCCTCATGTAGTTTATAAAACTCTCTAATAACTAAGTCATCATGAAACATCGAAACAACATCAACACAAGCTTAATTATCCTTTTCAGGTCACTTACAGAGCAAACATGAAAACATAGTCAACTTTGAACCTTAATATATTTGATTGTACAAACTTTCAGATCTTTAAATCTATATTTATAGATGTATCATGGATTCCCCTTAAATTTTTCTTTTTATATCACCTTTAAATTTGTACTATATTAAAAGTTATGGATAAAATATAGAGCATTCATTTTTCCTTTGTTAAATTCAAATATTTGAATTAAAATGGTCAAAGTTAAACCTCAAACACCATGCTATCATCTCATGTCCTTGATGCTTAGATAAATCACACACCATAAATTTTATTCAAACTTTAACTCATATTATTCCACTACCCAAACATTAAACTTCAAACACTTGGCCTCATCTCATGTAATCTTTAAATCTTGATCACACATGCTCAGTTGATTTCTTTGAGATTGTCCTTGTTTTAACAATGCTAGACCACTATCACATTAACTTCTTGACTTTAATACACACCATTGATAAAAATAAGTACAAAACCCCACTTACCATTGATCCTTGGAAGAATATTTATATTTATATCTACTCAACATTAAACATCTAACACTTGGCACCATCTTGTTGCATGCTAACATCTTGGAATAAACATACTCCATCGATCTTTTGTACGTATCTTGATATTTATCTATGTTAAACATTGGACACCTTGAAATCATCTCACTCAATACACACTATTATATCAATCTATATGATCACTTATGAACCATTAGATCTCCATTTGGTCCTGATCTTTAACATATGAAAAATAGACTAAGTATGGGGACCATTGTTATCTACCTAGAAGGCTAACTTTGGACCTCAATAATTTTTGTTGTGATTAGATGCATGATCTAAAATTTTAACCATACGATATCCTCACATAATAAAATAAAACCATGCATCAAAATTCTCTTAAAAAATTTACACATGTGAGATATAACTCCATTAATCTGTTCATTCATATTTCTTCTTCCACAGAGCCAACTATGTCAAGAACTATCTTGGAAGGCCAAATTTGTATATTCATATCTTTTGATGCACTTCATCACATGAAATAAAATTTAGAAAAAAATAACTAGGTACTAATTTTAAAAAAACCATATGGTCAAATCCTCCTGAAATGTCCACACATGTGAGATATGCCATCACCAAACTACTTGGTTTTTCTTGCCTCATGCAAATTTGGCAAAGTATGAGAAAACAATATCAAATGACCTAGGAGGCCAAATTTTGACTTGCATATATTTTATGATTCTTAGTTGCATGACCTAAAATTTATTGTATAGTAACTAGGGACTAATGTGCTCAAAACCATATGAACAACTCCCCCTAAATCATCTACACATGTAAATGGTGATGTCAACAAACTACCTACTCAAATTTTCTACCACTAGACCCAAAATGTCTAGATGAAAATAATGATCAACCAGATGAAATCCACTCATGCACATAAGAACTAAAATCATTATTGAATTATGATAGGACCCTTTTCAAATTTTTAAATCCCCATACTCATCCCTAAAAATATTTAACCATGCCAAAACTTAAGATCAACCAAGCCTCCTTCAATCATACTAGGACAAGCACATTGCACACTTTGTCATTAGCACTTAGACTATAAAGGCACTTCATCCACTCACTTGGACACTTTTATGACATCACCATGACATCATCAAAAAATCTCAAATAATATACCCTTTTTTCATTTTTGTCAACAACCATCATATAAAAATATACAATTCACCTTCCTTCTCTCTCTTGAAGCACTCCCAAAATAAGAACTTTCTCCCGCTTTGACACAATGACAAAGTGGGCACCAACTAATCTTGAGGACCTAAAAAGAGTACCCACAGGAGAGCACCATCTTATAAATACAGTAAAAACTCCCACTTACCTTGATCCTACCTTTTATTTCCTTGAAAACATCTTCTTTTTATATGCCAACATTATTTTTCAACCAAACACTACAACCAATGAATAAAGAACAAGTATGACTAGGTTTGATCAAGTCATCATACCAAACTTTTTGAAATATCATATATATAAAATATCACCACATATTAAATATTATTTAATAATTTCACATATTCTTCCCCTCACCTCATTCAAAGCTCCTCAAGCCATTCAAGTTATCTCAGTTAGCTCCCCCTAATGTTGTGCATACCACCATGTACTTCTCAACCCTGAAATACAATCTGATGGAACTCATCAAGAAACATATAAAGGGGAATACCCTTAAAATATCTTATCCATTACACCTCTTGATCATCTTTAGATGTCCACACACCATGAATAACCACCATATAGACTTATAGGCCTACTATCCTTCACTTTTAAGACACTTCCATGACCACCAACTCTATATCTGTATTATAGATTCTTTACAAAACTCTAGAGAAATCTCATTAATGTTTTGTTCCCCCTTAACCAAATACCTTATATTTATTCATAGAGGAAGAAATGGCACCCAAGATTTGTTTTAGATACTCAAATGTAGCTTTCGATAATGGTTTGGTCATAATATATACAAGCTACTCTTTTGTAGGCACATGTTCTAACTTAACACTTTGACTAATCACTTTTTCTCTCAATAAATGTTATCTAATAGGAATGTGCTTAGATTTTGAGTGCATAAAAGGATTCTTTGAGATATTAATTGCACTAGTATTGTCACAATAAATAGGACAAGGTCCATTTTATCTTACCTTATAATCCTCCAAAGTTTGTTTCATCCATATGACTTGAGTGCAACAAGAGGTAACAGACATATACTCAACTTATATAGTTGATAGAGACACTAAGTTTTATTTCTTGATTTTCCAAGACATCAAACATTACCCCATGAATAAGACCCCACAAATGGTACTCCTCATATCACCACACATCCTCCCCAATTTGCATCAATATATATTTTCGAAGAGAATTATGTACTCTTGGGATACCATAAACCATACTTCATGGTGTCTTTGAGATATTTCAAGATCCTTTTGACTACTTTTAAGTGATATATTCTAGGGTTAGATTGAAACCTTCCTATAAGACCCACTACTTACATGATATCAGGTCTAGAATTAGTAGATTGCAAAAGACTTCCAATCATGGATATATAAAAATTTTGATCAACTTTTGGTGAGTCATAAAGTTTACTTAACTTGCATCCTATGATCATTAGAGTACCCATTATCTTAAAATCCATCATGTCAAACTTCCTTGGTATATCCTTGATGTATTTATCTTGTGAAATGAATATTACTATATCAATTTGATTAATATGTAATCCTAAGAAGAAATATAGTTTTCCCAACATTGATATTTCAAACTCAGTCTTCATAGTATTTTAAAATTCCCTACTCATTTTATCATTGTCAGCTCCAAAAACTGTGTCATCAACATATATAATAACTAATCACTTTGGTCATAATATCTACAAGCTACTCTTTTATAAGCACATGTTCTAACTTAACACTTTGAATAATCACTTTTTCTCTCAATAAATGTTATCTAATAGGAATGTGATTAGATTTTGAATGCATAAAATCATTCTTTGAGATATTAATTGCACTAGTATTGTCACAATAAAAAGGACAAGGTCCATTTTATCTTACCTTATAATCCTCCAAAGTTTGTTTCATCCATATGACTTGAGTGCAACAAGAGGTAACGGACATATACTCAACTTCTATAGTTGATAGAGACACTAAGGCTTGCTTCTTACTTTTCCAAGACATCAAACATTACCCCATGAATAAGACCCCACAAATGGTACTCCTCATATCACCACACATCCTCCCCAATTTGCATTAGTATATGTTTTCATAGAGAATTATTTACTCTTTGGATACCATAAACCATACTTTATGGTGTCTTTGAGATATTTCAAGATCCTTTTGACTACTTTTAAGTGATATCTTCTAGGGTTAGATTAAACCTTCCTATAAGACCCACTACTTACATGATATCAGGTCTAGAATTAGTAGATTACAAAAGACTTCCAATCATGGATATATAAAAAGTTTGATCAACTTTTGGTGAGTCATCAAGTTTACTTAACTTGCATCCTATGATCATTGGAGTACCCATTATCTTAAAATCCATCATGTCAAACTTCCTTAGTATATCCTTGATGTATTTATCTTGTGAAATGAATATTACTATATCAAGTTGATTAAAATGTAATCCTAAGAAGAAATATAGTTTTCCCAACATTGATATTTCAAACTCAGTCTTCATAGTATTTGAACATTCCCTACTCATTTTATCATTTTCAGCTCCAAAATTTGTGTCATCAACATATAAAATAACTATAAATTGATGAATTTCTATTGTCTTAATGTACAAATTACTATCATCTACCCCCATTTAAAAAAATTTACTCAAAATATAATTATCTAACCTATCATACCAAGATCTAGAGGCTTGTTTAAGACCATATAGATCCTTCCTCAATTTACACATATAATCATGATTATTTGACATGAAATATCCTTCATGTAACTCAATGTAGACTTTTTCTTCTAAGTTTCCATTCGAAAATGTAGATTTCACATCCATTTGATATACCTTAAAACCTTTGAAACTAGCATATGCCAAAAAGAGTCTAATTGCTCCCATTCTCTCCACAATAGCAAAAGCCTCATCAAAATCTATTCGTTCAACTTGAGCATATCCTTTACAAACTAATCTACCCTTGTTATTTGTGAATTCTCCTTTCTCATTCATCTTGTTTTTGAAAACCCACTTGGTACCTATCACATTTTTATCTTTTGGCCTAGGAACTAAGATCCATGTTTCATTATTTTCTATTTGATCAATTTCCTTATCCATCACATCATTCCAAATTTCATCTTTGATAGGTTACATGAATGTTTTGGGTTCAATAATGGATAAAAAACCTGATTCTTATTGATTTTGATTGATAAACAATCTCATTATAGTCTGTAACCTTAAACCAACATTTCCAATAATTTGAGAGATTGGATGATCTTTTTAAATTCTTCTAGATGGAGATTTAGAATCTTGTCTTTCTTCCTCCTCTTCATCTTCATCATCTATTTGATAAGATAATTCATCATTATTTGCAACAACATTATTAATTGAGTCACTTACCTATAATTTTAGCTTCTTAATTCTACTTATCTCATTGACCATTACATTTGAACTTTAAACATTCTTGTGAAGTCTCTTGTTGAAAAACCTATAGGCAGTACTGATAGAAGAGTAACCTAAGAAGATTCCCTCATCAGACCTTGAATCAAATTTTCCAAACTCTCTTAATTTATTTTGATGAAACACTTGCTCCTAAACACTATAAAATGTTTGAAATTAGCTTCTCTATTCTTCCATAACTCATAAGGAGACTTATCACTATTTATTCTAATTTGACACATATTTAGGATGTAAAATGAAGTTTTTGATACCTATTCCTAATAACCATATAATAGTTTAGAATATAAAAGAATGGTTATACTTATCTCTTAAAAATTATTATTCTTCATTTCAATAACACCATTATGTTGTGGTATTACAGTAGTAGAATATTGTCACCTTATCCATTATTTTTCACAAAAATCATCAAATTCATGAGACCAAAACTCACCTCCTCTGTTTGATCTTACACTCTTTATCTTTTACCCTTTATCATTTTCTACAAGTGCTTTGAATGCCATAATTTTTGAGAAATCTTCTAATTTTTCTTTAATAAAAAATATCCAAGTCATCCTAGTAAAATCATAATGATAAGCATGAAATAACCATTACCTTGAATACTTTGGGTTCTTATAGGTCCACATAGAATAGTGTGGATCAACTCTAATGGCTTTGTAGTGGATAACTCCTTAGATTTGTATATTTTTTTGGTTTTCTTCCCATGAAGACATGCCTTACAAAGAGAATGAGGAATCTTAGAAAACTTGGGAATATGCCTTACCAACCCCTTTAAACTGATATTTACCATGTTATCAAAATTTATATGTCTAAGCATTCTATACCAAAAATAGATTTATTCTAATTTACTCATGAATCATTCCTCCTTCTTGGATTCATGGAATACATACATGTTTTTATATGTTTTATAAATATTCAAAACTAATTTTCTAGCCTTTCTTGCTTCACAAACATCATCATGAAAAGCTACAACATTTCCTTGCTTACATAATTGTCTTACTCTTAAAATTTTATGTTTCAAACATTCTACATATAAGACATTATTAGTCATATAGTTACCATTATATAAACTCATATTACCTTTTCCAACTAAGTTGATTTATTATCACCAAATGTTATTGAACCAGGGTTGGTCTTCTTGAGAGATATAAACTTGCTCTTGTATCCTGTCATATGATTTGAGCATCCACTATCTATTGACCATCTCTTCTTCCCATATTCTTGAGTATATAAGGATAATTGAATAAACATTGTATCTTCCTTTTGTGTACAACTTCAATTATACTTATTTTCTTTTTCAATCTTAGACTTAATCCTCTTGAACCATTTGATGGTGTCAATGACTCATATATCTTTTTTCTAAAATGCTATTTTTTAATTTTTGGAAATATGACCTTATTGGTTACAATTTTATCATATAATATTATTTTTGATCTCTAGAGAGAAATAATAATCCATATATATATGACCAAATTGATTTTAGGATAAGTATTACCTACTGAAGACATCATTCAAATTTGACCTTCCTTTTTCTTGATCATTACATGTCGATAAATTTTCATTCATGACCCTTTTAGTGGAGTTGAAATCCATTTTTTCCTTGGCTAAGATCACATCTGAGTAATTCATGAATTTATTTTCAAATTATTCCTCCCTTTAGTTGATACCTTTAAGCATCATTAGATATAGATTCTTGACTGTTGCTTCTAGATCTTTCACTTGCATCTTCACAACATCCATTCTTGAATTGGAATTTGAAAAATAAAATAATAGTTTGTCTTGAAGACAAGCCACAACCTCTTTGTAAACCATTGTACCTTTGATCACTTTTAAGTGGTTAAACTTTTAAGAAAGATTTGCTATGATAACAATTGTTTAGAGGTAAAATCACTGAGAGGGGGGGTGAATTAATGAGCCCAGATAATCCAAATTCAATTTTAAACCTTTCAAAACTCTTAATAAATTACCACAAGCATTCATTAATAATACACATAATTCATATCAATGAATAAGATATATCATGTAAGATCAAACACATAATGCATGACATATGTGGAAAATCCTCTTGGGGAAGAAAACCCACAATAAATTGCAATTGGATGACTATCCTATAATAATAAGAGTCAATTTGGTCCAATTTTTATTGATCAAGGAAATACCATACCTTATTTTAGTGAAATTTCAATCCCATAAGGAGCTACTACACATGTCTAGCTAAGTTACCATAATAACTATACCTTTAGAAAATTTCACCTTCTAAGGAGGCTACAACCCCCTATATATTGATATGATACAACAACACCTGTGAACACATATATTGAAGATTTATTTCCAACTAATCCTATGGAGATACAAATTAAATCATCTCTCTTCAATTCTACACACTCAAAATCATCCAAAACATCCTTTTGGATCACCTTATAACTCTTTACTCATCATTAATTTGAAAGATCACTAATATGAACTTAGAAACATGACCCAAAGGTTATACACATAGTATTCAATCTATTATACTCATCAACTCATGTACTAGGCACTCTTCCTCTCCTTTTTCCCACAACTCTCACATTCACACACCTCTCATAAGTCTAGAAACCATCACATTTAGTTTCACTATCTATAGAGCATTCATTATCATCACCATCTTGATCAGCTAATAGGCATGACTTAACCCCCAAGGAATATATAACTTTGAGACACAACTTAATATCATCCACATAGGTCTTCCATAGTACCCATGGGTTACCCTTAAGTATCTACACCTTTCAATTAGGCCCTTGTAGCCCTTATAGGTCTCATGGAGACCTATTCACTCATTTAGTACATCTTTGAGAAAAAAACATAGGATCACTTTCAATTTCATAAGTACACTCCACATGACCCCTTCAACATCTTCAAATGATCACATTCATCACTACACTCTTTTATGCAAGCTCAATCAACTCAAACATTAGCCTTGTTAGTAAGGACATCATGAATGAACACAAAATCAACTTCTTAATCTTTGTTCATACTCAATATAGATTGATCACACCTAAAAAATCCATATATATGAACCTCATTAAGTTTGTAACACTCTATAATAGCTAAGTCATCATGAAAAATTGAAACAACATCAGCACAAGCTCAATTATCCTTCTTAAGTCACTTCCAGAGCAAACATGAAAACACATTCAAATTTAAATGTCAATATCTTTGAATGTAAACACTTTCATATCTTCAAATATATATTTCTAAATGTGTCATAGATTAATATTAAAATTTTAATTTTATATGACAATTGAATTTTTCCTAGATCAAAATTTATGGACAAAATATAGAGCACTAGTTTTTCCTTTGTTAAATTCCAATATTTGAATTTAAATGGTCATAGTTAAACCTTGAACAACATCCTATCATATTATGTCATCATTAATTCAATAAATCACACACCATCTATATTATTTTAAATTTAAATCATAGTGAACCACTAACCAAATATTAAACTTCAAACACTTGTCCTCATCTCATGTAATCTTGAAATCTTGATCACACATGCTCCATCGATCTTGTTGATAATGTCCTTACATGAACAATACTAGATAAATATCACTTTGACTTCTTGAATTTAATACACACCATTGATATAGATCACTATGAACACTTACTCATGATTAATCTTTAAAATAATCTTGAGCTTTATCTCTATTTAATATTAAACATCAAACACTTGGCACCATCTCATTGCAACCTAACATCTTGAAATAAACATGATTTATCAATCTTCTGTACATAGCTCAATATTTATCTATCTTAAACATTAGACACATTAAAATAATCTCACTCAATATGAAAAATTATATCAATATGTATGATTTATTATGAACCATTAGATATCTATTTTGTCTTGATCTTTAACATCATGTAAAATAGACTGTGGGGACCATTTTTATCTGCTTGGAAGGCAAACTTTGGACCTCAATAAAAATTTTTGTGCTTACATGCATGATCTAAAATTTGGACCTTATGATCTCCTTAAATAGTATAACCAAACCATGTGTCAAAATACTCTTTAATCATTCACATGTATGAGATATAACTTCATTAATCTACTCACTCATATTTATTTTGCCATAGAGCCAATTGTCTTAGAAGGCCAACTTTACACATTCATATCTTTTGATGGGCATCATTGTATAAACTAAAATTTAGGAAAAATAAACTAGCCAAAAAATTAAACAAACACATATGATCAAATTATCTTTAAATACCCACACATGTAATATATTCCATCACTAAACTACATACTTAGATCTTTCATGCCTCATGCAAATTTGGCTAAGTATGGAAAAACACTATCAAATTACCTGGGAGCCTAACTTTGTACTTGCATATCTTTTGTCACACTTAGTATAATGACTTGAAATTTATCACATATAAATTAGGGACTAATATTATCATAAATATATGACCAACTCCCCTTGACTCATCCACACATGGTAATGGTGACATCAATAAACTACCTACTCATATTTTCTACCACTAGACCCAAAATGTCTAGATGAAAACAATGATCAACCAGTTGAAATCCAATCATGAAAAAAAAAATCATTATTGACTTTTAATATGACCCTTTTCACTTTCCCAAATCACCATACTCATCCCTAAATATCTCTAACCATGTCAAAACTAAAGATCAACCAAGCCTCCTTCAAGCACAATAGGACAAACACATTGCACACGTTATCATTATCACTTAAAATATCAAGGAACTTAATCCATTAACTTGGAAACTTATATGACATCACCATGAAATCATTTAAAACTCTTCAACATAATGTATACATATGTGACAATGAATTGGGGATATGATCCATCATTTCACCTTGAGGGTGTAATTGTTTGTCAACTCGTATGGATTCATAATAAATCAATGAAAATTATATTATCATGGGGTATAATATTAATAACAAGTTCCTCCAAAGTTCCAAAACATTATTTTACATTTAATTCACTAGTTGAGCATTAGGATGATAAAATAAGTGACCTAGATACACATTTTTTATAACCTAACATTAAAGTTTCTAACAAGCTCATAGGGTTCTAATTTAACATAGAAGAACTACTAGTAGAGGATGTTAGGATTAATAAATTTCCCAAATTGGACCAATAATTCACTATTAAACTAGTCCTAACATGTGATTGATTTTTTATGGAGGTTAAGGAATCACTCACAAGATGAATTCATCAAAGTGAAGGGAGAAAACATGCATGTCATTTCTTCATGTTCTACATTGAGAAGTATTGGGGCACTATTTTATGAGGTCACATATTATTTAGACATATTTCATAAAATAGAAGTGAAATGGGGAAGTTACCTTTTTAATTTCTTAATTAATTCATGGATGACTCTAGTAATGTTAATAACTGACTCAACTAACCATGCTAAATGGAGAGCCATTATAGGCAATCTATTTATGGAAACTAGGAAGATGACCAAGTGGAATCAGTGATAGGTCTAATTCTATTTATATGATATTTATCTCTCTAATTCAATTTTAGGGGTGAAATAATTAGCCTACCTCACCTATACTTAAACCTAGTAAATCACATAATATGCTCCAAATTTTCTTACGAATAATCTAGTGGTTTTAAACTTCCTAATCAAGGTATACCTTGCTCTATATCTATTGTTTTATGGATTTGATATTCAATAAAATGTCAAGAAATGTTATAAAGAGAAATAATATTAAATAATACAAAGGTTCTCCTTTTACTATTAGCTATTGTGTGTGTTTGAAGTATATAACAATGGAGAAAATATAAATGAAGGAAAACAATAATCACATTAATATAATATTACTTCAAGGCTAGGGCTCTTACTAAAAATTACTCAAATGATAGATGGTAAGCCTAAAATAATATATCGTTTAATATCCCTCTTTATAGAACCATCTATTATCATCCCTAAGATCATGATGCATCTAAAGGCACTCATGGGTTTGAATGTCTTGAAGAGGAAAGTGGGTGAAAATGCATGGGATAAAGATATCCTCTCATTAATTTTAGGACGGATGTTAGTTTAGTATAGTGACTGAGTAGTTTGACCTTGTCTTACTCAAAGATTATTAATTATTACCATTAAGGGTCCAATGTATGCATAGTTACACCTAAAAGTCATTACCAGTTGAAGGAAACACCATTCATTATTTTCCATTAAGTCAGACCTCATTGTTTATAAAATAGAGGAGAGATATTTTAACTTCAAAATAAACATAAAATGGAAAGGTAAGATATGACAAAAAATAAATGATTATAGGATATCAAGGATATTAATTATTTAAGAACTGAGTTTTATGTCTACCCTACCATAGTTGTACTAGTGTGTGTTAAGTTTCACTAAGGGATTTGACTCATATTTGCATAGGGAAAATCATATAATAAAAATATCAAGGAATGTTTAATTTATAAATATTTCACTAAATATCAACACTTAAAAGGTATAAAGATTTACAAATGAATTAGAATATAGATAACATTATAATTAATGCATTAATTGGATTAACAAAATCACTTGTTTAATTATTTAACATCAAAATCTATTAAAAATTGAAATTATAGATACATTAGCAAACAAACGAACTAGTTTAATAGAAAGTGTGAAATTTCATTCATTAAAAATAAGGTTTATTTAAAAAATTATAACTATGGAAGATACTTAAAGATTAAAAGGGTGAAGAATAGTAGGTGTAATCCTATATTTATTCTAACAACACTTTGAGACCAAATTTTATAATCTTTCAAAAGGATCAAACTTTACAATATATAGAGGATGGGGCTCACCTTCAAATAGTAAAAAATTCCCATGATTGGCCATGATGGATTCCCAAAGTTTTATACAACTATATGAATTCAAAAATGGATTGAATATCATCCACTTCCCTAAAAATATACCCTAGGGCCCACCTAAATGATATGTGGATGATCCATAGATGAAATGTTTAGATTGGGTCTTCTTGGTAGCTAATACAACTATCACTAGGTCAAACCATTGATCTAACTTGTCCAAATTCATTGGTGGGTATCAAAATATCACCTATGATTAGGCCACTAATTTTTTATATATTTATAGTGGAGCTTACATGGAAACTTTAACCATTAATACCTAGCTAGTGCTCATGGTGGATTGAGTAGAGATTTTAAGCACTGCTTGGGCTCTAGCTTTCTTGAATTTCACCAATTTATTCTTCATGATCTATTCAAAGTGGACCAAGTGAAATCTAAATTCACATGTATCTATAAAAGTGTAATTCAAGTGGAATAACATAATGATGTTGACCTATTTAAAGTAGGCCAACATGTTTTCCTTGCCTTTTTCTAATGGCTCTACTAATATTTATGTTAGGCTCAACCTCAACTATTCATTAATCATAACCCTCATTCTCCCATCATATTTATGATAGAGGATTAGGTTTTAAGTGGGAATGAGATTTAAATCTAGGAACATCCCTTTATGTAAGATCATTTCTAGACTCCTACACTTGCTCTCTATGAAATAAATTATCTCTAAGTATGCTTAAGCCTTTAGAATATGTCCTTTGTTATCTATCAAAGTCTCAATAACTTATCCTAAAGCTAAGAAAAGTTATATAATGTCATTATTGACTGATCTAATCATCTCTATTTGTAAGGAGTTCTTTACTTGTGATTTTAGGGATCATACCTATTCCTACTTTTACTCCATTAGCTTCTCCGACATATCATGTGTAGCCTAGAGCATAAATACTATGTCCTCAACAAATTTCTCTTATCTCTTGGATCTCCTCAATTTGGTGAGGGAGAAGAGTTTTAGTGTTTGATATTATTTTCCTTTTATTAGTCTATTATGATTATTATACACACTCAAATTTTTCCTTCACTTTTGGGATTAACTTGTTTAGGTTTATTTCTATCATATGAGTTACTCTTTCATTATTTCATCATAGGAGTTACTCTTTGATTATTATATCATATGATTTACATGCCTATTTTAGGCCCTTTTGGGTGGATTTATAACTTTCTCTCTTATTTGTACATCTTCATTTTATGATCTATTTATGGAGTGAGTTGTGTAATTTGGAGTATTTATGTTTAATTGTGTTTATTTTATAATACTATCTCATATTTTGAATTTTATTATCTTGAAGTTATAATCATGTATGTGCTTGTATCACATTGATTAGATTAGTGTATTCTATATTACATTCAATCTTAGAGCATACTCTGATAAATAAGTATTATTGAGTTTTCTAGACCATAGGGTTTCCCTCTTAGATGATCTTATAGGTAAGGATTCCCCTCATGTCTTTGAGGTGTGTTTTAAGTCCCACTAGACTCTTATATCACATTGCATAGTCATCTCAAGTGTTTACAACATTGTGGCTACTTTTAGGCTAGATGAGGGTGTTGGTGGGGTAGTGGAGATGGATGTGATAGGTGGAGCTCTAGGTGGAGGGGGAACAAATGAAATAGAGTTAATGAAGGAAGATAACAATGGAAGAAGAGGCATTAGGGTGAAAAGGGGTAGGAAAAAATTAAATTCTTAGGTACACATCTATGCTTTCCCCTAGCTCTGGGTCAAGTTAACCTATGGAAAAATGACACCATGGAAATGGGTATTTAATAAAAGGGAGGAAAATGGTTAGCTAAAATGAAATACATAGGAACCCAAGATAATTCAAAAGGAAGGCTTGAAAATGATGTAGGGAGTAATAGGAGGTGGTTTATGAGGTCAAGGATGATTCACCTTTTGTTTCTTCTTGAGCATACTTTTGTGATCAAATTTAATAGATGTAATGGAAGGAATTAGGGTGGGAAACTGAATAATCTATTAGACGAATGTAGGTGTCCTTGATGTGGTTAGGAATGAATGAATTATGCACACATGTACACTTATTATTTGGTAGGTAGAAAATTTTATGGACTTGGGGCCCTTACAAGAATCTAAACTTACATAAGAATTGGTAGGGGAACCATAGAGATCCCTGTTTGTAGAATGGATTATATAGATGGGAAATGGGAGATGATAATGTTATGCATAGCCAAAGATAGCAACACTTGGGTGAAATATGGAAGGGGTGGAATAGGGAAAAGTGAGGGCACAACCATAGTGGATTTTTATGTGTAAGGCAAACTAGGATGTGTTCCACTAGGTTATTGAGGAATGGTGGGAGTAGGGGGAGGTATCTACATAGGTGTTGATTATTGGTCCAACATTGGGTTTGTCTCTAGACTACTACTGGCTTCAAACATAAGTGTGTGTGTAGCTTGAGATGAAGCCACTTTAGGTTGAGCCACCTATGTTTGAGCTAATTAGATCAACGGAGGTCGTAGAGTTAGATTAGAGGGTCGTGGAGGTAAATCTCTTAAAAGAGAACGTATAGAAGGTGAAAGAGATATGACCTCAAGTAGAATTATTCTTGACATTTGGGTGGGATTTTTCTAAATATATCCTCTAGTCTATGTCAACATGGAGGAGGTAAGGCCATCTTGATTTGATGGCCTAAGTTGAGTTTGATTTCTTTTCTTCTTATTCTTAGCCTCAATATGGGTGAACACCTCTTGATCATCATCCAAATTGAGATAGAGATCATCCTCTTTATGGAGTTGGTGGCCATAGTTAATGTTAATCTAAGATTGGTATCTTTCCACATTAGCCCATATGATTATGTGTGGTTTGAAGTCTTATTATTTAGACTTTCCCAAGTCATAGTATTCCTTTTAGATACCATCTTCTATAAAGGGGGAAAATACATGAACACATGGTGCCCAATGGTGATTGGGAGGGGCAAGTATTACCTTTGTTCATAGATGATACAATGTCCAAATATGACATCTACCAAATGATAGGTGATCTCATACTCTATGAGGAGGTTTGGGACTTGATATGGTAGGCCAAGGGGGCATTTTAGAGTGTTGGATACTTTAATGATGATGTTTAATGATCATTCCATATAGCTCATTATATCTAATACAAATTGACCATAAGTGTTGTCTTTTGGTTATATATTTCATTAAATTTAATAGTTAAGGTCTTATATAAGTAGGAAATGATTTCAATTGTCCTTTGTTTATATTTGATACCTTTATGGTTCTTTATCTTATTATTGTGTCTAAATTAGATGAAATGAGCATATTTTTGTTACAAAAATTAATCCTTTTGGTAGAATAATTTTTATTTAAATGAAAGTGTGTTTCCATTACATGAAAATGTTGTTTCAATTAAATTAAAGTGAGTTTTATTAATGTAAGAGTGTGTATTTCAATCTTATGTAAAGTAAAGTTTGTTAACTCATCTCTATACTCAAAATTTGTTAAAAGTTATTTAAGTGAAAATAGATAGAATTCTTAGATTATAGAATATCACATTGTCCTACCCATTCAAGAAAATCAAGTGAGGACACCATAATTTATTATGCCAGATGTTTATGTTTTAGATGTTGATTATGTGAATGTTATAGGAGATCTTCAATTAGAAAACCTTCTAGATTTACTTTTCTACAAAATAGAGTTAGAATATTGTTTGTTGTCCTTAGGATTTTAACATCACTAAAGAAGTAAACCCCTTAAAATATAAAATTTTAAACTCTAATATCCAACGGTCTCATTGCATATAGCCCTAGACACTAGCCATAGTAGAAAATGACACAAATCCATTGATTGGTTAAATGAGAGTTATAACGACAACCTATAATTTTTGGCATCATTGCTATGGAACTTATCAATAAGTATTAGTGAGATATTACATTATATTTATATAGGTAAAATTCAAAAAAAATCATAAAACTCAAAAACACAATAATAATCTAGGAATCTCTAGATTTATGAATCACCCAAGACATTCTCAAGGATGGTTTATCTCTGAGGGATCCCAAATAAATCAAGAAGAAGAGAGGATCAAATCCTTGCTAAGAACAATAGGAAGTGAAAGAAAGGAAATTTAAATCCATATATTTTTTTTTTATTCCTCTCCTAACTAAGGTTCATCCTCACAAATATATCCTCTAGGAAGAATCATATTCAAGACATATTCTCCTATAGGGAGAATTGATCTTGAAAGTCATCTTTCTAGAATAGTTAGATTTGATCCACAAGAATAATAATTGATCATCACCAAATACTATCCTATTGATATATACCATAAGTTGATCACCCAATAAGAGAGTTTATTTTGGATTTATAACCAAAGTTGGGAAGAAAATATGAGAGATGAACATGCACATGTACAAAACCCTAATCGATAGCCCTAATAGGACAAAAAAATTCTTATCTAATTATCTTAGGTCTTGATGACATGAATAACATGAAAAACATTTCACCATCTATTTTAAATACATATAGAGGTAAATCCTTAGAGGATCCAAACCAATTCCTCTTTGAATTTTAGGTTCTCTACCAAACATATGATTATGTCATAGACAATCAAAAGTTGAAATTATTTCCATCTACACTCAAGTATACAGCCATGAGATGGTTTATGGGCCTTGAGGGTAATTCCATAACCACTTAGGATGAAATGGAAACTAATTTTCTAGACAAATATTAGGATTATTGTAGACTCAGATAATGGAAGGAAGATTTTTTCAAGATCGAACAAAATGAAGATAAAACCCTAGAACATTACCTAGATAGGTTTAGATTTATATATAAATGGAGTGGTTAATAACTCACTAAGGAGGTCATTAATATATTATTTCTTAAAGGGATATATGATCATGCATGTGATGCTTTAAACCTAATAGGAAAGGGTCATATTAACAAGTTAACATTTCATCAAATTTTAGCATTGTCTACTACTTACTCCATGACAAGACCTAGCATAAGGAAATCAAGGATAGGAAAATCACTTGAATTTGGCCATTTAATGGAATAATTTTATAATAATAAGACAAATATTCTAGTATAACTAAAATCCACATTAGATAGCCTCAAATAAAAATCCAATGCTAACAACACTGAATAATTATCAATATATTATCCTAGACACAGACTCAAACATGTGGTAAAAGATTATCCTTTAGGCCAAACATAGGTATATAGTATTTATGACCTAGACCATGAAACAAAAAATTTCAAACACCTTCCTACCATAAGAAACCAAGTAAAACAATTAGTACATAGATTTGAGGAAGTAAATTTTATCCAAAGATAAGGAAACTAGTACTCCCAACCTCAAAATCAATTTGGTCCAAGATTTCCTCCTAATCTATGGGTGGAGCCATGGACTGCACAAGTCACACCACCAATGAGGATACCACCACAATCATAAACATGGGGTACATAAGAATGTATGCCATAGATGTGGGGAATTCCTTAAAACATTTTAAACCCTAGGCATAATAGCTAAACTAATAAGCACATTTGGGTATAGTAGTCACCACCTCAATGGTAAAATCAAAAATATCAGCCACACAGAAGGTTTCCTCCATATCAGGCCTTGATGGATTCACAACCTAAGCCACCACTAATTGAGTAGGTTAACAAACTATAGTTACCTACCCAACTAGTGAAAATCTTATGAATAAGCAAAACACACCCATTTATAGAGTTGATAAGAACAATAATGTTGTAATCAATTCAACTAAATGTAATAATATTCAATTAATATTATGGAAGGTAGTAGGTGATTCACCCATTACCATAAATAAAACTCCAACTGATGAAAACACTCCTAAGACACTTATAGGCCAAGAACCAAATGAATAAAAGGTAGAATCCATAACCACACCAACCATAATTCAAGATCCCCCTACTATTTCATTTCCTAAGAGACTTAAGGAAGAGAAACATAAGGATTATTTTGAATTGATGCATGGATTAAAAGAGATGAAGATAGAAACTTCATTACTAAGAGACATAAAAGATATTTTTGAGTTGAATCAAATCATTAAATGATTATGCATCAAAACAATATAAATAAAGAAGGGGTATCTTAAAATAATGTAGGTAAAAACCAAAATTATTGATTTTATAGAAAAAAAACATGCTTATTTATAAATATGGAGATCCTGAGAGTCTTATGATGACTATGACAATTGGTAAAATGTCTATTCCAAATGAGATCCTAGGTGCTACCATAAACATAATGACTATCAACATAGTAGAGTCTTTATCTCTCATAGGGCTTCAACATACCACTACAATCTTGTAAATAGTAGATAAATAATCTACTACCCCTAAAGGAACCATAGATAATGCACCAATCACCATAGATCCCTAAGAATACACTATTGATTTCATTATCCTTAAACCTAAACTAAAGAGGGTAGGATATCCAATCATTCTTGGTAGGAAATTTTTATCTACTATTTCATCATGAATTGGCTATATATCTAGAAACATGACTATCTCTAATGGAATTCATGCTAAATAGATATCTCTTGATCCACATTGTCAACCTTTAATGGGTATTTATAAATAAATATGGGTGGATCATCCTAAACAAAACTAGATTAGTGTGTCTTCCTTAGCCATGACCATAAAAGAACATGTCCAAGAGTTTGAAGAACAAATAATAGAATATTTAGACCAAGAAAGCATAGCTCTGAAGTCCAACATTTTTTATCTAAAGTTTGATAGTTTTTCTCTAAAGTTTAAAATCATAGCTTTGAATATTGATAGCTTAGCTCTAAAGACTAGTAGCTTATCTTCAAACACAAGTAGTTAAACTCTAAAGATTGATCGCTATGCTTTGAAGATGAAAATATTGAATAGGAATAATCCACCTCCATTATTGAGAATCAATATAATTCCATAAGTTCATCAAACATGTTATTTGGTCCACAAGACATTAAATAAGTCATAGTTGACTGAGCTCAAAGTGGGTAGAATTCATTTTTGCATGATTTTCATTATCCATTGACCAATATTATTTCCATAAGTGAAACATTTTACAAGGAATTAGCCACACTTAAAATGCTACTACCATACACATGTCCATTTAATACCTTTATGATTGAATACAAATAGTTAAATTCCATTATTTTGGCACTAAATAGATTGCAATCCAACCTGGTAAATTGTTGAACGTCAATAGTTGATTAACTGACCAGTAGGAAAGAAAAGGTTTGATGTTTTAGTATAACATAGAAAATATTTTTATTGGGATTAGAGTGATATGAAAATAATACATCCTAGTGTTTTTACACATCATATCTACACTAAAGATGTTAAACCAATTAGGAAACCACAATAGAGGATTAACCCAACATTGAAATAAATTTTTAAGAAGGAGATATAAAAACTATTGGAAGTTGGCTTTATTTATCCCATATTTGATAGTCAATGGGTTTCACCTCTGGTCATTATTCCTAAAAATAATTTGAAATGGATATTTTTTATAGACTACAGAGAATTAAATAAAGCCACTATGAAAGACTACTTTCCCTTGCCTTTTATTGCTCAAGTTTTGGATAATTTGGTAGGAAAAAAATATTTTTTATTTCTTAGATGGATTTAGTGGATACAATCAAATTAGAATAGCCCTTGAAGAATAAGATAAACCTACATGTACCTACCCTTAGGGAATATATGCTTTTATAGTCCTTCCTTTTGGATTGCACAATGTACCTACTACTTTTTAGAGGCTAGTGTTATTCATATTTTTTATTTATAAATTACTATGTGGAAGTGTACATGGATGATTCACTATCCATGGCACTAAATTTGATGAATATTTGAACAATTTAGATAAAGTGATTACCATATGTGAGGATCACCAAGTATATTTGAGTCATAAGAAGTGCATCATAATGGTCGATGAATGGATAGTCTTAAGACATCATATCTCTTCTAAAGAAACAAAATTAGAGCCCAAAAATATTGAGGTTATTTCTAATCTTTCCATTTCACAAACACAAATAGATGTTAAAAAATTTCTTGGTCGTGTAGGATATTACAAAAGATTTTTTGAAGACTTCATCATGATAGCTAAACCCATGTTTTCTTTGCTAATAAAAGACAATGAAATTATATGGAATGATAATTTTCAAGAATATTTTTAAATATTAAAGAAAAAACTCATGACTAATCTAATCTTGAAATGATCTAATTGGGAAAATCTTTTTCATATCTATATTGATGCTTCCAATAATGCATTAGGATTAGTTCTAGGACAAAAGGATGAGGATGGAAAGATGTATTCTATTTATTATATAATCAAGAATATTAATCCCATAGAGAAGAACTAAACTACTACAAGAAAAGAATTTCTTACTATTGTCTATGTTATAAACATGTTTAGACATTACATTACTAGTTATCAAGTATTTATCTATACAGATCATTTAGCTATTAAGTATTTAATGAATAAACCAATAATAGGTGGGAGAATAATTAGATGGTTGTTACTATTGCAAGAATTTGACATTACCATTATAGACAAACTTGGGAAGTATAATGTTGTTATTGGATTTTTGTCTAGATTGATCACTATAGATGAAGATGAACCTATAGAGGACTCTTTTCCAAATAAACAACTATTTTTTATATCTACATACTCCCCATGGTTTGTATACATGGAAAATTACTTGGAAATAGGGAATTTTACTCATTCATTCACCTCTAAATAAAGAAAACATTTGGTTAGAGCTAGTTCTCATTTCAAATGGTTTAATGGCATGTTGTTTAAATTTGGACATGATCGAGTATTTCATAAGTGTGTCATAGAAGATGAAGTGTATGACATCATAAGATCATGCCATAATGAACCAATAGGAGGACATTATTCAACAAAATGAACCATTCATAAGATCCTTAGTGCAGGTTATTATTGCCCATCTCTTTACAAGATTATAAAAAGGTTTGTATGGTAATGTAATCCTTTACAAAGGATGGATAATACTAATCTATCTTATTAAATTCCTTTCCATCCTCAGATAAGTTTAGAAGAATTTGAAAAATGGGGTTTGTATTATATTATACCAATCAACCTACCATCTTAAGGAAAATAATATTTAGTAGTACGTACTAATTATGTTACTAAATGGGTTGAAGTGTATGCACTCTAAGGAAGAAATGTTTATTGATTTCCTATACCATAAGATCATGTTGAGATTTTGAGCTCCTAGATCTATTGTTTTTTATCAAGGTCCCCAATTTATGTCCAATATGATCAATGATTTTACATAACTTTACCACATCAATCAAAGGAAATCTTTACCATATCATCCCCAAAATTATGGGCAAGTAGAGGTCAAAAACCGAGAGCTAGAAAATATGCTAACCAAAATAGTGAACAATAATAGAAAATATTGGGCAGAAAGAGTACTTAAGGTAGTTTAGTCATATAATACAATATGGAAAAAAAGTATAGGATTCTCTCCATATGAACTTGTGTATGGAAAGAAACCTTTTTTACCAACATAATTTGAATTATAGACATTGAAGACATTAGTTGATATGGGAATTGATCTTGATGAAGCACAAAATGAAATAATCATTTAACTAAATGGGATAAATGAAATGAGAATGAATGCACTCACTCAAACTAGCATCATCTAGAAATAGAGAAAATAGTGGTATGATACTCACACCAAAAAAAGATAGTTTCAAGAAGGAGATTGGGAAATATTATTTGATTCTAAATTTCATAATTTCAAGGGTAATATTAGGAAAAGATGGTTGGGACCAAACTTGATTAAAACCATTTATAGCAATGAATCTATCTAAATTCAACCAATTGATGGTGATCTAAGAATACTTTTGGTCAATGGTCATAGGCTTAAGGTTTACATAATACCTCTAAACAAGGAAGTGTGTATTCAAAAAAATCAAGACCAATTTGACCTTGTGGAAGAACTTGGTTCTTCCACTATGGCTAAATGATTTGCACAATGGATATGCAATAAAGGAGGAGTGATGGAAACCAACAAATGGTAGTTCTCCTACCTTAAAAATTTAAAATAATAAAAAATGATAATATTAATATATATATATATATATATATATATATATATATATATATATATATATATACTGAAAGGTGAAAACTAGAAAATAACTCTTTTTAGAGGAAAATGTTTGCAATAAAATATGATTTTTTTCAAGTAACCTCTCTTATAAAACTTGTTTATCCTTGTAAGACACATAAAAACTATAGAATATGGACATGCATCCATACAAAAAAGGTATATTTGTGTTTCTTTCCCAAAGTATTAGGCATTTTAGGTTTCAATTTATGCATGTGTGATCACTAAGAAATCAACACTTTTTCAAATGGACAAATTCTGGTGATGCCATGTAGATGTGATGAAGTCAACATCATCACCACGTTCAAATATTTGATGTGAATTTGTTTTAAAAAGGATATTTTCATAATGATATGATGTGATGAAGTCAACATTGTCTCCATATTCAAAGATTTGATGTGAAGTTGTTTTAGAAAGGACCTTTTCAAAAAGATATGATGTGATGTTAAAATTATTGGGGTTATTAATTCAAGTGTTGGAAATTATGACCCCTTACACCACATATTTGATAATGATGAAAAAGGAACTTTCTGATTAAAAATTGCATGCCCTGCATTTTTACCATAATTTTTTCCATAATTCCATGATATATCTTGATTTGATACTCATTATTGTTGATATCCATTGTTACATCATATCCCCAATTTCTTGCCTTCATTTATACCTTGTGCAATTCCAAGATATATTTTTCATAGCATAATTAGGTTTTCAAACTAACAATGATAGCTCTAAGGATGGAAGGTAGGAAGAATAAAATTGAACTAGAATCATTTGATGCATTACTTTAGGAGAAATCAAATAGAGATATTTTTGAGTTGGTAGGACGGTTGAATTTCTTGAAAATGTTTCAAGGTTTTAAAGAAGATATTATGTAAGAATTCTTTGAAAATTGTGATGAGGACCATTCTATTTTTAGAGGTAAAACCATTTTGGTTTATCCCTCTGTGATCAGTGTACTCTCTAGAATTCCTGAGGAGGGTGTTGTTATCATAGATAAATTATGTTTTGTCAACTTAATTCAAATGTTCATTAAAGGAAATGAGTTCCATCCTAGATTGGCTAAAACCCCACAAGGTGCATCTAGAGGAATTATGAGAGACAACCTTCCAAAACCATGGTATAATGTTGAATTTTGGGTTATGAAGTATCTTACTTATGATGGTCAATTGAATATGGTTGGTGGCGATGCCATGCAACTTCTTATTCATTTGTAGAAAGGAGCCACCAAAGTATAGTACCAAGTAAATATTCCATATTTTCTTCACCATGTGATAATTAATATTTCTCAAAACATAAAAAGAGGAATAAGGTCCATCAGACACCATGGTTTGGTTACTCTCATTTGGTGACATCTTTTTTTGTAAAAACCTAAGGGTGAAAAGTCTTGGTCCTCCTTTCTTCATAAATCCTCTAATTTTTTTTCAAGACAACACCATGCCTTATTTTTCCTTCCCCCACAATAATATAAATTGAATAAGGCCCATATTTGATGCCCTTAGATCTGAATATGTTGTGTCAAGGATAAAAAAGATGAATGAGGGTTTCCTTAGAAAACCCTAATTCTCCAGTCAAGCTCTGATGAATTCATCAACTCATTCTAAAAGAGGAAGAAGAAGGATATGTACAAGCAGTAAAAATTTTGGAAGCTTAAGCTCTCCCATAGAAGTCATAAATGCTAAATAAGTAGTTGAAGAAGAAACCCATGCTCAAGAAATTGTAGTTGAAGAAGAAGACCTTTTGAGAGAAATTATGGATCAAGAAGTAGAAAGGCCTTTACCCTTTTCAGCTAATAAGAGTAAATATCCATGTATAGATGAAGATCCATCTTCCCCTAGCCTGTTAATGAAGAAGAGTCATAGCAAGACATGGATTTGTCCTGACATGAAGAAATAATTCAGAAGAAATAGGAAAAATTAGATTTTCTTCATTCAACACTATAAGGTAAGGACAAAAATATTTCTAATTTGAAAGAACATGTGAAGAATATGTTTCTCAAATTAGGGCACAAGAAGTAATTCTTATAGTAATGAATTTTTAGTATACTAGAGTACATAATTAGATTTTTTATGAAACTCAAGAATTGAGTACTTTACAAAATTCTATTGTCAATAGGGATACCCAAATTGTTAATTTGAAAAATTATATTATTGATAAAGATACTCAAATTAATAATTTATAAAAATATATTTTTGGTAAAAATGCATTATTATCACAATGCACTACTTTTATTCAAGAGTTAACCACTCAGGATGTTGAGTTACAAACCTCTTTATAAGCCATGCAGAGAGAGAGAGAGAGAGAGAGGAGGGAAATAAAAATTCAAAATTAAGGATCTACTAGGGCTATTCCTCCCTTTCCACTTACACTCTATGAAATGATTTTAGTTTGAAACAAATCCCAACATAAAATTAAGAAGCTAAAAGAAAAAATTTTAAGATTAAAGTGGATTCTTAGCAACAATTGTAAAAATCTTAGACCTCCATTCAAAATATTTGTGCAATTTATAAAAAAAATTATCATGCAAGCAACCTTCCTTTGTCTATGTTATTTTCATTCATGAAAAATTTGAAAAATGGTGGATATAATTGATTTATCTTGGATTTACTCATATTATTGAAAATGAACATGTGTTTATGGATGCCTTTTTCAAGAGTACCATAGAAAAACAAGATGAAATTTATGAATTTTATATTTTTAACATGTTTTTAGGTTATAAATCTAGTTTTCTAGTGAATTTATTTGTATGGAAAACATAATTGAATGCTTTCCTCTCTATTATGAGAAATCAGACAACATGGCAACTAGAACATAATAAATTTCTAGAATTATAGAACACCATAGGTTTGTGTATGAGACCTAAATTTACAAAAGACCAAAATATTTTTGATATTTTTTAGCCAATGTACCACATGTACATGAAAAATAAATAACATGCATTATTTAGACCCAATGTTTCATCTTTTAGAGTTTTTATGAACTAAAATTCCATGAATTCTATTAATAAAAGCATAGACAGGTGGGATACTTTACCTATTTATTTAAAATGTAGGGAATTCATGAGTCTTACCACCATCAAGATGAGTCTTAAGAGAGCTTGGTAAATTGCACTAATTATCACTTGGCTCTTAGATGTAAGAGGATCCAATGTATGGATTGGAATGAGATTTAAGCCTCTAATTCTTCTCTATTCTATCTCCCCCTAGTAGAGTTGGAAAAATCTAGAAGAAACTAAATTTTAGGCTTGGATCCACATAGTAGTAAGGGATTATGGATTCTTAACTAGAGTTCATCATGATTGGGGCCACCATTTTTAGATTTATGATCTCAATCAGTGGCTATAATCTATGGATTAAAGATTAGTTATCCCACTTGTTTGCATGAGGACTTGTAAAGGGTAAAGTGTGGGGGAGAAATGATAAGCATTATGTAAATCCCATTATATTTTATATAAAATGTTCATAAGTGTTGCCTTTTGGTTTTATATTGTATTGAATTTAATAGTTAAGGTCTTACCTAAGTAAAAAATGAATGAAATTATCCTTTGTTTATATGTGATATCTTGTTATCTATTTATCTTATTATTGTGTCCAACTTGGATGAAATGAACACAATTTTTTTATAGAAATACATCTCTATGGCAAGATAATTTCGAGAAGACATCCAATAGTTTTGGCAACTCTTTTTGACAATAGTTTTGAGGATTCAGTGAACATGCTCTAAAGACACTCTAAAGATGTTCTGAATATGATTTTAAGGTGCTCTAAAGGTGCTATAAAGCCATATATAGGGTGATCTAAAGATACACATGCATGTTCTGAAGATGTCCAATTAGATCCTACTGATCAAGATAGTGATTATAAAGATATCTATTATATATAAATAGACTTTCCATATTTATATATCCTATTTTAGACATAGTATACTATTCATAATAATGGTCTAAAATGATCCAGATATATTTGTATTTGTATTTTTTAAAATTTGATAGTCTCTTTGGATATGTGTTAGTTATTTTCCATTTATTTTTAGTTGAGTTAGTTTCAACACCTTCATATAATCCTGGGATGTGATTCCTACATCTTCTATAGTTTGAATAAGTATATTTGGATATTTAGATTGTTAGATTTTGTGTTATATTAATAGATGTTGAGATGTGATTTAAATACATGTCTCCTTCTCATTATAGGGAGTTAGAAAAAGTTATTAAAGTTAGTTAATCAATCAGAAATTAGAAGAAGTAGTCCGATGTAATTTTGCATATTTGTATATGTTTATTTAATAATGAAATAAAGTTTAGAATTCCTTTTCACTACTAAGTAAAGTTGTTCCTATTATAAGGAAGGAGTAAGGGCCCACTTCTCTTCAAAGATCATAACCAATTGATACTTTTATTTATAGTTTAGAAGTATTTCTTTAATTCAAGTATAATTCATTTACTAAAAAGTGTAATTTAATTTATTGTAAAGTATAATATCCTTTTTAAATGCAAGAGTGATTTCCTTTTTAACACAAGTGTGATTTCTTTTTCAAAATCAAAGTGTGAATTTCCTTTTAAATGGAAGTGTGTTTCCATTATATGCAAAGGTTGTTTCAATTCAATTCAAGTGAGTTTTCTTTATGCAAGAGTATGTCTTTCAATTTTATCTAAAGAAAATTTTGTTAACTCTTCTCTATACTCAAAATTTGTTAAAAGTTATTTAAGTTATAATAGACAACATTCTCAAATTTTGGAATCACACTGTCTTATATAGTTGGGCAAGTCGAGTGAGGACACCATAATGTCTTATGCCAGATGTTTAAATTATAGATGTTGATGGTGTAAATGATATAGGAGATACTCAGGTAGTAAACTTCCTAGATTTACTTTTCTACAAAATAGAGTTAGAATTCTATTTGTTGTCCTTAGGATTTAGACATCATAGTAGAAGTAAACCCCCTCAATAATGAACTATAAATTCCAATATCCAAAAGTCTCATTACATATATCCCTCGACACTATCCCTAGTATAAAATGACACCAATCCATTTCTTGGTTAAATGAGAGGTATAATGATTGCATATAAGTGTCATCCTTGCAATACCAATAGTCATTAATGGGGGTGAGAGAGTTCCTCATCTCATTTGACAACTAATTCATGTCTACCTAATTTATTTCCATGTAGATGACTAGGTAAGAATAATATATCTTTCAGATGTGATTATAATAATGGTGGCCATATGGTTTATAAAAAACTATGTCAACCATTGTGTCTCTATAGACCCATGTTGAAAAGTCATAAGGATTGATCATGAGTGTTGCACATATTGCATCTACCAAGTAGCTCATCATGTAAAATTTCTCTCTATTTTAGACATCTTGTCAGGAATCTAGAACAACAAACATGCTCTGATGCCACTCGTTAGGATCTTGCTCCTCAGAAAGAGCACAGTATGATTACCAAGTATAAGCAATTGAATATGCGGAAATAACCAAAAACACAAGTAACTAGAATTCACCAATAGCACAGAATATGAGAGACAATACACTATCTTGTATTAACACTATACAGAAAAGAATACATCAAAGAGCCGCCACACTCTTTCACCTTACAGAGATTTGCCACACCTCAAGTGTACAGTAATTCTTCTCACACACACTCTCCTACACAAAAATGGTCCCAACAACCAACTCACACACAGAATTGGTGTTCACCTCACCAACCAGTCAGTAATAACCCTGCCAGTACACCAAGCACTCTATAGCACTTCAAGCTGATCTCTCATGAACCTGCAACCTGCAATTCAAAGACCAAACTTACATGTAGATCCCCAATGAGCTTGCAACAACCTGCAACTCACAGATCTTACAACTAGAAGGAACTCTTCCTTTCTATCTCATGCCTTAAACAATACATGCCAATGGGTCTATAAATAGATCCCTAACTCAAACACTAACTTAGACTCTTAATTTAGACAATTATCCTCGCAGCCCAAGACTCTGGCTGGTCTTAACATGCAAACTCATCATTCACTTAACTAACTGTCCGTGAAACGAACACTTCGGGAACACATAGGCGACCGACGCCGGTCCCTGCTAGTCTGGTTCTGCCGACGTCGGCCGATTTCCTGCCATCGCCGGTGGCCTTCTGCACTGGTATCTGCCGATGTCGGTCCTGCTGCCGACGCCGGTTCCTATAGAACTCAGCAACCATCTGTTCCTCAGTTTGCAAAGGTTGAAGCTTTTAGCTCCACAACCTAACAATCTCCCACTTGGAGATAAACAGCTACAACCTGTACCTGTACTTGTACACCGTCTAGTTTGTTTCCTTGGCTTTGTATCCCTCCTCAAGATCACTCTTGAAGACCAACCACCACAAAATCTGTGGTGCAAAATTTGTCATCCAAATTACCTACCACATCCGCATCTACAACCATGTAGAAAAAAGAACTTGACCCTGCATAGCATGTGCACTTGCTGCTGGTCCCACTGAACTGCCCTTCAGTATTACTCTCCCGGATTGACTCCAAACTTGTGACAACTCCCACTGCTTGGGAAAACTTAGGTTTAATACATACCATGCACTCAACCTCACTATGTGAATCAAGACACCTGTTCTATGAACTGTCTAACCATCGGCGTGCTAACCGGCTTCACACAATCATCCTGAAACAAAGTCAACAAGACCTCCATGTCTCTAGATCACACTCATGCCAAAGAATCTTGCTGCTCCTAGATTCTCCATGAAAAACCCCTGAACTAGCTTTACCTTTAGTTCAGAAATACCTGTATATGTAACCCTGCAACAAGCACATCATACAAAAAATAGGATAATGTAGCTAATATTATCCAGCCTGGTAAAGAGAAACACAATGATCAAACCTCCATTGCCCTGCAGCTAATACAAGATCATATACCCTAATCTTCCATCTCACGTATCCATTTCCGCTCTCCTTCATCCTCAACATCCATTCGTCTCTCAGTGCTTACTTCCAGCTGGCAACACTACCCAAAACCCCTGTTTGGTTCTCCTCCAAGGAATCACATCCTCATCCATGCCAAGCTCCCACTGTTTCCTGGATCTACCTGTTCTGCTTCTTTAATAACTTCCTGGTCCTATGCCATAAGTGAGCAACAAGTAGTGTAAAGAAGGGAAATGACGAATTTAAGAACTTACTTACACCTTCAGTCCTCCATATGGGCGCTTGAGACTCCATGACAACTCACTGTCCACCCAAAATTCGTCTCAGTAACCGATGCCGGTCACATCTCAGTCTACAGCCGACCGATGTCTGTTCCCTATGACTGCCTCTCTGCTGACGTCGGTTTCCCCTGGCCGATGCCGATCTCTTTTCTGCCCTGAGTCACCGACGTCAGGCTGCACATAGCCGACGTCGGTCCCTGTCTAGACACTGACGCCGGTTTTCCTGTCGACGTCGGTCTCTGTGTTTTTCTTGTGAGACCTGACTTTTTCCCGTGAGCTCTTTTTGGATCAAACCCTTGTCCAAATCACCCTTGCTCTGCTCAGAATTCCTCTGCACCTTATGCTGAACTCTGTCCGTCACTTTCTCCTTGAAACCAAGGCTTTCCCGTTCTTGTCACTAACATCGGATTCCTCAAGAAACCTTACCTTCTTCTTCTGCATACAGAAACCACGATCCATGCCTTCCAAATCTGAAAGCATACTCTTTGACTCAAGAACCAGCATCTCCTTCTTATCTATCTGACCAAGCCTATCAAGCCACATCTCTGAATCTACAGCTGAAGTAGATAACCCAGAAAGAGAATCAGTAAAACAAGTAAATAGATAAAGTGTACCTACTTTCTTACCTCTAGCTACAACAAGTGTACCCTTGGTAACCTTCCAAGAGTCCGCTGTGAGAGTTACTATGCAACCCTCTTCACCCAAACTTCTAACAAAAATCAGATTTCGCTTCAGAACTGGGACATGCATGACCTCCTTTAACACCCATGTGTCACCTGTCTGCAATTTCAGCTTCACTTTGCCTTTGCCAACAATCTGACAAGACTTACCATCCCCTACACAAATTTCTCCAAAGTCTCCCTGGACGTACTCATGAAAAAATTCCCTATGTGGGGATGCATGAAAAGAGGCACCAGAATCTAATACCCAAGATTCTACTTTATCCAAAGAACATACCAGAGCATCCTGTGCAACGTAAGCCGCAACATCTACTTCTTCTCCATGTTCTTCATGATGATCTTCACCCAATCTGCAATCTCTCTTTAAGTGCCCTTGCTTTCCACATTTCCAGTAGGTTATTCTGCCATACCTGGACTTGGATCTTTTGCCTGTCTTCGACCTTGATCTCCCACGCTCTGTCCTCTCTCTTGGCCTTCCTCTTCCTTCAACACTCAAAGCATCTCCAGATGATTCACCTGTGCTTTTCCTGCGTATCTCTTCATTCAAGATCACACTCACAACATCATCCACTTTTAAGACTTTTGAAGGAGACACAGTATTAGAAACTGCCATTACCAAACCTTCCCAACTTTCAGGTAATGAACACAAGATTAAGAGAGCTCTAAGTTCATCATCAAATACAATATTAACTGAACTTAACTGGTTTACCAAACCATGGAAATCACTAAGATGGCTATGAACAGATCCACTTTCAAACATTTGCAAATTAAATAAACGCTTCATAAGAAATACCTTGTTTGAAGCCGAGGGTTTTTCATACAAATTTGCCAAAGATTTCATCAACTCCACCGTTGTCTTACACTGTGATAAGCTGGAAATCACAGATGAATCAAGACTCAATCTAACAGATCCCAGAGCCTTCCGATCAAGAACCTCCCATTTTTCATCTTTCATATCCAAGGGTTTGCTAGCAACCCCACCCAACGGTAAGTACAAATCTTTCTGATACAGATAGTCCTCAATCTGCATCCTCCATAATTGGTAGTTCTTGCCATTAAACTTTTCCATTCGTAGTTGACTGTTTTCTGCCATTGCTCAACTCCCACTCAAACAGAAACCCTGTGAGTAACCTGTAATCAAAACACACTACCCAGATCTACACCAATCTGTTAGTATCCCAACCAAAAGCTCTGATACCACTTGTCAGGAATCTAGAACAACAAACATGCTCTGATGCCACTCGTTAGGATCTTGCTCCTCAGAAAGAGCACAGTATGATTACCAAGTATAAGCAATTGAATATGCGGAAATAACCAGAAACACAAGTAACTAGAATTCACCAATAGCACAGAATATGAGAGACAATACACTATCTTGTATTAACACTATACAGAAAAGAATACATCAAAGAGCCGCCACACTCTTTCACCTTACAGAGATTCGCCACACCTCAAGTGTACAGTAATTCTTCTCACACACACTCTCCTACACAAAAATGGTCCCAACAACCAACTCACACACAGAATTGGTGTTCACCTCACCAACCAGTCAGTAATAACCCTGCCGGTACACCAAGCACTCTATAGCACTTCAAGCTGATCTCTCATGAACCTGCAACCTGCAATTCAAAGACCAAACTTACATGTAGATTCCCAATGAGCTTGCAACAACCTGCAACTCACAGATCTTACAACTAGAAGGAACTCTTCCTTTCTATCTCATGCCTTAAACAATACATGCCAATGGGTCTATAAATAGATCCCTAACTCAAACACTAACTTAGACTCTTAATTTAGACAATTATCCTCGCAGCCCAAGACTCTGGTTGGTCTTAACATGCAAACTCATCGTTCACTTAACTAACTGTCCGTGAAACGAACACTTCGGGAACACACAGGCGACCGACGCCGGTCCCTGCTAGTCTGGTTCTGCCGATGTCGTCCGATTTCCTGCCGTCGCCGGTGGCCTTCTGTACTAGTATCTGCCGATGTCGGTCCTGCTGCCGATGCCGGTTCCTATAGAACTCAGCAACCATCTGTTCCTCAGTTTGCAAAGGTTGAAGCTTTTAGCTCCACAACCTAACAATCTCCCACTTGGAGATAAATAGCTGCAACCTGTACCTGTACCTGTACACCATCTAGTTTGTTTCCTTGGCTTTGTATCCCTCCTCAAGATCACTCTTGAAGACCAACCACCAAAAAATCCATGGTGCAAAATCTGTCATCCAAATTACCTGCCACATCCGCATCTACAACCATGTAGAAAAAAGAACTTGACCCTGCATAGCATGTGCACCTGCTGCTGGTCCCACTGAACTACCCTTCAGTATTACTCTCCTGGATTGACTCCAAACTTGTGACAACTCCCACTGCTTGGGAAAACTTAGGTTTAGTACATACCATGCACTCAACCTCACTATGTGAATCAAGACACCTATTCTATGAACTGTCTAACCATCGGCGTGCTAACCGGCTTCACACAATCATCCTGAAACAAAGTCAACAAGACCTCCATGTCTCTAGATCACACTCATGCCAAAGAATCTTGCTGCTCCCAAATTCTCCATGACAAACCCCTGAACTAGCTTTACCTTTAGTTCAGAAATACCTGTATATGTAACCCTGCAACAAGCACATCATACAAAAAATAGGATAATGTAGCTAATATTATCCAGCCTGGTAAAGAGAAACATAATGATCAAACCTCCATTGCCCTGCAGCTAATACAAGATCATATACCCTAATCTTCCATCTCACGTATCCATTTCCACTCTCCTTCATCCTCAACATCCATTCGTCTCTCAGTGCTTACTTCCAGCTGGCAACACTACCCAAAACCCCTGTTTGGTTCTCCTCCAAGGAATCACATCCTCATCCATGCCAAGCTCCCACTGTTTCCTGGATCTACCTGTTCTGCTTCTTTAATAACTTCCTGGTCCTATGCCATAAGTGAGCAACAAGTAGTGTAAAGAAGGGAAATGACGAATTTAAGAACTTACTTACACCTTCAGTCCTCTATATGGGCGCTTGAGACTCCATGACAACTCGCTGTCCACCCAAAATTCATCTCAGTAATCGATGCCGGTCACATCTCAGTCTACAGCCGACCGATGTTGGTTCCCTGCGACTGCCTCTCTGCCGACGTCGGTTTCCCCTGGCCGACGCTGATCTCTTTTCTGCCCTGAGTCACCGACATCGGGCTACACATAGCCGACGTCGGTCCCTGTCTTGACACTGACGCCAGTTTTCCTGCCGACGTCAATCTCTGTGTTTTTCTTGTGAGACCTGACTTTTTCCTACGAGCTCTTTTTGGATCAAACCCTTGTCCAAATCACCCTTGCTCTGCTCAGAATTCCTCTGCACCTTATGCTGAACTCTATCCGTCACTTTCTCCTTGAAAACCAAGGCTTTCCCGTTCTTGTCACTAACATCAGATTCCTCAAGAAACCTTACCTTCTTCTTCTGCATACAGAAACCACGATCCATGCCTTCCAAATCCGAAAGCATACTCTTTGACTCAAGAACCAGCATCTCCTTCTTATCTATGTGACCAAGCCTATCAAGCCACATCTCTGAATTTACAGCTGAAGTAGATAACCCAGAAAGAGAATCAGTAAAACAAGTAGATAGATAAAGCGTACCTACTTTCTTACCTCTAGCTACAACAAGTGTACCCTTGGTAACCTTCCAAGAGTCCGCTGTGAGAGTTACTGTGCAACCCTCTTCACCCAAACTTCTAACAGAAATCAGATTCCGCTTCAGAACTGGGACATGCATGACCTCCTTTAACACCCATGTGTCACCTGTCTGCAATTTCAGCTTCACTTTGCCTTTGCCAACAATCTGACAAGACTTACCATCCCCTACACAAATTTCTCCAAAGTCTCCCTGGACATACTCATGAAAAAATTCCCTATGTGGGGATGCATGAAAAGAGGTACCAGAATCTAATACCCAAGATTCTACTTTATCCAAAGAACATACTAGAGCATCCTGTGCAATGTAACCCGCAACATCTGCTTCTTCTCCATGTTCTTCATGATGATCTTCACCTGATCTGCAATCTCTCTTTAAGTGCCCTTGCTTTCCACATTTCCAGCAGGTTATTCTGCCATACCTGGACTTGGATCTTTTGCCTGTCTTCGACCTTGATCTCCCACGCTCTGTCCTCTCTCTTGGCCTTCCTCTTCCTTCAACACTCAAAGCATCTCCAGATGATTCACCTGTGCTTTTCCTGCGTATCTCTTCATTCAAGATCACACTCACAACATCATCCACTTTTAAGACTTTTGAAGGAGACACAGTATTAGAAACTGCCATTACCAAACCTTCCCAACTTTCAGGTAATGAACACAAGATTAAGAGAGCTCTAAGTTCATCATCAAATACAATATTAACTGAACTTAACTGGTTTACCAAACCATGGAAATCACTAAGATGGCTATGAACAGATCCACCTTCCAACATTTGCAAATTAAATAAACGCTTCATAAGAAATACCTTGTTTGAAGCCGAGGGTTTTTCATACAAATTTGCCAAAGATTTCATCAACTCCACCGTTGTCTTACACTGTGATAAGCTGGAAATCACAGATGAATCAAGACTCAATCTAACATATCCCAGAGCCTTCCGATCAAGAACCTCCCATTCTTCATCTTTCATATCCAAGGGTTCGCTAGCAACCCCACCCAACGGTAAGTACAAATCTTTCTGATACAGATAGTCCTCAATCTGCATCCTCCATAATTGGTAGTTCTTGCCATTAAACTTTTTCATTCGTAGTTGACTGTTTTCTACCATTGCTCAATTCCCACTCAAACTGAAACCCTGTGAGTAACCTGTAATCAAAACACACTACCCAGATCTACACCAATCTATTAGTATCCCAACCAAAAGCTCTGATACCACTTGTCAGGAATCTAGAACAACAAACATGCTCTGATGCCACTCGTTAGGATCTTGCTCCTCAGAAAGAGCACAGTATGATTACCAAGTATAAGCAATTGAATATGCGGAAATAACCAGAAACACAAGTAACTAGAATTCACCAATAGCACAGAATATGAGAGACAATACACTATCTTGTATTAACACTATACAGAAAAGAATACATCAAAGAGCCGCCACACTCTTTCACCTTACAGAGATTCGCCACACCTCAAGTGTATAGTAATTCTTCTCACACACACTCTCCTACACAAAAATGGTCCCAACAACCAAATCACACACAGAATTGGTGTTCACCTCACCAACCAGTCAGTAATAACCCTGCCGGTACACCAAGCACTCTATAGCACTTCAAGCTGATCTCTCATGAACCTGCAACCTAAAATTCAAAGACCAAACTTACATGTAGATCCCCAATGAGCTTGCAACAACCTGCAACTCACAGATCTTACAACTAGAAGGAACTCTTCCTTTCTATCTCATGCCTTAAACAATACATGCCAATGGGTCTATAAATAGATCCCTAACTCAAACACTAACTTAGACTCTTAATTTAGACAATTATCCTCACAGCCCAAGACTCTGGCTGGTCTTAACATGCAAACTCATCATTCACTTAACTAACTGTCTGTGAAACGAACACTTCGGGAACACATAGGCGACCGACGCCGGTCCCTGCTAGTCTGGTTCTACCGACGTCGGCCGATTTCCTGCCATCACCGGTAGCCTTCTGCACTGGTATCTGCCGACGTCGGTCCTGCTGCCGATGCCGGTTCCTGTAGAACTCAGCAACCATCTGTTCCTCAGTTTGCAAAGGTTGAAGCTTTTAGCTCCACAACCTAACAATCTCCCACTTGGAGATAAACAGCTACAACCTGTACCTGTACCTGTACACCGTCTAGTTTGTTTCCTTGGCTTTGTATCCCTCCTCAAGATCACTCTTGAACACCAACCACCACAAAATCCGTGGTGCAAAATCTGTCATCCAAATTACTTGCCACATCCGCATCAACAACCATGTAGAAAAAAGAACTTGACCCTGCATAGCATGTGCACTTGCTGCTGGTCCCACTGAACTGCCCTTCAGTATTACTCTCCCGGATTGACTCCAAACTTGTGACAACTCCCACTGCTTGGGAAAACTTAGGTTTAATACATACCATGCACTCAACCTCACTATGTGAATCAAGACACCTGTTCTATGAACTGTCTAACCATCGGCGTGCTAACCGGCTTCACACAATCATCCTGAAACAAAGTCAACAAGACCTCCATGTCTCTAGATCACACTCATGCCAAAGAATCTTGCTGCTCCTAGATTCTCCATGACAAACCCCTGAACTAGCTTTACCTTTAGTTCAGAAATACCTGTATATGTAACCCTGCAACAAGCACATCATACAAAAAATAGGATAATGTAGCTAATATTATCCAGCCTGGTAAAGAGAAACACAATGATCAAACCTCCATTGCCCTGCAGCTAATACAAGATCATATACCCTGATCTTCCATCTCACGTATCCATTTCCGCTCTCCTTCATCCTCAACATCCATTCGTCTCTCAGTGCTTACTTCCAGCTGGCAACACTACCCAAAACCCCTGTTTGGTTCTCCTCCAAGGAATCACATCCTCATCCATGCCAAGCTCCCACTGTTTCCTGGATCTACCTGTTCTGCTTCTTTAATAACTTCCTGGTCCTATGCCATAAGTGAGCAACAAGTAGTGTAAAGAAGGAACCGATGCCGGTCACATCTCAGTCTACAGCCGACCGATGTCAGTTCCCTGCGACTGCCTCTCTGCTGACGTCGGTTTCCCCTGGCCGACGCCGATCTCTTTTCTGCCCTGAGTCACCGACGTCGGGCTGCACATAGCCGACGTCGGTCCCTGTCTAGACACTGACGCCGGTTTTCCTGCCGACGTCGGTCTCTGTGTTTTTCTTGTGAGACCTGACTTTTTCCCGCGAGCTCTTTTTGGATCAAACCCTTGTCCAAATCACCCTTGCTCTGCTCAGAATTCCTCTGCACCTTATGCTGAACTCTGTCCGTCACTTTCTCCTTGAAAACCAAGGCTTTCCCGTTCTTGTCACTAACATCGGATTCCTCAAGAAACCTTACCTTCTTCTTCTGCATACAGAAACCATGATCCATGCCTTCCAAATCCGAAAGCATACTCTTTGACTCAAGAACCAGCATCTCCTTCTTATCTATGTGACCAAGCCTATCAAGCCACATCTCTGAATCTACAGCTGAAGTAGATAACCTAGAAAGAGAATCAGTAAAACAAGTAGATAGATAAAGCGTACCTACTTTCTTACCTCTAGCTACAACAAGTGTACCCTTGGTAACCTTCCAAGAGTCCCCTGTGAGAGTTACTGTGCAACCCTCTTCACCCAAACTTCTAACAAAAATTAGATTTCGCTTCAGAACTGGGACATGCATGACCTCCTTTAACACCCATGTGTCACCTGTCTGCAATTTCAGCTTCACTTTGCCTTTGCCAACAATCTGACAAGACTTACCATCCCCTACACAAATTTCTCCAAAGTCTCCCTGGACATACTCATGAAAAAATTCCCTATGTGGGGATGCATGAAAAGAGGCACCAGAATCTAATACCCAAGATTCTACTTTATCCAAAGAACATACCAGAGCATCCTGTGCAACGTAAGCCGCAACATCTGCTTCTTCTCCATGTTCTTCATGATGATCTTCACCCGATCTGCAATCTCTCTTTAAGTGCCCTTGCTTTCCACATTTCCAGCAGGTTATTCTGCCATACCTGGACTTGGATCTTTTGCCTGTCTTCGACCTTGATCTCCCACGCTCTGTCCTCTCTCTTGGCCTTCCTCTTCCTTCAACACTCAAAGCATCTCCAGATGATTCACCTGTGCTTTTCCTACGTATCTCTTCATTCAAGATCACACTCACAACATCATCCACTTTTAAGACTTTTGAAGGAGACACAGTATTAGAAACTGCCATTACCAAACCTTCCCAACTTTCAGGTAATGAACACAAGATTAAGAGAGCTCTAAGTTCATCATCAAATACAATATTAACTAAACTTAACTGGTTTACCAAACCATGGAAATCACTAAGATGGCTATGAATAGATCCACCTTCCAACATTTGCAAATTAAATAAACGCTTCATAAGAAATACCTTGTTTGAAGCCGAGGGTTTTTCATACAAATTTGCCAAAGATTTCATCAACTCCACCGTTGTCTTACACTGTGATAAGTTGGAAATCACAGATGAATCAAGACTCAATCTAACAGATCCCAGAGCCTTCCGATCAAGAACCTCCCATTTTTCATCTTTCATATCCAAGGGTTTGCTAGCAACCCCACCCAACGGTAAGTACAAATCTTTCTGATACAAATAGTCCTCAATCTGCATCCTCCATAATTGGTAGTTCTTGCCATTAAACTTTTCCATTCGTAGTTGACTATTTTCTACCATTGCTCAACTCCCACTCAAACATAAACCCTGTGAGTAACCTGTAATCAAAACACACTACCCAGATCTACACCAATCTGTTAGTATCCCAACCAAAAGCTCTGATACCACTTGTCAGGAATCTAGAACAACAAACATGCTCTGATGCCACTCGTTAGGATCTTGCTCCTCAGAAAGAGCACAGTATGATTACCAAGTATAAGCAATTGAATATGCGGAAATAACTAGAAACACAAGTAACTAGAATTCACCAATAGCACAGAATATGAGAGACAATACACTATCTTGTATTAACACTATACAGAAAAGAATACATCAAAGAGCCACCACACTCTTTCACCTTACAGAGATTCGCCACACCTCAAGTGTACAGTAATTCTTCTCACACACACTCTCCTACACAAAAACGGTCCCAACAACCAACTCACACACAGAATTGGTGTTCACCTCACCAACCAGTCAGTAATAACCCTGCCGGTACACCAAGCACTTTATAGCACTTCAAGCTGATCTCTCATGAACCTGCAACCTGGAATTCAAAGACCAAACTTACATGTAGATTCCCAATGAGCTTGCAACAACCTGCAACTCACAGATCTTACAACTAGAAGGAACTCTTCCTTTCTATCTCATGCCTTAAACAATACATGCCAATGGGTCTATAAATAGAACCCTAACTCAAACACTAACTTAGACTCTTAATTTAGACAATTATCCTCGCAGCCCAAGACTCTGGCTGGTCTTAACATGCAAACTCATCGTTCACTTAACTAACTGTCCGTGAAACGAACACTTCCAGAACACACAGGCGACCGACGCCGGTCCCTGCTAGTCTGGTTCGACCGATGTCGGCCGATTTCCTGCCGTCGCCGGTGGCCTTCTGCACTAGTATCTGCCGACGTCGGTCCTGCTGCCGACGCCGGTTCCTGTAGAACTCAGCAACCATCTGTTCCTCAGTTTGCAAAGGTTGAAGCTTTTAGCTCCACAACCTAACAATCTCCCACTTGGAGATAAACAGCTGCAACCTGTACCTATACCTGTACACCATCTAGTTTGTTTCCTTGGCTTTGTATCCCTCCTCAAGATCACTCTTGAAGACCAACCACCACAAAATCCATGGTGCAAAATCTTTCATCCAAATTACCTGCCACATCTGCATCTACAACCATGTAGAAAAAAGAACTTGACCCTGCATAGCATGTGCACCTGCTGCTGGTCCCACTGAACTGCCCTTCAGTATTACTCTCCCGGATTGACTCCAAACTTGTGACAACTCCCACTGCTTGGGAAAACTCAGGTTTAGTACATACCATGCACTCAACCTCACTATGTGAATCAAGACACCTGTTCTATGAACTGTCTAACCATCAGCGTGCTAACCGGCTTCACACAATCATCCTGAAACAAAGTCAACAAGACCTCCATGTCTCTAGATCACACTCATGCCAAAGAATCTTGCTGCTCCCAAATTCTCCATGACAAACCCCTGAACTAGCTTTACCTTTAGTTCAGAAATACCTTTATATGTAACCCTGCAACAAGCACATCATACAAAAAATAGGATAATGTAGCTAATATTATCCAGCCTGGTAAAGAGAAACACAATGATCAAACCTCCATTGCCCTGCAGCTAATACAAGATCATATACTCTAATCTTCCATCTCACGTATCCATTTCCACTCTCCTTCATCCTCAACATCCATTCGTCTCTCAGTGCTTACTTCCAGCTGGCAACACTACCCAAAACCCCTGTTTGGTTCTCCTCCAAGGAATCACATCCTCATCCATGCCAAGCTCCCACTGTTTCCTGGATCTACCTGTTCTGCTTCTTTAATAACTTCCTGGTCCTATGCCATAAGTGAGCAACAAGTAGTGTAAAGAAGGGAAATGACGAATTTAAGAACTTACTTACACCTTCAGTCCTCCATATGGGCGCTTGAGACTCCATGACAACTCGCTGTCCACCCAAAATTCATCTCAGTAACCGATGCCGGTCACATCTCAGTCTACAACTGACCGATGTTGGTTCCCTGCGACTGCCTCTCTGCCGACGTCGGTTTCCCCTGGCCGACACTGATCTCTTTTCTACCCTGAGTCACCGATGTCAGGCTGCACATAGCCGACGTCGGTCCCTGTCTGGACACTGACGCTGGTTTTCCTGCCGACGTCAGTCTCTGTGTTTTTCTTGTGAGACCTGACTTTTTCCCGCGAGCTCTTTTTGGATCAAACCCTTGTCCAAATCACCCTTGCTCTGCTCAGAATTCCTCTGCACCTTATGCTGAACTCTGTCCGTCACTTTCTCCTTGAAAACCAAGGCTTTCCCGTTCTTGTCACTAACATCAGATTCCTCAAGAAACCTTACCTTCTTCTTCTGCATACAGAAACCACGATCCATGCCTTCCAAATCCGAAAGCATACTCTTTGACTCAAGAACCAGCATCTCCTTCTTATCTATATGACCAAGCCTATCAAGCCACATCTCTGAATCTACAGCTGAAGTAGATAACCCAGAAAGAGAATCAGTAAAACAAGTAGATAGATAAAGTGTACCTACTTTCTTACCTCTAGCTACAACAAGTGTACCCTTGGTAACCTTCCAAGAGTCCGCTGTGAGAGTTACTGTGCAACCCTCTTCACCCAAACTTCTAACAAAAATCAGATTTCGCTTCAGAACTGGGACATGCATGACCTCCTTTAACACCCATGTGTCACCTGTCTGCAATTTCAGCTTCACTTTGCCTTTGCCAACAATCTGACAAGACTTACCATCCCCTACACAAATTTCTCCAAAGTCTCCCTGGACATACTCATGAAAAAATTCCCTATGTGGGGATGCATGAAAAGAGGCACCAGAATCTAATACCCAAGATTCTACTTTATCCAAAGAACATACCAGAGCATCCTGTGCAACGTAAGCCGCAACATCTGCTTCTTCTCCATGTTCTTCATGATGATCTTCACCCGATCTACAATCTCTCTTTAAGTGCCCTTGCTTTCCACATTTCCAGTAGGTTATTCTGCCATACCTGGACTTGGATCTTTTGCCTGTCTTCGACCTTGATCTCCCACGCTCTGTCCTCTCTCTTGGCCTTCCTCTTCCTTCAACACTCAAAGCATCTCCAGATGATTCACCTGTGCTTTTCCTGCGTATCTCTTCATTCAAGATCACACTCACAACATCATCCACTTTTAAGACTTTTGAAGGAGACACAGTATTAGAAACTGCCATTACCAAACCTTCCCAACTTTCAGGTAATGAACACAAGATTAAGAGAGCTCTAAGTTCATCATCAAATACAATATTAACTAAACTTAACTGGTTTACCAAACCATGGAAATCACTAAGATGGCTATGAATAGATCCACCTTCCAACATTTGCAAATTAAATAAACGCTTCATAAGAAATACCTTGTTTGAAGCCGAGGGTTTTTCATACAAATTTGCCAAAGATTTCATCAACTCCACCGTTGTCTTACACTGTGATAAGCTGGAAATCACAGATGAATCAAGACTCAATCTAACATATCCCAGAGCCTTCCGATCAAGAACCTCCCATTCTTCATCTTTCATATCCAAGGGTTTGCTAGCAACCCCACCCAACGGTAAGTACAAATCTTTCTGATACAGATAGTCCTCAATCTGCATCCTCCATAATTGGTAGTTCTTGCCATTAAACTTTTCCATTCGTAGTTGACTGTTTTCTACCATTGCTCAACTCCCACTCAAACTGAAACCCTGTGAGTAACCTGTAATCAAAACACACTACCCAGATCTACACCAATCTGTTAGTATCCCAACCAAAAGCTCTGATACCACTTGTCAGGAATCTAGAACAACAAACATGCTCTGATGCCACTCGTTAGGATCTTGCTCCTCAGAAAGAGCACAGTATGATTACCAAGTATAAGCAATTGAATATGCGGAAATAACCAGAAACACAAGTAACTAGAATTCACCAATAGCACAGAATATGAGAGACAATACACTATCTTGTATTAACACTATACAGAAAAGAATACATCAAAGAGCCGCCACACTCTTTCACCTTACAGAGATTCGCCACACCTCAAGTGTAAAGTAATTCTTCTCACACACACTCTCCTACACAAAAATGGTCCCAACAACCAACTCACACACAGAATTGGTGTTCACCTCACCAACCAGTCAGTAATAACCCTGCCGGTACACCAAGCACTCTATAGCACTTCAAGCTGATCTCTCATGAACCTGCAACCTGAAATTCAAAGACCAAACTTACATGTAGATCCCCAATGAGCTTGCAACAACCTGCAACTCACAGATCTTACAACTAGAAGGAACTCTTCCTTTCTATCTCATGCCTTAAACAATACATGCCAATGGGTCTATAAATAGATCCCTAACTCAAACACTAACTTAGACTCTTAATTTAGACAATTATCTTCATAGCCCAAGACTCTGGCTGGTCTTAACATGCAAACTCATCGTTCACTTAACTAACTATCCGTGAAACGAACACTTCGGGAACACACAGGCGACCGACGCCGGTCCCTGCTAGTCTGGTTCTGCCGATGTCGGCTGATTTCCTGCCGTCGCCGGTGGCCTTCTACACTGGTATCTGCCGACGTCGGTCCTGCTACCGACGCCGGTTCCTGTAGAACTCAGCAACCATCTATTCCTCAGTTTGCAAAGGTTGAAGCTTTTAGCTCCACAACCTAACACATCTCCCACTGCCTTGATCAATTTTAAATTGATCATCCCAAGGTCACGAACTTGATCACTTTTGAGGATGATATGTATTAAGGGAATCCATAAGAGGTTGATGTATAGGTAGTCCCTTTTCATGAACAATCAGTCCAAAAATATAATCCTAACATAGTCTCCCTCCTTGAAGATGAAAATGTTATAGGCATTTACGTCCATCTTGTTGACCCATTTAGTATCTAGGTTCTCTATCCAATCCTTTAGGATATCAAATATATAGTAAGTATTGATCTATGTGTTAATCTTGATTCCTCACTAAGCTAACTCACTCAATTATCCATGGATTTTATAGTTGATGACTTGATTTGTTTATTACTAGCTAAGTTGTAAGTCACATGCTATTATGGGGTAGTTGTATGTTTTTAATGATTTCATTTGTATGAGTTAGTTGTCATGTATATTACTTATATTGTGATCATGTCAATGTGTTATTTCAGTATTAATTTATGATATACATGTTGTAAGTTTATGGAATAACTACCTACTTATCATGAGTTGGATGCAAGAGAGATTCATCCCTCAGAGCATGATGGAGGGAGAGCATTATCAGAGAGGGTGATGTAGATGGAGATGTTAGAGGATGATAGAGAAATCAACTAGAACCATGAACACACCATATTAGATATTATATGTTTATGTATTGATTGATTTGAACATAGAATTAGTACATCCTTTATGTTGTCTACATTTGGGTGATTGTATATGTGTGTGTGTTTTAGTTTAGTTTAATATTTGTATGGGGAATAACCTTATGTATCTAAAATGATTAACTAGTTATCTTTATGATATTTGGGAGTATTATTATTTGTCTTAAATACCTTAATAAATCTAGATAATGAAAGACATGGACAATCCAAATAATGTAGAGATAACAACGAATACATGGTTATAATTAAAATTTAGAGACAAATGTTTTATATACCAATTTTAGATAAAAGAGTGATATTGAATTTTTTTAGCCATATTTCTAAATATGTAATTATGATTATTATTAATTATCTATTATTATTAACTAATTAGAATATATATATATATATATATATATATATATATAATTCTATTTTTATGATTTTATTTCCTTTATATATATAAAGGAAATAAAATCATAAAAATAGAATAAAACAAGGATTTTTGGCATTTTACATTAAGGTAAATTGAATAAAAAAGAAGATGAAGTTCTTTGGAAATATTTTAAAAAGAATAAAGAATAAATCAATCAATAAGAAAATCTTTAAAAAAAATAGCACCTTGTTTATGAAATGAATAAAGAGTTAGATGGGGCACAACATGTAGGGGAGAGACCGTGGATAATGAGGGGAAAAAAGAGAGGCAAATTTTGGAATGAAGGAGAAGAGGAGAGAAAGAGGGGAAAGAAGAAATTTTACCAGATCAAGCCTTCCAATAGGTAGGTATTGTTATTTAATTCCATATATAAATATGTAATAATATATATAAATTTATTGTAATAGATCAATCTAATTTACTTATATGGCTTAAATTTAGTGATATATATGTCTGGTATACTTATATAAGTTATAATGAAATACATTATATATATAAGTGAACTTTATATATGGACTAGTTGTGTATATTGATAGTAAAAAGAAAATAATGATTTAATTTGAGAAGTGATTTAAATTGACATATACAGTCAGTGATTTAAATTTATAGAGATATACTATATAGATATAATAAATTATTAATTATTAAATACATATAGATATAAGTAATGATAAGCTACAAAAATTAGATATACATCACCTAAAAAATTGGCAGCTATGCAATTAGACATACAAAGTATCATAAATGATCTATAGTGCATAATTTTTATTCCAGATCTAAAGATACAAATTAAACATGAAATCACTACATGGCTATTACCTATAGTAAGTGATAAAAGCAAACATTGCATCTATTTATATGCAATGAATTAGATGAGAGCATATGCAATGAATTTTTAATAACTACAATGATATGTATTATCTAAAATGAATTTTTAATAATTGTAGTGATTCTCCAATGTAAATATGTTATGTATATTAAACCATTGTATTTATATCATCATGTATTTAGGTTATAATTTTGATGAAAATATTGAATATAATGAATTAAATTCCTAATTAGAAAGAATCCAAGTCCTTCAACAACCACATTTTCCAGTCCACAATAACTAGATCTTTGTAGAAGCCTAATGAAATGAATAAAATATAAGTAGCCACTACATCTAAGTGAAAGGAAACAATTTACAAAAAAAAAATCAACTAAACATTTGAGTTGGTTGATAAAATAGAACCCATCAAGTCATCTAAAGTTAGGATTCAAATTTAAAGACCATGAGTTTCATTAGCTATAGTGGTTAGCAAGGTATTAATTTTTGGATGTAATGATAAATGTATTTTTAGCACATGTTGTTGTAAAAGATGACTATGAAATTAGTGAAAAATTTGGGTATTTTTGCAACCCATGGACACATGTGAATTTTAGTGCTTTCTATAAAAATATGGATGGATTTTTGGTAACTCTTGTGTTAAAAATCTTTAATTCAAAATTCACTATTTTTGTGAACAACATTTATATGATAGATCTTATGTTTGGCCTCATTTAGTGTATTAACTACTTAACAAACTATAATTTCTTATACTACTTCCCCCTATCCAAGGATAAAATTAAAAGATATGTTAGTGGAAAAGATGGAACAAGAATTCATCTAGATGGCTATTCCATTCTCTAGGAAAGTCAGAGTATCTTTAGTCATGAGAACATGGAAACCAGACCTTCAATTTTATGTTCTTAAGAAAATGAAATTTAACCACAAGATTTCATTTATTTATCATGGAGACTATGATTTCAACTCGTGATTGATGCCTTTGGAAGAAATGGATATGTATATCACTCCATTTCAACTTGCACTGCTTTTATATATGCCCTTGCTCTACACACTATTTTATTCATATGATACCTCGACTAATTAAGAGATGTGGTGTCTACGAGATATGCATTGAATATATCTTTTGTATTATGAATGTGTGTGTGTGTGTGTGTGTGTGTGTGTGTGTGTGTGTGTGTGTGTGTGTGTGTGTGTGTGTGTGTGTGTGTGTGTGTGTGTGTGTGTGTGTGTGTGTGTGTGTGTGTGTGTGTGTGTGTGTGTGTGTGTGTGTGTGTGTGTATCATATAATGTTACAAAATATTTATCTTTTTATGGTGATTTCTACATATGATACCTATATATTGATTTGCATATATAGAGATATCTTTGATGGATCCAATGTGTTGGAGTCTTTTAGTGTGTGAAAGATATATTTACAACCATTCGATAGAATCAAACTTGTAATAAAATACATAGTATAATATGCATACATGGCTATAAGAAACTATGTGGGTGTTTGAATGTTACAAATAATGACGATCCGATATGGGTATAAATAGTTTGTTACCTATGATAATCTATTCATTAATATTCTAGGAGTATTAATATTTACAATATATAGTCAATGTGTTTTTATGAATAGGAAAGTTATAATTATTAAGTCATTGATCAGAGTTCTAATGACTATTGAACATTCAAAAATGTATTTATATTTGGTAAATACTTTTATATGAAACATAGTATGAATATAGTTAAAACATATGAGGATATTCATATAGAATATCTATGCATGGAAGTGAGTATCCATATAAAATATCATATATAGTTGTATTGGGTCACATGCCATACCCATAACTAAATAAAAGGATAAACTAAGTCAAAGGTCTAATGGGTCTTAAAACTATAAACCATAAGAATACAATCTCCTAGAAATGTAATAATCATTTGATTGAAAAAGTATGTTCTCATGAAAATTTTGGCTTTCTTATTATGATTGGATGTTGAAATGGAGTAGTGTATCCATGGAAATTGATAGGATATGGAATATTTATTGTCAAATAATGTATTTTTTATTAAATATACTTATGTAAATGAGACTATGCAGTTTAACCTTAGGATAAACCCAATTGGTATAAATTATACTTGATTACTTAATATTATGATACTTTTGATCCTTGAAATTATAAGAGTGATTGTTCATGATTGAGTAGTGTGCTCATGTATAGTGAACTATGATATTATGGGTTTTCATAGAGTGTATTTTATTTGAATACTTCAGTCTACATATATGTTATACCCGAGTAGAACAAACTATAATTATTATGTCTAGACTCACACATATGTTTGATGGATTAAATGTATGTGTGTTTGTTATTACTATGAATAACATGTTTTATGATAGTTTTTAGGACCTTATTTATGTGTGCATACAACCACTAAGAATACAACAAATGCTAGAATCAAATATTTTATGTTTGTGTGAACTAAGAGTTTCTTTGTTATGTTTAGTTGTTTAAATAGAAGCATATGTTTCCATGAATTTATGTCTACTTTATTATGATTGATTGTGGTAATTAGTAGTTGTGTTTTAGAATACTAGAATATGATAATATGGATTATCACAGGGTGTAGTATATTTTGAAAATACAATAGTAATTACAAATAATAGTTAAATATGTATTTTACTTGGGTGGTATAAACTAAAGTCATTATTTCTATTATGGGATGGATAATAATGTGATATTCATTCATACATTTGATTGAATAAATGTATGATATTTTATTATTCCTATTCTTAGCATGTTATGTGAAATGATTTCTATTAGGTTGTAATCTATATGAATATATTGGTTATATTATGTTAACTAAATCTCACATTGTTGATATTGAGTAAGTAGTGAGATGGACTTCACTATCTTACTAACATCACAATGCCAGATGAAGGTAATTTGATCAAGTGGTGTGTATGAGTTTTGAATAATCCTTAGATCATTATTATTATTATTAAAAACTTTGTCCAAATTAATGCTCAGTGAGAAATTATCATTTCATGAATATTAATTACATGTTTATGTGATATTTTAAAATATAATGGGTTTTTATGATACATTGCATGTTTAGTTTTAGAAATCATACTGAACATAGGTACTAGCTTGTCTCTCTAGATTCTTATGCTATCACTATATACTCATCCATTAAGTGAGGTCCATTAACTATGATATTATTGTAGGGGATCATTGGTTTGTGTTTGGTGTGTAAAATCACTTAGATGATGCTCTTCCTCCCCACACCAAAACTAATTTTGAGACAACACTTGAGATTTCCACAAATACTAAATTTGATGAACTTATGATCCAAGGAGGCACATATATTATATTTTTACATTATATTTTATTTATTATTAAAAAATTATCATAATGAGATATAATTAATTAATTATTATATATTTAAAGCATTAGTTATATTCTTGTACCATCCATGGTTGGATATTTGTATTTACCTTCTATATTAATTAAGATGTGATCAATGATGTATGATGTAGTATGTTTCATATATATTTATCACACCTAGAGTATCTTCTATGATCACTAATTATATTCTCATGGTGAAATATATTTAAAGTATACATTTTTAACAAAATTATCACATTTTCTATGTTAAACCCAGAGGGATTGTTACACTAGGTGTTCATCATAGCCATATCATAGGTGATTGTATACTCTAATTAGTTATAGTAAATTTTGGTGGAACCTTCTAAAATATATAAGATCTAATGATGGGGACTCATAGAATAGACCATGTCATGAACACCATCTTCTACCCACTTAGTATTAAGTAGTAATTTACTAAATAAATTGGGATAAGGGAAGGCTTATTATTTGGATATGGATTAGTGAAACCCACACTTCTCATATGTTTGGAGGGAATATTCAAATTCGACCTCATATTCATCATCACTAGTAGAGGATTTGGGAACCAATTCAATTACTTGGATCATCTCATTATAGTGCTTGAAATGTATCAATCCATCAAAGAACATGGGGTCCCTATACTTGAGTTCATTTTGGGGTTGGAAGATAAAGCAACCATTCTATAAAGGATTGGATTTATTTTGATAGTGATTTCTAATTAAGGGAGGCATAAAAGGCATAGGAATGAGAAAAAAATGAGAAGATAGATTGAGAAACTAGGATAAATAATGGTAAATGAGCTTATCTAGAGGCACTTATAAGGATCTACACATATCTATTGTATTTATGGTGCATTATGGATCACTCAACGTGAATTAAAATTTGAGTTAGTGGTTATATTTGACAATTTATTTCCAAATATAGACTTAAAATTAATGATCTCAAATATGTGTTGGCTAATAGATTTTATGATTATGACATGGTGTTCTAGTTTTTCCAATCAAGGTCTAGTTCCCAATTTTTTTAATGCTAGGAATGTGATAGGCACATGGTTATTTCATCCCTATGACATACCAGATAACCTATTTCCTATGCCATGAATCCATCATTGATCAGTCCTAACTATAATGGATACCTCATAGGTATGGTCCTCTACTTCATTTTAAACTTTTAGGAGTAGAAATATCTAGCTAGAGGAGTGAAGTGATGCATGTAATATTTTTATTAATATTTTTGATATAATTACACCTCACTCTAATTTTTTTAGGGCTTCATAGGCTCTCTTTGCCAATATATATAGAAGTTTCATGTGGCATGGTTTGGTAGCTCCAACTCTCCCAATATCTAACACCTTTTTTAGATATAGGATAATAATGCATCTGACATGGGAGCCATCCCATTAGTCAAGTTATAACACCTATGGTAATTGGTGCCATGTGGTATATTCTCACTTGATTTATCTCTCTTGGGTTTTGAAATCTTTGTTAATCTAAGAGACTAACCATTCTGATAACTAAAATATCTGATTAGTTGGACTCTAACATTTCTTTTAGGTTTGTGATACTAATTCATTTTGATAAATAGAACCACATGATACTCTCTAATTTAGTCACTCAACCTACAAAAATCCATGAAGATATACTAAGTATAAAGTAAGCCACATAATCAAATACAACTCACCTACTCATACATGGAGATTTACAAGGCACCACATATGATTTATGGAGATAGATACTCTGAGAGCCTAACTCTATGAATCCAAAAACAATTCCAAATTTTTATATTATAAATTTAGTGCAATAAAATAATTTTAACTGTAAATTTTCAATATTCTACTTAGGGAATGAGAAATACTTGATTGTTCTTAATATCATAGGCCATGAGGGGTGGATTACAATGGATCAATTTTTATTATGAATATAATGGATGCATGGAAAAACTAGGGTGAAATATAAATATGAAGGTTCAAAAAGAGATATGCTTATTAGGGAGCGATCAAAACTATGGGAACCTTAAATTTGAGAAATTTTAAAGATGGGTCTCCCATTTCTTAGAATAAGGGGTTGTTGGCTAAAACACTTACCTTAAACCTTTATTAAACCAATCCTAATTAGTCATTTGTCTAAGATATTATTGTCACCTCTTTGTGATAAAACATGCTAGTTTAGAGTCTAGATTTTAAGTTTGGTTTGTGAAACTTGTTGTCTCCTTGCCCTAAGATCTTCTAGTTAATGTCTAGAATATCTAGTGGAAGATCCTTCCATTGATTTCTTAGTATAATAATCAAGTGGAATAGGTGAGTGAATTGAGTAAGTAACCACGTAATCCTAAAAATCCACCATATGCTTTAATTGAACATGGAAAATAATGTCCCTTAATGAGGCATGGGATGGTGAGTAGAGGGTGGTTGGTTGATTCTAGGAGGTCTACATGTAGAAGTTGATCTCTCCATTTTGAGGACTTTTTACATATATTTATTTTTGGAAAGAGAACTTTGGTGAATTAGAGAAGAATAAAATAAGGAAAGGAGATAAAGAGAAGGAAGATTAACAAATGGGAAGAGATGGTTAAGAGAGTCTAGCCTTAGACAATTGGAAGATAACACACATGAGGCCTTAGATTCAATAGGTTGGCTTCTTACTAACTTGATTTATAGATTCATTCCTTTTAATGAAATGATTATGATTCCTTATTTGATCTCTTTCTTAAATGGGAATAAGACCACCTAGTTTATTTTTCATGTTCTATTATCTTTACTATGGTTGTTCCTTGGCCACCATATAGTTCATTGCCCATTTGAGGGCCTGGATAAGGTGTATTCCTCCTTTTTTAGTATAATGTTTCCACTTTATTTATTAAATGTATTGATGTTGTTGTGATATATCTGGTGGTTGTCTATGAGAAACATTTTCATGTTAGAATAATGCCAAGCCCTCCTATGTTAGGAATGGTGGTATAATGTTTGACCCTCCCATGAATGTCACTATGGTAGAATGTTAAGCCCTCTCATATTAAGGCATGGTGGTAGATTGATTAACCTTCATGTGAGCATTCGCTAAAAGTAATTAATTAATGTATCCTCTTTCTATCCCATTAAATGATGGGCCTTGTTTATGTTGTGAAAGCTTGTCTATTCATTTTGTATATTTATAAATGTTTCACTTCATTTGAATGTTCATTAAATGTTTGCTTGAGTGATTTTTGGGACTAGGAAACTTATGTGATAAGAATAAAAAATAGGACTGTAGGTTAGTACACAATATTTCCCTTTTGATAAGATACCCTTTTCTAGACATTCACCATTTCCTTTACCAAGTGATGTAACATGTTCAGAACTAAGAGTCCTAAGCTTAGGGGTGTCTATAGTAGTAGATTGATTATGATGAAAGGTTAGGTAGTGATCTCTCCTTCAAATGGCCAATAGTTACTTAGAGTGAATGTGGACCATTATTGAAGAATGATTGTTCTTATATTATTAAATTAGGCTTCAATTTTTGCCTCATGATTAATTATAAGATGGATTATACCTTTTATATTGAAAAAATTTAATAGCATTATACCTAATTATAATATTCAAATGAAATATAGTCTTTTTATAATGACCTAGTTGTGGGTAAAGACGTGTTATATTTATTTTGAACCTATTTGATAAAATTAAATGTAATTAAATGGTGTGTTCTATGAATATAAGCCCTTGGGAATGATACATTATGTAAGGATGGTTCCTTAGCCTATATGGTTCCTTTAATATAATGATAATGTGTTTCATTTCTTAAAATTATGTTAAGACCAACCTGTTAATTACAAATTGTGTCTCTTACTATATCAGTTATAATATACTTTAATGAATTAAGCTTATCCAAGTATGAGAGGAACTTAAATATATAGTTGTGAGATTGTTATTGGGAATAAAAATATAGATTAAATACATAGTTGAATGTTATTTATTATTCTTTAAAAAAAATTATTTTGGAAGAGTCTTGGATTGAAGCATTGAGTAAGTTATATGTTCAAGGCCTACCCTTTGAACAGACCTTTTTATAATGAAGTAAGGATTTTAATAGAGAGATAATGGTCATAATATAATAAGGAATATAACCTTTAGGCTTGACATCTTATTATTTTAATCAAAATAAGGTATTCATTGGTCTCATCCATAGTTTACAAGATCCTTTTTGGAAACAAAGACTTTATGTGGACCATGTAGTCAATAGTAATCATTGTATTCATTTTAATTTTACTTATCCAAGTTATAATTATTTGAGTCATATTTGAGATTTGATTCAATAATAATGTTTATTTGAGATAATATTTGATTGGGCATTTATGAAATTAGTTGTATCTAGGTTTTATTCCCATCTTGGCATTCTCTCTATTTGACTTCTTATCATATCATGCCTTATCTAATTTCCAATATTCTCAATGATTTTTTTGCCTCAATAAAATTCCCATTGAAAACTAGTGTATTCACCCAAATTATTTCCTTAATATTCTTTTGGTTTGGCCTTTTTTTCAACTTGGACTTAGTCAAATTCATTTTCAATTTGTTACTATTTTTTTCCTTGTCATTGTTTCCCTGGTTTTATTTTAACAACTTTTCCTTAGTCAATTTTAAGGATTTTTTAAAGTTGGCCAAAGGATTCCACATGGTATCATTCCATTACTTGGGAGTAACATCCTCATAGTTGGTTGTATTAAGTCTATAAAATAAATGGATTAACAAGAGCCATCCATGTGTCACCATCCCATTAACCCTAGGGTGATATTAGCATAACTCATTATACAGTAGTTGTTGGTCAAGTGTATCAGTAGGAGTTGTCCACATGTCACCATCTTGATACAATTATGGTAACATCATCATATCCTATTATATGATATTTATTAGGAAATTAGATCATTGAGATCCATCTACATGTCACCATCCCACTAAATCGAGGATGACATCAAAATAACCCATTTTATGGAAATTTTTAGGTAAGTGAATCATTGAAAAATCTCCATGTGTCACCACCCCACTAAATTAGGGTGATGTCAACATTTCCCATTGTATATTATATGTTTTTAAATAATATCATTGAGAACCATCCATGTGTTAGCATCCCATGAACCTAATAGAGATAATAGTTAGTAAAACTCATTGTGTAGTCATGAAGCTTTAGGTTGCTAGTAGAATGATAAGTGGTATGAAGTGGAATTGAAATCCTAAAAAAAATATGGTGAGGCTAAAGAGCATGCCTAAATCAGACACATTTCATCTGAATGTATTAGTAATAGTCAGGGTTAATTTTGATGGTTGTCTCAATGTTAACACACTGTAACTATGGGTGTGATCTAGTGAATTAATCCTTTAGCATTTAGTTGAGCTAGTTGATATTTTGAATACATAGTCATTGACATACACCTATTAATTTAATAATGACAATCGGTAGGGATTTCACATATGTATAAATGTTGATAAGAATTCTTATATCTACTCATGTTTTATGGTTTGATGTATGAGAAAAGAGTGTGTCATGTCTATTGATCAAGAAAAAAATGGGCATCACATAATGCAATTTGATTTACATCTTTGTGTACTTCCAAATCTCTTTATGCCTAGTAAGCCAAAAGCAAATATTTACATTTTTGTGATTATATACTAGCATGTCTTAATTATATCACATTTCATTTTTTGAATAAATAATGATCCTCATTATTCCCCATTCTTTATTTCACTTGAGGCACACTTAGATTGAAGATGATTTTGCACTCTTTTTTAAATTGTAATTCTAAAAGTGTCTAAGTTTCTTGGTCACTAGGTTATCTTATTTAATGGATATATTTAAGTGATTTTATGTTAGTAATATTTAGCACCTATTACTAGTTTTTAAAATACTATGGAAGAGGAAAATAGAAATATACATAAAATTTAGAATCCAAGATATCAAAGTAAAATTGAAAGAAAAAAAAATTAAAAGGCAACTTATAAACAAAAATTATATTTTAAAATTCAAAATCACACCAAAAATGTGATCATATCATTTGTCATGTCCGCATAGTATCCATGTTAGATTTTAAACTCCATAGTTGGGTTAATTATATATTTTATGTCTATTATAGTGAGGTATTCCCATAGAATAGGGTATGTTGTCTCTCTCTATCTATCTCTCTCATAAACACACACAAACATAATTAGTGTCACATACTTTCTCATACAAGGACCCAATTATTATAATGACTTGTGTATTTGTAACGGATCTTGAGGAGTGGGGAAACATTATCGGAAGGTATAAAACTATTAAATTTTAATGAATTTAACCTTTATGGATGATATTTTTACTTCACTTGTTATCCCAATCTCTATTCTAACTCAGTGGGGTTCTCTAAATCATTGATGCCAAAATCTATTATCCTCTCCTAGTTGATTTAGAGTGTCTCAACTTCTCTAAGGATTTATCAATCACCATTGTGGCTCATTTCCAACTCATATCTCATTTTTATCATTCATAATATCTAATTTATAAATATTTATGCTATTTAATCACCTCCATATGTTTTATTTTCCCCTTTTCTATCTCTTTTATTTATTTTTGACTTTCATAGCTCTCATTATCACACCTCTTAGATTTTTAGTTTATGCATTGCATGGTAAGACCTTGGAGATTATGACCAGGTCCTCATAATAAATTCACATCATCTTTATCATTTTTAGTGATGGATTTATATGTTCTTGTATTTCTACAAGATTTTGATGCATGTACATTAATTTGGTGGTTACTCATTTTTTTCCTCTTCAAATTTTCTTATCCTTTGTTTGTCTTATATTTATCTTTTATAATTTCATTATAAGATTTTATTATTAATTTTTGAAATTTTCATGATTATATGTCATTTATTTAATATAAAATGATTTTCTATTTATTTTACATTGGATATTTTATCATGTTGTCACATCTTTTATTTGTTTTGATTTCCTTCCTTTACTTACATTATATATTTTTTAACCTTTATTTTAGTTATATTTTATTGTACTTCATTGTATATGATTAATTATCACTTAAAATATTTTATACATATTATGTTTGTTTTATATTTGTTTGTATCTATCTATATTTGACTAATTTCTTACAATCTTTTGACAAATCTCTAATTTGTCAAATGTTATATACTTACTTAAGATTTCATTTTTACACTTAGTCTTTATTTATTTTTATATATGTAGATCATCAATTTTTATATAAAACAATGGACAATTTGGGATAAAACATCAAAATATGATAACAAATATAACCATTCTGTAATGTTATATCCTAATTAATCAAAACAACATTTTCCTATGTAAAAATTATGCGTTAAAATAATGATATATACATAAGATTACACCTTTTCTACATCTCATTAATAGTCAAAATAAAACATGTATATTAGAGGCTAGTGTCTATATTCAACACTAGGTGAAAGAGGTGTTATTCTTTGTTGAAAAAATGTGTCTCATACCTCTGATATAGATATCTTTAATATAGTGGACCTCAATTGGAAGCCTTTAACGTATCCCTCTACTTAGGTTTCCCATGTTTATAGTTGTAAACTCAAAAATTTGGTATTAAACACTTGAAAAAATATATTTTTACCTATACATAACATACATGACATGTGCATACACATATGAATCTTGCATACCCTTTTCCCTATCCATTTGCCTATCTATAGATTTAGCAATCTCAATTTTTTTCCATTCATATAAATGATATACCTAGTCTATGAATAAATTTTTAATTATCGTAAGAGACTATATCCATGTTCTATATCACTATTTATTCCTTAATAGATAGTGTTGAAAATAGATAGATGTTATTGGTTATTGATTATGTATAACAACATCGATAATATGCTAGGGTTTCTAGATGTCAATTTTTTAAATGAGATCCCTCCTTTGGGTCAACTTGCCTTTTTCACATGTTGCTTATGGAAGGAAATTACCCAAAGAGTCATCTATATATACACATCAACCCTAAGTTGTTTTTACCTAGCTCTAACTTGGTCACTATATGTAATAAAAATAGAAATTGTTTGTTAAACCAATCCTAACCTTAAGAAGATAAATCAACTAGATATACCAATCATAGATACTTACATAATCATGGTCATGACTAGTATGGATCTGATAAACATACCTAAGGGATATTTTATCACATTATATTTTTATAGAGGGTTCTAAAGCCTCTAATCAAGCAACACCATATAATAACCCTAGATATGTCTATAATGCAATAATAAGTAAATATAATCTACTGTTCACTAAAGCTTGTGGAATAAATAGGGGATAAATATAAATAATAAACATGAAAAATAATCTACTTGAGTCAATGTAGAGGTAGTATTAATCAAGGATAGATAATATATTCATTTATCATTACTTGTGAAAATTTGTCTACCAAAATAGACGAGTAAAGGTTAAGAATACTTACCTTGAAGATAAACCTATCAAGCCTCAACCTCTCCCTTGGCCAATGGTGCTTTGAAAGAGATATTTTTTATTTTTTAAGAAGATAATAATGGATAATGGACTATAGTATATCCAAGGACCTTCTAGTGACTCTCAATCTTTCACAAGACAAAAGTTATCCTCTAAGTATGAAACCCTAAGCAATGACTCCTCATGTAGAATGGGAAAAATGAAAACTATAAAGAAGAAAAAATGAATTGTATTATAATTATAAATAAATTTAATGGTGAATTTATATCCATGGATTGTCCTTAAAACCTTTTATAAATTAATCTAATTGAGCTAGCCTCGTCAACCTTGTTAGGTGGGAAATAGAGTTATTATGTCTTTTCAAATGAAGTCAGTTACATCGATATAGTTACATAACATGTGATAAATTATAAACTGGGTAAACCTAGTCAACTACATCAATTTTATATACTTTATAACATATTATTTATGATAGAGTTAGCATGGTAGACTCTATCAGTCTTGGATTACATAGTACGATAACATGAATAACAGTTGACCTAGTCGACATACTAGGAAAATATGTAGTATAAATATAAAATAAACATTTAAGTTAACATTTAGACATAGACATATAGTTTATTATACTTTAATTTATATTTTATAATTATTCTTTTAGGAAGTTTGAGAGTGGTTTTAGACCTCTAGGAGATATAACGCAAATTCTATAGTTTTTTAGGGTCCTACTAAAATTTAGACTTAACAATATTTCAAGGTTTTAGGGTTTTAGAATTAGCCATATTTCAATATTTTAAGATTTTAGTGAGGCATAATATAATGTAAATGGTTATATACCATAGATAAATTAGATTATGTTAGCATATTATTGTATTTACCTTAGGTTATTTACTAAGGTAATTTATGTTGGTTAGTTGCCTTAACCACTTTGGTTAAGAGGTTAGTTGTTTGTTCAGTCTTTGTTATTTCATGCAAGATGACGTAGGTTAGTTTTCTTATACCCATCTCATGCTTCATGGGTATTTCATTTGTTTGCCTCTTTAATAGGCCTTCATGCTTGGTTGAATACATTGAATATGTGCTCTGCTATTCTCAATCTCATTTTCTCTTTGTGTTTTGTTTAATCTAATATGGTATCAGAGCCTATGGTTTGTAGAACCTAAGTGGAGGTTTGTGGAATCCAGAGAGAGGTCGGTGTCTTGCCAGGGAAGAGCTTCAGGCACCCAATGGAGAGTTGATGAGAGAGAAAGCATCACAAAATTTGGAAAACTCAACCAGAAGGTCTAAAAATTCCCAGGAAGCATTAGAAGGCTAAATAAGACCAAAAGGAAGTGAAAACAGGCTACTTTAGAGGCTCAAAAGCCTCTGTTGAATTTATCTGTGTGCATGGGCATCGTATGGATTTAGTAAAATCATAAAAATTCATTTCTTCATCTTTTTCAACAAAACAAAAGTCTAAATCATGAGTTAAATCAAAACTAAGACACTGGTGAAAATGGTTTGCAATTTGGTTGAGAAACGGGCTCAGAATCTTCACCTAAAGTTTCAGAGGTAGGCCAATTTTCTGATTGGCTGAATTTTTTTATAAAATTTTTAGCCTAAAGTTTTAATATTTCAATTATTTTAATTTTTTTAATTGAAATAAATCAAAACTTTAGCCAATAAGGGTTATTGGGGACCTACCAGTAACTAATAATCACGGAAGCATCCAAAAAGCTAAAAATTTTACCATTTTCTAGGTTTTTTATCTGGATGTCAATGGAGAAAGAATTTTTTAAATCGGAATTGTAGTTTTCCTAATTTAATTGTTTTAGTGGTATAATTTTTGTGATCTTGCAAATGGTATTGAGTTTGTTGCTGAAAATGGATAAGGTTGTTCAGTGTCAATATAGAATCAGTGAGAAGAAGGAATTTAAAAAAAATTCATTATAGTTTTTTTGATTTTATCATTTTCATGAAAAATTAGGTAAAATGGGTTGTATTCAACACCTGTTACTACCAGATTCTCAAAAATTGACTGGCAAGAACTTTATTTTGTGGAGTCATAAGGTTTTGACAATATGTGAATATGTGAATATTGATCAAATAGTGCTTGATAAAGAGCAATGGCCTGCCACTACTACCAATGACTATGATAAATGTCATCATGAGGCTTTCATGTTGTTAAAATTGTCAGTAGCAGATAATCTAATCTTAGAGGTCAAAAATGTGACTATAGCATTAGTTTTATGGAAAACTTTATCTTCAAAATATCAGGGTTCTAAAGCTGGTAGAGTGTTGTATTTGAAGAATTTGTTGTTTTCCACTAAGATACAGGAAGGTGGCTCCATTTCTAAGCTTTTATTGCAGATCAAGGACATCAGTGACTAGTTGAAAGTAGTGCAGAAACCTGTTGATGAGCAAGATTTGATTGCTCTTGTTATGCAAAATCTTCCACCATAATTTGATTCATTTGTGGAGTCCTTGGACATGATTGCTGAGATGCAGACTTTGGATTTTGAAACATTGTCTACATTGCTATTGCAAAAGGAGAGACGACAGGAGTAGGCAGTGTTTTCTACATCCACTTCTATAGAGAGTGCATTCTTTATCAAGGAAAAGGGTAAGCAGTCTGGTAAAAATAGCTATCCATCAAAATCTTCACAAGTAAGTGGTAATAAGAGATCTAAATGGAAATGTTTTTAATATAAGAAACCTAGTCACCTTAAGAAAGATTGTAGGAAAAGACAATAGGATATGGCTAATCCCAGAAAGAAAGCTCATCATGTAAATGTAGCTGAAGGTGAAGGCGAGGAATCACCAGATTTTGCTTTCATGGCTTCCAATAGTAATTCTATAGTGGATCAGCTTGGTACTTTGATTCAGGGGCATCTTGCCATTATACATGCCATAAGGACTGGTATGTGGATTTTGTTGAAGATAATAGTAGTAATGAATTTGTATCTTTGGGAGATGGTACAACATATTTTGTGAAAGGATTTGGTAATGTTCATATAAGTTTTTATGGTACAGTAAATTATACATTCAAGAATGTTAGGTATGTACTGATATGAACAAAAATCTTCTTTCAATCAGTGAGATCACCTCAAAATCTAATTTTGTTTTAAAATTTCAAGAACAAAAATGTTTAGTCACCACTAAAGATAACAATATTATTGTTATTGGGATCAGTGAGAAAGGCTTGTATAAGCTTGCATATCCAATCAAAACAAAGGAAAGTGCACTTGCAGCGGTTGATAGCACAAGTTTACTATGGCATGAAAGGTATGGGCATTTGAATTTTTGGTATTTGAATACATTAAGTAAGACTAAGATGGTTAAGGGGATTCCTTCTATTTGACATAGTCATCATGTATGTACTAGATGTTAGTTGGGGAAGCAAGTTAGACATTCATTTGATGTTGGTAAAGCTTTGAGAGCAAAGGGAGTATTGGATTTGGTATATGTGGATTTTCATGGTCCAATGCAGACACCTACCCCTTCTAGTGCCCATTATTTCCTGTTACTAGTTGATCATTTCTCTAGGAAAAAGTGGGTATACTTTCTAGTGAAGAAATCTGATTATTTTTCTAACTTTCTTACTTGGAAACCTATGGTTGAAAAATAGACAGAATGGCCAGTGAAATCATTTAGAATGGATAATGGGGATGAGTTCATCTCAAAATAGTTTAAGGAGTTTTGTGCCACTGAAGGCATACAAAAACAATACACTACACCTTACACTCTGCAACAAAATGGAGTTGTGGAAAGGTGTAATAGGATGGTGAAAGACATGGCTTGCTATATGGTCCGAAGCAGAAATGTCCCATATAGGTATTGGGTAGAAGCAATGAATACATTAGTATACATCCTCAATAGAAGTCCTACAAAATCTTTGGAGAATATGACTCCAGAGGAGGTTTGGTCAGGTCAGACTCTAGATGTAAGTGATTTCAGAATTTTTGGTTGTGTAGCTTTTGCAGCTATTCCTAGTCAAAAGAGAAAAAAATTGGATGCAAAAAGAAAAACATACATTTGTTGGATACAGTGATTAGTCAAAGGCCTATAGATTACTTGATGTTTCTACTAACAAAGTTGTGGTAAATAGAGATGTCATAGTACATGAAAAAATGCCATACTTCACAACAACTAGTCAAGTTTCAGATATTGAGTCATTGTTATCTAATGATTCAATTATTAGTTATAATGTGAAAAGTGAGCAGGATTCTTGTTCATCAGTGGAATCACATTCCAGGGAGTGAATTGATATAGGTCATTGTGAGGTTCTAGCAGAACAACTAAAGAATCCAAAGTGGTATATTGTCACAATTGAAGCACTAAAAGGAGACTTGCCACAAGGTGTGGAAGGTAGAAGACTGAGATTGGGAAAGTAGTTTGGTAATAAAGGTGAGCATGTCAATCTTGCTCTTACAACTATTGTTTCACAAGTATTTGAGCCTAATTCTTTTTCAGAGGCCAAAGGGAAGTCTGAGTGGGAATCAACTATGCAATTAGAATATGATTCCTTGATGAAAAATAATACTGGGAAATTGATGGAACTACCACCAGGGAAGAAATCTATTGGTTGTAAGTGGATTTATAAGTTAAAATACAAAGCAAATGGTTCCTTGGACAAACACAAAGCCAAACTTGTTGTAAAAGGTTATGCACAAGAGGAAGGGGTTGATTATGAGGAGACTTTTGCTCCAACCACCAAGATGGTAACTTTTCATTTGATTATTTCTATTACTACTCAGTTTGGATGGTAGGTGCACCAAATGGATGTAAAGAGTGCTTTCCTAAATGGAGATCTAGAGGAGGAAGTCTACATGGTTTAGCCATAGGGTTTTCAAGTTCCTGGTAAGGAACATCTTGTTTCCAGGTTGATCAAGTCCTTGTATGGACTTAATCAGGCTCCTCAATCCTGGTATATAAAAATAGACTCATATCTTAGGGAGTCAGGTTTCAAAAGGTGTAACTCAGAACCAACTCTCTATGTAAAGGTGTCTGGTGATGATATCTTGATTCTCATTATATATGTTGATGATATAGCTATCACTGGGAGTAGTACTAGTCTCATTCAACAAATGAAAGCTGATGTTTGTTGTACTTTTGACATGACAGACTTAGGACTACTGAAATACTATTTAGGTGTTGAGTTTTGGTAAAGTGGTAATATTGTATTCATGTCACAGAATAAGTATGTCAATTCATTGCTAGAAAGGTTTAGAATGATGGATTTTAATCCAAATCACACACCTATGGAAGTAGGAGCTAAAATTTCAATAGACACTAATTCACCTCCGGTCAATGAAACAGTGTATCGGCAGCTAGTGGGTAGTCTCATTTACCTCACTATCACTAGACCGGATATTTGTTTTGTAGTGAGTTTTCTATCTCACTTCATGTCTAAACCATAGGAAGTCCATTGGTTAGCTAAAAAATAATTATTAAGATATGTCAAAGGTACTCTTGACTTTGGCATACTGTCTAAGAAGTCTATAGATTTTGAACTTTCAAGATATTATGATTTTGATTGGGCAGGTTCAGTTGATTCAAGAAAATCTACAACAGGGTATGTTTTCACTTTTGGTTCAGGAGTTTTCTCATGGTAGATCAAACTACAAAATACAGTGGCATTATCTTCAACAAAAGTAGAGTATAAAGCTATGGTCAGTGCAGGTTGTGAAACCATGTGGATAAGGAAAATTTTGGAGGATCTTCAGTTTGAGTCATCAAAACCTACTCCAACTTTTTGTGACAACCAAAGTGTTTTGAAGATGGTGAAGAATCCAATATTTCATGCCAGGACCAAAGACATTGAGGTTCACCATCATTACATCTGACAGTTGGTTACAAATGAAGACATTAGTCTCTTCTACTGCCCCACTGCAGAGCAGCCAGCTGATATAATGACCAAACCACTTGGTACAGACAAGTTTATAAAATTTAGAGATAAACTTGGTCTTGTTTTTGGTTTAGTCATTAAGGGAGGGTGTTATCATATTATTGTATTTACCTTAGGTTATTTACTAAGGTAATTTATGTTGGTTAGTTGCCTTAAGCACTTTGGTTAAGAGGTTAGTTGTTTGTTCTGTCTTTGCTATTTCATGCAAGCCAATGTAGGTTAGTTTTCTTATACACGTCTCATGCTTCATGGGTATTTAATTTGTTTTCCTATTTAATAGGCCTTCATGCTTGGTTGAATACATTGAATATGTGCTCTATTATTCTGAATTTCATTTTCTCTTAGTGTTTTGTTTAATCTAATAGATTAATGATAGGAATAATACAAATCCATTATAATCTTGTGAAGAACGAATGGTTTGTTAACCACTTTCCTAGTGCACTTTTTAAATCATGCACTTAAAGAGATATAAACTCAATAAGTTCTTGAAAATGAGAAAGTGTTAGTAATTATAAAATTAATATATATTATGTGTATATATATGCCCCAATTGAAGCTCATCACATGTCATGCAAGTGCAACATGGGATGGTGCTTCATGAAATAACATAACAACATATGAAACTAAGCTAACTAAAAATGAAATAATAAAATTAATTTTTGAATTAAATGAAAGTAATTAAAGGTAACATATGCATACCTTGACTTACCTTTATGTTGAATGACTACATGCAAACATCTTAGTCTTAATCATGGAGGGTACAATACCTTCATTTGATAAACCCTATGGATAAAAAACTAACAATATAATCAATGTGTGTGTAGGATGGGAAAATTAATAATGAATAAATCTCAAAATTGATTAAATTACTTTGAAAAATTGGTGAACTAATATTGTTAAGTCTAGGTTATAACCATACTTTAAATCATGTAAATGATGATTGAAAATTAATGTATAACACACTAAATCATGTTTGGAAGCATGAAAAAAAATAATTTAAAATATACTAAACATAAATGAAAAAAAAAATGTAAAACATACTAAAACATAAATGAAAAAAAGGAATGTAAAACATACTAAATCAAATTGGGAATCATGTAAAACAAAATTGAAAAAAATAAATGTAGAACATACTAAATCATGTTGGGAAGAATGTAAAACATAAGTGACTAAAAAAGGAATGTAGAAAATACTAAATAATGTTGGGAATCATGTAAAACATAAATGATAAAAATTAATTTAGAACATACTAAATCACATTGAGAAGTATGTAAAACATTGCAAGTAAATTAAATATCATGCAAGAAAATTCTAAAAAATATATATATGTAATCATGAGAAAGGTAGATTTATGTAAGATAAGCATGAAACATAAATAAATAATAAATTATTGAGAATTAAATTTAAGACAAGATTTAAGAAAAAAATCCTAAGTCATACATAAATAAAACTTGTAATCATGTAAAATGTTCTATGTAAGATAAGTGAATTCCACAAAAATCAAACAAAAACTTGATGGGCAAATGAAAATAAAAATATCTAAATTATGACTATTCAAACTTAGTGCTTATTCTAAGATACAATGTAATAAATTTTAAATATCTAATTACATGAATATTATGACAATTATATGGTTTGTAAATAAAATGTGAAGGGGTGTTTGTAAATCCAAGGTATTACAATGCAACACACAAACTACAAACCAAGAGGTGTAAGTAGATATATGTGATCAGTTAAAAAAAATACAACAAAATGATAGTGGTAATAATGGGATGTAAATAGGGAGTGTGAGGCACTAAATGGGTGATGTGAACATCCTTAACAATAATGAGAAAAACTAGACAAGTTTACAATACTAGATATTATCAACAATAAGGAATTAGGACTCTAACTAATGAACACAAATCTTACATGCTAACAGGTTAAGTACATAAATTAACCCATAAAGTCTAAATACATGAACATTAAAATGTACCTACCTTCCTACAACATGTTTCATGTTCCTTGGGACCCTTTCCATATCTATTGGTCTATTGTGATGATTGGGTACTTGTATGATACATTAGGTGGCACTAGATAGTATTTGATATAATGAGACCTCCTACCTGAATATACTAGCATACCACACCCGAATGGACCTTGGATCTATCATGATCCAACTATGGGGTTTTATCTTCAACTATAATTGGAGATATATGAAATATAGCAATCACATCTTTTGGTGTGAATTGAATTTGTAGATTGTTTTTATCTTTTAATAATTTCCTTTTGTTTTTTCTATGATTTGGATTATAACTTTTTTGGATTTTTCTATTCCTCATCCATATGGATTTTTAGAACCAATAATGAGTGAAATATGTGACAAACAAAAGAGAGGTTGTACTTGGTCACTAGAGAAAAGGACTTAAAGACCAAGGTGTCTAAAGTCTCCAAGACTTGTGTACAAGTGTGCAAACTCAAAATAGACTTATGTGTGCCTCAAATGAAAATAAATAAGGGAAATATTTGGATCATGAGAGATGAGTCCATGTAATAAGTGATATAATGATGTATATACTTGTAGCTAGTCTTAATGAGGTAAAATAGTGCTATGAAAGTGATGGTTCTATGCTATGAAATTCATGTCACTAGATAATCAATACTAACCTACAAGTGTTTTCGAAAAAACACTAATGAAAGTAGTAGTCATCCCAAAAGAGGTGGGAAAGTAAATAGTCATCCCAATAGAGGGGCAAAGTAAATAAGAGTTGAATAATTAAAAAACTACTGAGGTAAAAAAAAAAAACTAACATAAATATTTAAAATGATACATAATAACCAAAAAGGAAACATATGCCAAATATCACAAAACTAAATAACCAAAAAGGAAATAATGGTTCTAGTAAAGTATGTTTTTGAGGAAGACATATTCCTATCTAAGAAATTATAATGAAACTCATGAACTATAAATTGAAATAAAACCAAAGAACTTGAAGGAAATAATGGTGTAATTAAAATGAAACTAAATGAAATAAAGTGAAAAAAATAAAGAAAAAAGAGACAAATATAACAAGAAAAATATATGAAAGTCTATATCAAATATGAGTATGTGAATTACAAGCCTATGTGTCTTAGAAGGTTTATTGAAGTTAAATTTGTTTATTATATAATGTAGAATAATATTTGTCATACTAGGATGTTGAAAAGGGTAATTAGATGTAGGGATTGGCATCACAAGATGCCCCAAAGTCTAAAGTGACATGTGGATGGGCATCATAATATGTCCCAACATTTAGATGGGCATCTCAAGATTGCCCAACATGTGATGTGGAATTAGGTGAAACTGATATATGAGAATGAGCTGAAATGGGTTGGTAAGTGCATTTAGAGATAGGTAAATGTGTTTGTGTTTTTGATTTTAAGGATGCTTAAATTGAAATAAGATGTGTAGGAAAGGTATGAAGAGGTATATGAGGTAAAGGGGGACCATTTATTATGTAATTTAGAGTGGGCATTTGAACTAAGTGCTCCTTTAGTTCATGTGACCTAAGAGGTTGAGGTGTGATGGATGCAACCGCCTATTTGAAGTTATTCATGTTAGCTATCCTTTCCTTATTGGTTTAAGAATAAGGATCAACTATGATTTGGAAAACATTAGTAGATGAGGTGGAATTATGGGGTAATTCTTGTTTATAATTAGGTGGGTAATGTTGATGTGATTATTTAGATTGGATTTGAGAGGTATGAAGATAGACTTGATAATTTTTTATGTAAGAGTATCAATATTGAAATGTGTACCAAACATGGAATTAATAATAAATCAATGAAGATCATGATAAGTCTCATGAAAGTGACCTATTGTAGCATGCCACTAACAAAACTTATCAGTATTTTATCATTTTAAAGGAGACTTGGAAGGATTAAAAATCATGGGTTTAGAGAGTGGAAATTCATTTTTAAGTTCTTCTAGATTCAAAGGAGGGTGGGTTGGGTTAAAATTAGCTAAATTAGATTCTCCCTTTTGAGTTTGGGGGGGCTTATAATAATAAATTTTATGAGAAAAATTATTGGAAATTTTCCTTTGTAGTTGTTTGAGGTGATTCAAATTGATTAATAAGAAAGTCTTGTCTTTTTTCTTGGTCTAAGGCTTTTTAAAAAGTTTTACAAGAAAAAATACATTATTTTTGTTAAAGAGGAGATTTAACAGAAGTAACAAATATTTTTAAAAGAGTATGATTATTCATGTTATGGTCCACTTTGTGAGCTAGAGGCTTCTACTGTTTGATGAAAATGTTAATAGGTTTGTTAGGAAGTTGTTTGGAATTAATGAAATGGGTAAGGTAATTTTTAGGAAGATCATTATGTTGGAATTAATTTATTAGAGAATTGAATAAATCCTCTAGATGTGTAATGGAATGTCTATGAATTCTATTATACCATTCAAGTACATCACTAAACAATGTTTTGGCTATGATCTTGGTGGTAGTAAAGGTGTTAGTTTAGACATAGTCATTATAGAGATTACCAAAATATTTAAGAAATATATAGGGATCCTTAGTTACATCATATGTAATATTTTTATATATGTTTCCAATGTCTATCAAGTATATTTTATATAAAAACATAAAATGTAAGGGTTATATTCGAGTCAAGTTCACCAAAATGTATGAAAGTGTAAGTGAAGTTGATATATAAATCTATCCTAGTTAAGAAAAGATAAATCAAGTAGTTATACCACTTGTGGATAATTATATAATTGGTGTCATGACCAATATGGATACACTAAACCTACCTAAGGGATATCTTATCACACAATATGGATAGAGAGGGTTCTAAAGCCTCTAGTCAAGTAATAACACACACTAAACTTAGCTAGGTATCTAATGTATTAATATGTAAATCTAATATAGTGTTCACTATATGTAATCAAAAATGCATCACGTCTATAAATCAATCTTGGCTTAGATAATATAGAGCATACCTACACTTCTGATTGGTAATACATTTTTTAAGTAGGAACATGACCAATATGGGGATCTACTAGACCTGATTAGAGGATCACTTATCACAATACACCATGATATGAAGGTTTATAAAGTCTATAGTCTAAAAAAATCATGCAAAAACCCTAAAATAGTCTAATGTTTAATTTTCACTTTATATCTAATAAAAAAAAAAATCCAGTCTCATGCACACCAAAGCTTATGTCACAATATGAGGGGTTAGTAAAATAATCAAAACATGCATAGGAGAATCTGAATTAAGTTAAGTATGAGTAAGTCCCTAATACATGGAATATGAAGAGTAATATTATTTGAGCCAATACTTATGCTACTTCTATCTACTAAAGAGAGGAGAACAACGTTAAAATATACTTACCTGAATGTGAACTCATCATGACTCAATCCCTCACTTAGCTAAATGGGATTTGAAAGAGGTTGTTTTGGTTTGTAAGGATAACTAAGAAATTCTAAATTATCCAAGACTTACCCACAAGACTAGATTATCCAAGTAGAAACCCTAAAATAAGACTCCTCAAGTAGAATGGTGGAAGAGCAAATTGTAAAGAAGCATGAGAAAATAATAAATCTTGATTTCATATTGAAATAATCATGAAATGATATTTTATTTATAGGTGTATCTCACCCTAAATCCTTCTAAATATTTTGGTTGTATGGGGTCGACCCCATTGACCCTATATGTTTTTGAGAGATAAATCACTAGGCTTGAGATAGGTCAGTTAAAGGGATAACAAAACTCCAATTGAAATATATCCCTAAATAGTACAAGGTTGACCCAATCAACCCTATATAGTAATCAGAGGATGAAAAATATAGAGGGTTGACCTAGTTGACCTAGTACAGTCAACTAGCTAGAGGGGATCAAGGTGAGGAAAAGAGGGATGGAAAGATGAAAAAGACTAGATGAGTGTGCAAGGGAGGAGTAATAGCTTAGGGAATGGTTTTAAGATATAATTAGATTATTAATAATTTGGAAATAAAAGGAAAAAAAATTATGAAGCACCAAAGGTCTACCCACCCTTTTCCCAGTGCACCCTTTAAGTCATGCACTTAGAGAGATTGAGTCTCGATGGGTTCTTGTAAGATGTAAAGCATAAGTATTTGATAAAATTTGAAAATATAATGCGTATACACTCATTAAATATTGTGGAACAAATTGGGGATAAACATAAACAATAAACATGAAAATTAAATCTCTACTAAAGTTATTTTAGTGTTAATCCTAAGAAAGGAGAGACAATATATTCATTAACCATTACTTGTGCAAATATATCTACCAAAATAGAGAAGTAAGAATTAGGAATACTTACCTTGAATACAAAATCATCAAGCCTAAACCTCTCCCTTGTCTAATGGTTCTTTGAAAGAGGTTTTTGTGTATTTTTGAAGAAGCTAAGGATTGATAATGGACTATAGTCTAGCCAAGGACTTCCTAGTGAATCTCACACTTTCACAAGACAAAATTTATCCTCTAAGTATGAAACCCTAAGTAATGACTCTTCAAGTAGAATCAAATAAATATAAACTATAAATAAGTGTAAATTAATTTTCCTCTCTCTAAAAATGAATTGAAAGCTATATTTATAGCCACGTATTTACCTTGAACTCTTCCTGTAAATTAAGGTTATAGATTTAGCCCAGTTGACCTTGTTAAGTAGGAAATAGAGTTGTTATATATTTTAAAATTAGGTAAATTGAGCCCACAAAGTTATGTAACATGTGATAAATTACAAATTGGATCAACTTGGTCAATTACATAAATTTCTATAAATTATCTAACATAGTATTAATGATAAAGTTAGTTTGGTTGACTATGTAGGTCCTCGTTGACATAGTAGGGCAATATTAATAATAGAGTTGGAATATGCAATATAAATTATAAAATAAATGTTTAAGTAGGACATATTATTTTTGTACTTTAATTTATATTTTATATTTATACTTTTAATATGTTTTAGAGTGGTTTTCTACCTATAGGAGATATAATGTAAATTCTATATTTTGTAGGGTCCTAATAGATTTTAGACTTAGCCATATTTTAGGATTTTAGGGAGAAATAATAAGAGATAAATGGGTAAACACTATAAATAATTTATACTAATTTTAGGAATGACATAAACCCACAAAATTTTTTTAAAGCACCAATGGTCTGCCAACCCCTTTCCCAGTGCACCCTTTAAGGCGTGCACTCAGAGAGATTAAAAATTGATATGTTCCTAAAAGATAAAATGTGTTAGTAACTATAAATTTAATAAATATTTTTCTATAAAAAATCTATATATATATATATATGTATATGTATATATATGTATATATATATATATACATACATATATATATATATATATATATATGTATATGTGTATATATATATATATATGTATATGTGTGTGTGTGTGTGTGTGTATATATATATATATATATACATGTATGTGTGTGTGTGTGTGTATATATATATATATATACACACACACACACATACATATATATATATATATATATACTTACACATCATTGAGGAACTATCCTAAAATATCCAAATATGAGAATCACTCAATGGAAAACTCCCTAAGCTAATTTTACACATCATATATATATGTATATGTGTGTGTGTGTGTGTGTGTGTGTGTGTGTGTATATATATATATATATATATGTATGTATGTATATGTGTGTGTGTGTATATACACACACACACACATACATACATATATATATATATATATGGAAAACTCCCTAAGCTAATTTTAAACACATAAATCAAGTTCAAAGCTCAAAGTTCAATATTATGAAGTGTAAAAATAAAAAGAGATACATTTCATTAAATAATATCATGATTGATAATACATATACATAAGTGGGAGAAATAAGTATGGTTTAATTTATATTCAGAGTATTGAAATATTAAGAACACTCAACCACTTATCATAGTGAGGTTGGGGATGTTCAAACCATATTTCTACATCCATTTTATATGTTGATAAAGTGTATAAAGTTGGGCTCAAGTTTCAAGGCAAAAGAGTAAAAAATATATTTTTTCTTAAATGCGAGGGCAAGAAATCAATTAGAAAACATATTTATTGTAAATCATAATAATATATGGGAGAAAATATTGAAAAAAGTATAGATATAGTTCTAGCATACAGTGGAAATATCTATTAGCTATAGGTTTCTAATCTATACCAATAACATATTGGAAGATTTTAAGATTCAATATCCTAATTTGAGTGATACATATCCATTGAAGATTATTTATGATGACTTTGCATAAACGAGGAGAATAAAATAACACAAATAAGTTAAGTACCCTATCCTCTTGTCACTTTTGTAAACAGTAAGTGAAATAGATCATCTAATTTTCAATTAGGGATTATTTACTTTATGCATCATCATATATAATGTGAATATGAAATATTTTGTATTATTTAGATATTTAAATGTGAAATAAGTTAAAGTAATAACATAGTATTTTTATTGTCAATTTTTTTTATTGTTATAGATGATAAGATCTTAGCCATGTGGGTTTCTCTCTCATGTTGTATGGATACTTGAGCGATAGTTACCTAATATTCTTCCATCATTAGCTACTACCATGTTGCATCATCTCATATCTATAGTGTTATTAATATAAATGAATGTAGACTAGAATATTGATAGCATTTATATAAATCTTGTGTAGTAGTTATAACTAGTGTAAACAAACTCACATGATCACTCATAGATTATGTTAAATGATCTTACATAACTTCCATATTAGTCTTGGGAAACACAACATCTATGATCTATTCATGTGTGGCATCTACCATCAATCCCCCAATATGTTTATCCTCTACATTTTCAAGACCAAACCAAATTTGATATTAGATCATGATATATGTCAAAATAAATAAAATATACCTATAAATATAAACTAGTATGTCTAATATATTAAAAAATGAAGTGATAAAATTACACAATATTATTTTATACTTGGATGTACACCCTAAAAAATAATGGTCAACCAATAATTATAGCTATTGTTGGTGTTCTAGATTTGCACCCTAGTTGAGGAGGGGATTGTTCAGATCTTCCTACTCAAATATAATCCAACATGGGATTGATTATAAGCTATGGGTATCCTAATAATGAATTAGACCTTTTGATAAGGTCATGTTCCTTCTATATCTATCACATATACTAAAATTTTATTGGGAAAAGGGAGAGAGAAATGGGTAACAATGTATTAAAACATGTAAAGGAGATGATGCACCAATAATGTGATTATTTATCCACTCATTTGAACTTATAATAAAAATATTAATGAGATCATATATGCAACTCCAAATGGTTTTTTATGCATTATTATTTCATGCAAAGGTTCACCAAATGATAAAAAACCTAAGGGAAGTGATGGATATGCCTGATTTAAGGCATTAACCATTCAATGCATAAAATTTTTAAATTCAATCAAATACCATTAAACACTAAACATGAAATACATAATAATATGAACTAATAGCTAGGTGATATTTAATTTATGTTCTACCACATATGCAAATTAATTTGACATTTACACACTATAACAAAATAATAAAATATGAAAATATTCCTTTATTTATATCAATAGTTTATAAAGATCAAATCTAAGTAGAGTCTAGTCATGCCCAAGAGAGGGATTACCAAACTATTTTCAAGGATTAGAAGCTTATATTTATATAAAAAGGGATGAGAGAGTGAAGGAACTGATAAGATATAAAATATTGATTGAGGTCCAACTACTCTTGATAGATAAGCATTCTTGAGGATGTTGAGTCATGATCTTATCAAGAAGGAATAATTTTAAAGGCTTTACAAAATAATTTAATGCTACATGATCCTTATTCAAATGTTAGGTCTTCATCTTAGGACTCCATTCCATCCTTTAATTGATCTACTAATGAGGACCAACTCTTCATGTCTTAGAACTAATGGATCCATGTCATTCTATAGATTGAAAACCAGTCACATTCATTAGTTTTATTATATATTTAATGCCAATGAGAAGGAAAATCACTAGATATTTGATCTTGATTTGATGCTCAATCACTACCCTTTTATTTGTGTCAGGTCCTAAAATACCTATTTTGTATTTATGGAGATTCAATGGTCCCCTTTGATCCTAAAATATACATTCTGGTTCAATCTCAGGCCATCTTTAAACTCAACATCTTTGTATTTACCTATATTAGCTAAAAAAATGGCTCATCGAATCCCATTAAAAATGTCCTAGGCTTGCCATCTATTTATTGGCTATCAAAAATTAACTTGGATCATTGACATATTGACCAATCTTACTCCATTAGATCTTGATCATCTGGATGAACATTGATCATCGGTATTCTACCAACTAAATGTGCTTGTGCCACTTAATATGTAGGCATTTTCCCTTACGATTCATTGAATTCTTTGACCTTATGCTCACCATTGATCTTGGATGCATGATTGAATGTGTACCATTGGTTTGCCTAGGCCCATAAATCTATCAGTTATAAATCTTTATTGGATTTCTATACAACTTAATGTAAAGCATTAATATTTTTATTTGGATTCCAATGGATATTTCATGAGCCCCCACTTTGACATTTTTTTTCCAGTATTTTATGTCCACATGAACATATTTAATGTTCTCATGACCATCAATGTTTGATCCCCAATAGATGATTACTGATATTTAATTTGACATTTGCATAGACATCTTTGAGACATTTGAAAACCAGCGATCATTTTTTGTGATTGATTATGACACTTGAAAGACCATCCTAGATATTTTTTGAATTTAAAGGACTGCTTATGTATCCTAAAATTGACATTTGCGTAGTCGTTATTACCCTGCTGGAACACAAATTCCTCAGTCTATTTCCTTTAGACCTTTTGCTAGACATTTTGTCATGGACTATGTGTCTCAACCACTTTCTCTGAAGGATTTGTCTATGAATATTTTACATTGGATAAAATGTTAAACAAAAATGTTATGGGATAATTACTTGAAAGAATTAAGTCTACTTTATCTTAGCCTTGGACAATTTTTTATGGACCAAATGTCTAATAGAATTCATACTTTTGGGAAAATTATCTTGGCTAAGTTTCCTAAAATAATTGTACTTGTCTTTTTGCCTTTGGGATTTTCATATTGGACACTTTGCTAAAAGAAATACCCTTTTGGATTTATTTGAATTCCTCTTTCCTAAAAGACAGCCTTCAAAACTTTTCTTTTAGACCTTTTGGTGAAGAAATACCTTTCATAAAAATGGTTTGGGACACTTTGCTTCAAAAATGACCTTTTGGGACAATGTATAAGACACTTTCATCAAAAATGACCTTTAAGGAAAATGTATAAGACACTTTGATTGAAAAATTACCCTTCAAAAATTTTGCTTTGGACCTTTCTCAAAGAATGACCCTTCAAAAAAATTGTTTGGGACACTTTTCTTGAAAAAATACCCTTCAAGATTTTTGTATAAGGAAAAATGTTTGAGATTTCAACTCTTTGGGAATTTTGTTTTGGATTAAATTTATAAAACAATTCCTGACACTTATCCAAATAAAATATCTAAAATATTTTAACTTATAAAAATAAAAAGCCCAAAATAATTTGCCCAAGATAATGAACACTTAGTCAAATAAAAGGTTTGAAAGAATTTATCTTTACCCAAATGAAAAATAAATTACCAACATGGGACTGATGATTATCTTTATCCAAATTATGGTGGCACTATTGGGTACAAGATCAAGATATCTTAGTCATTTACTGGGAAAGATGGGAAGTAGCCTTTAGAGATAAGCAACTTCCTAAGTAAAAACTAGTCATCAGTTAACTAATTCCCCTGTTGGATTAGATTTGAGTCCCATGATGGGATGTATATTATATTTGGTTTCCATAATTTCAATATATACCTTCCCCTAGGCATTAGTTAACTAATGTCTGTGCAATGCCACCAAATGTCAAAGTAAAATATGGAGTGTTTGGCTATAAATTGTTTATGCTAATTGAGTTAACTTCAATCAAAACTAATGTGACATAGGGGATATTAATATTTAAAAACAATTATATCATGCAATCATTAAATAAAATAATATGTGTGCTCATTCATAATATTCAATACACAGTACACAATAATTCCTACTCTAACTTTTCTTTACTTATATTTATATAATAATTATTGTATACAATGTTTTAATATATATATTGTTTCATGTATTTATAAATTTTACTATTATAACCCTATTAGGATAAATCAAAGTATACAAATATTATTTTATTAAATCCATATAGATTACTTATAACATCATCTATAATCATAAAATTGATTGTTTGACTAATAAATGTATCTAATGTATTAAATGCATAAATGTATTAACCTAGTAGTTATAAATGTGATCTATTTAGTTTTTAAATAATCTCTAATAGAATACAATATGACTATTTATCATAAAATTAATAGTATAAAGATTCAAGTACATCAATATGTTGTAATAATCCTCAAGTACAACTATAATAAAAATATAGCCACTGTTGTAATGGATAATCATCCATAAATAACGTACTACATATTACATTTAGTAAAAATTCAAATATATAAGATAACATGTAAAATATATTAAATAAGCCTCATAAAAATATCAATGATATATACAAATATCCATAGGTATAATTCTCAAATGATTGAATAGCTGAAGAGAGGGAAAGCATCATTAGGGTGATTTTCTTCCAACCATAGACCATCAATATCCTGCACACCTCCCCACTGGTAGTGGCCCTTCCCTTCATATAGGGGTAGATAAAAATATTTAAAATATTTATAAATCAATTGAAACCCATGTATTTACAATCACCAATACATTCAACAATCATATAAAGCATGAAAAGTAACCCTTTATCTAAAATGACATCAGCATACACATGTAAATAATAAAGTATAATGGAACAACAATTTCTCAGCTATAACATTACTTTGGGAAAATATTTCATTATATAAATTATATCTTTCATGGATTAGAGTCATTTTCACTCACACAAACTCTCTGTTAGTGAATCACAATCTATCATATAATATCAAGGAGTAATATATGAGTTTCAAGGCAAATTCATCATATAGATATCACTTTATATCAAATGAATAGTGCCTAATGATTTACCATAAATAAATCATGTCACAATATAAAAATAGATTGTAACATTCATCAAATTTAAACAATTATGCAATGTAAGGTATAAGCAATCTTCATTCTCAACAATCTCAATATTTTCTAATAACTTAATAAACAATGTCACATTTTAAGTAAATTAATTTTATTCAAACCAACCATGAATGTATGTATATAAGATAAAAATAAAAAAATATTTAAAATATGTAAATTACACAACTTATCTCTTTTCCTTAACATAAAAATCACATAAGATCTAGAAGTATCCAAGCAATACAATTAAAACAAGCTCAAAATAGATTATGAATACAAGTTAAGTTTCCTAATATTATTCTATACATCTTTCACAATTTTTTATTTTATAACTTATTCCATCATCTTCTTATTATATTAAAAAATCTCATACTTTAATTATGTAAAGAGCAACCTAATAAACATATTCAATGGTCATTCAACTCATCTAGTTTATAGTTTTCATGGAAAAAATACAAAATATTAATAACATTTAAAATTTTATATTGATCATATACAAGCTTCTTTCTCACTGTATTTATTCAAGTCCATACAAAATAAATTTATATCTAATGAATACATTAAAATTTAAAATGTATATAATGACTTGAATAACTTAGCCCAAAATTCTTAATATATCCTAAAACTATACATGAATTAATGAAAATTTAAGATTCAAATTTGATCACAAGATTTCATTTTACTCAGGTATAGACATGGGTCAAATGGATTAAAATAGTAATGTGTGTGTGTGTGTGTGTGTGTGTGTGTGTGTGTGTGTGTGTGTGTGTGTGTGTGTGTGTGTGTGTGTGTGTGTGTGTGTGTGTGTGTGTGTGTGTGTGTGTGTGTGTGTGTGTGTGTGTGTGTGTGTGTGTGTGTGTGTGTGTGTGTGTGTGTGTGTGTGTGTGTGTGTGTGTGTGTGTGTGTGTGTGTGTGTGTGTGTGTGTGTGTGTGTGTGTGTGTGTGTGTGTGTGCGTGTGCGTGCGCGCGTATGTGTGCGTGTGTGTGTGTGTGTGTATTCACCTATGTGTATAATCATTTTCACAAATAGGTCTAATTTATATGACAACTTTATATAACTTTCCCTCTAGCTTGAATACTTCAATATGATCCTATGCACAAAATAAAACATATCTATATGTATCTTTTGTTAAAATATACCTATATATAGAATTAAATCTACCAAACATTTACCATAATAATATGTGTGTGCGTGCGTGTGTGTGTGTGTATTCACCTATATGTATAATCATTTTCACAAATAGGTCTAATTTATATGACAACTTTATATAACTTTCCCTCTAGCTTTAATACTTCAATATGATCCTATGCACAAAATAAAACATATCTATATGTATCTTTTATTAAAATATACCTATATATAGAATTAAATCTACCAAACATTTACCATAATAATAATGATTTTATATTGTGTGTTCTATGTAATTTTATTATATTTCTAAAACCTTTCGATAGATACCAAACATATATAGTTAGTCTATATTCAAAATAAGCTTAGAAATTATTACTATAGTTTATAGTCCTTTTACATATCCTTATTCAATGTTTGTCAAAAATGTATACAAAAAAAGTTCTTAGGAAAAGCATAAGACTACAACTATAACTTAAGAAGAAGTTTTAAATTATGTATCATTTCTATAATCTAAACAAAGAATCATGTTAATCCTCAACATTAACTAGGTTATTAACCATTAAAGGAAACTCTCCCACATCACCGTTCAACAAGGATGAACCAAGTCATAATTTTCACTCTAATACTTTCAATAAGGTCTTTACTAAAAGGGTAAAACATAATTATAAATCTTATTATATCACAGGATTGGTTATCTTATAAACTTTAGTTTTCCTTTCAAAAAGGATTAATATCATATCTATAGGCCTTTGTATGGAGTTTAGTTCCATCCATAGGTCCATAGACATTAACCATAGGTTTATTAAATAAAAACTAAAATTATTCACTCAATTTTATTTACACAAGGTTTGGAATCATGTAAATAGATCTATGAATGGAACCAAATTCCATCCCCAGAACTATAAACATGAAATCCTTTTGTTTTAAATAATAAAATCTACCATTACATACATTCATTGAGATACATTTTAAAACCCAAATCAAATAACATATTCTATTTTGTTCCTTATTAAAACTCTTTAATTGACTCAAAATTTCAAAGTCAAAGTTCAACCAATCTAGTTCTTTTCCACTTGAATATATTCAATGGTAGATCTTGTCCTTTACCAATAATATTTATTCCTCCTTTGTCATGTCCATTCTCCTATTTTTCCTTATTATTATTATTTACAAACCCCATCCACGCTTTTCATGGACACTCACCTCTCTTAATAAAACACAAGTGCCTCATTATGAACTTGTTTTCATTTTAACTTAATTTACATCTTATGTTTGTTAATTTATAGTGCATTACCCTAATTTAAATCATGGATTCCACATTCATATTAGTCATAATTGCAATAATGGACAATTCAAACACAAACATAACTAAAAAAATATTTTTTTCCATTCAAAATATGTGGAAAGTTATTAAAAACTTTATCAAATCAGTACAAACATTTGTTACTTGTCAAGGGGGCGAGGCCGCCGTGATGCCCTGCTCAAGGAAAAAATGGAAAAAAACCTAAGCCACGGTGGCACCCTACTCAGGGAAAATGGGCTCAAAGAGGGGGCTCGCGTCTTTACGGCCCCCCTAAACCATAAGCATCTATGCCGTTTCTGTAATGCGAGATCTATTATTGTGTGGAACTTTATTTTTGCTTCAGATTTTTGTATTGTAGATGGAACCTGGTTTGGATTTCTAGCCTGAGTTGGACTGCCATCCTGATCTAGTTTGTGAAGGAAATAGTGAGAAAATGGAGGAAACCCTCATGGGGGAGCCACACAAGTGCTCATGGAGGCCACCACAGGGAGCTGAGCCAGGTTCTAGCCAATTTTCATGTGCATCTCATCATCGAATACCGCAGAGAGCTACACAGGGTGTTCATGGAGGCCACCACGACTGTTGATAGTAATGTGAGTGCAAAGGTTGTGATTGTTGTAGAAGAAGAGGAGGAGCCTGAGGAGCTGGAAGTGGAGAGGGATCCCAATGGTCCTTCCTATAGCTTGGGCACTTAGATCTCTCACTGGGACAAGCAGTGCTATGAATTTAAGGATGCCAAAGCTAAAAAAAGTGCATTTTTAGGGTTTGAGGGCATGGTGGAGCATGGCATTTTTCTCAACTTGGCTATGGCCATCATTATTGATAGATCTAATGGTGTCTCTATCAAATCAAAGGGACTAAGAAACCAAAGTATTTTGAGGAATTTTAATGTCCTGATCTGCTCAGTTCTATTTTATAACATCTTTGTGGTTTCAGGTCCCTGTAAAACTTGATTTTTTGCTACTCTTCAGTAGGTTTTAGGACTGCTATCCTGTTGGTTGTTAATGATTTATCTTTTTTGATTCTATTAAAGGGTTTCAGGGTCCCTTGAAAACTTACTTTTACCTTAATCTAAAACTTTGTCAAATCAATACCCACATTCCAAAGTCACAATTTGTTTTAAGTTATTTGATTTGGGTGCTTTTAATCTATTTCACCTCCCCACTAGATCACCAAAAAGGGTCATAAGAGTATGTAACTTATATAGTATCCATGAACCCCAATACTCCTATAAGCTAAATATATCAATGGTTACACATACCATAGTTTAATTCCTATTGAGATTTTAAGGAAACAAAAATAGTTAATACATAGACCTCATGTATTATACTAATAATAAACATCAAAATAGGTAAAAAACTCAAAACAATGGAACCATACCTTAGTAAAAATATAAATAATTCAAATCAACACTAAACATTTTTTAAAATTATTTATTATCAGTTATTTCATTCTAAAAAATCAAAAGCGTGGTACATGTATGAGTTTTCAGTTCATTTATCTCTATCCCTAATGTTGATATATACACCCTCCTCACATATGATACTTTACCTCTATACCAATTTATGAGGGTATGATATTATTTTAACCACCTCAACCAAATAAAATGTAGTTATTTTTAGCTTATATAAAATAGTCAAGAACTCAAAATATATAATTATCAATGAACTATTGTAATGCAAACAAGTCTTAAAAATAAATCACAATAAAACATGATCATAGAACATGGTACATTCATAATCATCAAAAAATGTCCTATAACATAAATTTTCATGAAAATAAACAATATGGATGCCAAGCATACAACATAAATATATAGATATATTATGAAAATTAGAAACTACAAATCATGACTTCCACATCCCTTCCTAATACTAAAGTAGTTTTTAAAGAGTCAGATAGGTTGTGACAACATTCCCCCATGAAATATTTCATCATCTCAAAAAATCTGTTTCAAAACATAGTTCTATAAATAATTAATAATGTTTAATAGAAAAATCATTTAAATAAATGAGGAAACAAACTCAATAATTCCTCATAATCTTCTTGTGTTGCACTTTCTTCAAAATATTAATCTTAGTGGACCTTGCATTGTGATACTTACCTATTATGCAAGATAATCTTGTGATCATCAATTATTCATATTGGTTCTACTATGATCACCCATGAATCCTTAACTTGTAATTTATTCCAGTCTAAAACATGTGAAGGATCAACTAGATATTTTTAAAGATAAGATACATAAAAAACACTTTGAATTTGAACTAAAGCTGGTGGAAAATCAAGTCTATATGCTACATGATTGATACCTTATAGAACCTCTAAGGGTCCCACATATCTATGTGATAACTTTTTTGATTTCCTAAACCCAATAACATTTTTTTATAGTTTGAATCACAATTACTTTTTAATCCCCGACTGATAATTACCTTTTTATTTTTAGATCAACATAACTTTTTTGCTTATCATTAGCTTCAAAAAATATTTGACTTATTATATTTACTTGTTCTTACATTTACATAATCATATAAAATTCAAAGACTACTCTATCTTCTAATTTATCCCAATTGATTGGTTTTATACTCCTCTTACCATACAATGCCTCAAAATGAGCCATTTTTAATGTTGATTGGAATGAGTTGTTATAAGTAAACTCAACCAATTATAAGTATTCCTCCCATTTATATTGTTGGTCTATATAATACATCCTCAAGAGATCCTCAAAATTTTCATTCTCTTTTCCTATTTTACCATGAATTTTTGGATGGTAAATTGTATTGAAGTTGAGTTATGTACCCAATACTGAATTGAGAGTTTTCCAAAACATTGAAGTTATTCTAGGGTCCCTATCTAAAATATATATTTTATAGAAACCCATGAAATATATATAAATCATTTAAAAACCTTTTGGAGAGAATTGGTAAAATATTTATTATATTACTTAGAATGAAGTGAACTACTATGGTAAGTTTATCCATAACTACTAATAATATATCATGATGATTTCTACCCATAGGCAATTATTGGACAAAGTCCATACTTATATCTTGCCACTTCTATTTTGGTATGGAATGTGTGTATAAAAACAAAATAAGATGCACAAGTTTAACCTTAATTTGATTAAATTCTAATAATATAGATAAAAAGTCTAACACATCCTTTATTATTCCCTTCAAGAAAAATAACTAAAAAAATTGGGGGAAGGGTGTCTTTGAACTTCCAATTTTTTTGAATTTTTTATCTTACCTCCACAAGTGATTTCAATTTATTTTCTTAAATGCATTATTAAATACTTGGTCCATTGAGGATGGTGTATGCACATCCACTTCACATACCATTTGGGGTTTTAATCCCATGATGAACTTCTTGATCTAAAAATGCTCATCTTTCTGATACTACATAACTTACTTCAAGAGTTTAGTAAATTACTTCTAGTATCCATTTACTGATAAATCCCCCTATTTTAGATTTTTAAAATATATTGATTTATGATAAAAATACAACTTGGGTATCCATCATGATCTAAAATGAGTTGCAAACTACTCCCAAGTAGTTGTAGTATAATCAAGACTCATCTTAAGCTTCTTATTAGCCCACCAAGTTGTTGCTTCACTAGCCAGTTGGTAAGCTCCAAAAATGACTTTCGTTACCTCATAATAGTTATAAATCTCAAAATATATTTAAATTTCACTTTTAAAAACTTTAGTCCTATCACCCAACACCATAACATCAAACATGGGTGGGTTCACTTTATTACTATCTCACACAAGCTCTACAACTAATTAAGATCTTGTTACTTATTAACCTTCAACATGCCCCTAATCTTAAGGCTCTTATTGATTATTTGTTTATTCATCTATAATTTATTGTTCATTTTCCTCCTCTTGTCCATGAACATCTCCCTCTAAGTATGATATCCTATCTCTACTCTCATTCATTAAAATGAGTATTTGATCAAGTTTTGTATCTTGTTTGGTTGTTAACTAATTAGGATCAACTTGAGGGTTTGCATTTGAGGTCCCCTCACCACTAATTTACCTCATTCCATTATCCTCACTAAAATTATGAGAGTTAATTTAATGTTAATGGGCTCATTGTGTCCAAGCGTTAAACCTAGATCTAACACCACAATGTTATAACCCCATTAGGATACATAAAAGTTACACATTTTTTTGAATCCATATATCTTAACTATAACATAATTTATAATCATTCATATTATTGAATATTTGACTAATAAATGTATCTAAGTTATTAAATGAAAAAATTTATTAACCCACTGGTTAAAAATATGATCCATTTTGTTTTAAAACAATATCTTACAAAATATAAGATGATTATTTATCACAAAATAAATAATAGAAAGAGTCAGTACATCATTACACTATAATATTCCTAAACAACAACTATAGTAAACATAAAACCATTATTTTTTCAATATTCATAATTATTTATAATTCTCATAACCACTACTGTGTTGAATAATCATGCATTAATAATGTACTACATATTAAATTTTAATAAAAAATCAAATATACAATATATCAAGTAAAAAAATAAAAATAAGCTTTATAAACAACTCAATTATCCATAAAAAAATCCATGAGTATGATTTCTAAATAGTTAAATAACTGAAGGGAGGGAAATCATCATCAAGGTGATTTTACTCCAACCACAATCCGTCAATCTCATACACACATCCCCACTAGGATGGGACCTTCCATTCATAGAAGGGTAGATAAAAAATAGTTTTGATATGAAGAAATCAATTGGAACACATATGTGTACAATTACTAATACATGAGGTAGTCACATAGACCATGAAAAATAATCATCTATCTAATATGACATCATATTAGATAGTTTAACGATAATGTCTTAGCTATAACATTAATTTGGACAAAGTTTTTATTATATAAATCATATCTCTCATGGATAAGAGTCCTTTCCACTCACACAAACTCTCTGTTAGTGAGTCAAAACATATCATATGATATTAGAGGGTATATATATGAGTTCTAATGCACATTCCTCTTATATCTATCACCTACTATCAAATGAAGCATCCCTAATGATTTCTCATAAATAAATCATGGCATAATAAACATATATTGTATCATACATTAAATCGAAATAATTATTCAATATAGGTTATAAACAATCTTCAATGTCAATAGTCTAAAAAATTTCCACTAACTCAATCAACAATGTCATGTTTTAGGTAAATGAAATTCATTCAAACCAACCATGCATTTCTGTCAAGAAGACAAAAATATATCAATATTTACACTATATCAATTACATAACTTATTTCATTTCCTTAACATAAAATCACATAAGATTTGTAAGTATCCAAATAATATAATTTAGACAAGATCAAAATAGCTTATGAATACAAGTTAAGTTTCCTCAGATTATTTTATACATCTTTTACAATTTTTACCTTTTATAACTAATTTGATCATTCTTTATTATATAAAAAAATCTCATACTTTAACTAATGTAAAGTGTAGCCTAATAAATATATTCAATTCTCGTTCAACCCAACTAGCTTATAGTATTCATGAAATTAATACAAAATATTAGTAACATGTGAAAGTGTATATTGAGCATATACAAGCTTCTTGCTCATTTTATTTATTCAAGTCCATACAAAATAAAGTTATATCTAGTGAATATATTAACATTTTTAAATTTATAAAATGACCTAAATAACATATCCTATAATTCCTAATATATCCTATAATATTACATGAATGAATGCAAATCTAAGTTTCAATTTGCATCACAAGGTTTTGCTCAAGTATATACATGGGTCAAATGGATTCAAATTTTAATATCTATGTAGGCACACACATGCACACATGCGCACACACATACACACATGTATGTATATATATGTACACAAACATATGTGTGTAGATATATACATGTTCATATTTTCACCTATATGTATAATCATTTACACATATATATATCTTATTTTATATGACAAATTGATATACCTTGACATGTAGATCGAATATTTCAACATGAGCTTATGTAAAAAATAAAAGAAACTACAAGTATATTTTATTAATGTATATCTATATATATATATATATATATATATAAGTAAATCTACCAAACATTTACCATAATAACAATGATTATGTTTGTGTATTCTAAGTCATTAATTTTGCCTTTTTAAAACCTCTCGATAGTTACCAAATGTATATAGGTAGTCTCTATCCAAAATGAATTTAGAACTTGTTACTATAGTTTTCATTATTTATAAATAGCCTTGTTTAATGTTTGTTTAAAACTTATCTAAATAAATTTATCAAGATAATCATATAACTACAACTATAACTTAAGAAGAAATATTAAAAATATGTAACCTTCATAAAATCCAAACAAGGATTTATAGTCATCCTCAACATTAACTAGGTTCTTGACCAATGAAGGAAACTAGCCCAAATTACCATTCAACAAGAATGAAATAAGACACAATTTTCCCCCTAATACTTTAAATAAGATATTTACTAAAAGGGTAAGACATCATCATATATCTTTTTGTATCACAAACTTCATTATATTATAAACATTTAATTTTCCTTTCAAAAGGGATTGATATCATCTATATAGGCATGTGGATGGAACTGAGTTCCATCCCCAAGTCTATAGATGTGAACCTTAAGTTTATTAAATAAAAATATAATTACATTCACTCAATTTCCATGCATAAGATTCAACGTCATGTCTATATACCTGTAGAGGGAAACAAATTCTATCCCCAAAACAATAAACATGGAGCCCTTTATTTAATAACAATAACTGACATTACATACATTTAAAGATATACATTTTAAAACCCAAATCAAAAACATATTTTATTTTCCTTATTAAGACTCTATAATTGACTCATAATTTCAAACTCAAAGTTCAAGTGACCTATTTCCCTACCACTTGCATGTATTCAATGGTAGATATTGTCATTTCCAAATAATATTTGTTCCTCCTCTACCATGTCCATTCTCTTCTTTTTCCTTATTCTTGTTCTTGTTCTAAACTCCATCTGTATTTTACATGGAAAATCACCTTTCTTAATAAATTTTAAGTGTCTCATTATGAACTCATCTTCACTTTAGCCTAATCTTCATATTATGCTTGATAATTTTTAGTCTATTACCCTAATCTATAATATGGATGCCACTAAAACTTATTCATCATTGCAAGAATGGCCAAGTCAAATACAAACATAACTAAAGTCAATTTTTCCCCATTCAAAAACATGTGGAAACTTATTAACACCTTTTTATAATCAATACCAAGTTCTAAAGTCACAAAATTATTTTAATTTTTTTGATTTTGGTGATTTTACTTTATTTCACCTCCCCACTAGGTCACCAAAAATATCCATAAGAGAATATGACTTATACAAGATCCATGAATACCCAATACTCCTATAAGCTAAATATATCAATGGTTAAACACATAATATTTTATTTCTTATTGAAATTTGAAGGAAATACAAACAATCAATCCATAGACCTCATGTATTATACTAATGAAAAGTAATAAAACAAGTAAAAAATCAAAACAATGGAACCATGCCTTATTTAAAATATAAACAATGTAAAATGAAATTAGTCTTTTTTATAGAATAATTATTATCATTTAATAAATTCTAATAAATAAAGAGTGTTACGTGTGTATATGGGTTCAGTTTAGTTCTTTCTATCCCCAATGCTAATATCTTCATGCACGTCCCCTATGATAGTGTACCTATGTACCACTATATATACAAATCCAAAAACCACCTCAATCAAACAAAAAGTAGTTATTTTGATCTTATATAAAAATATTCAAATTCTTAAAATATATAATTATCAATGAACTATCATAATGCAAATAAATTTTCAAATGAAATTATAGTCAAATATGATCATAGAACATAGTACATTCATAAGCATATGAAAATGTCCTCCAATATAATTAATCATGATAACAAATAATATGGTTTCCAATCATACAACACACACACACACACACACACACACACACACACACACACACACACACACACACACACACACACACACACAAAATGAATATTAAAAACTATAAATCATTAGTTCCACATCCCTTACTAATACTGAATTAGTTTTTGAAGAGTGGGACAATATGTGACAATTACACTAATCTATGACCTCTTAATAATATAAACTATTACACTTCAAATATCTATATTATATCTAATTTGTTACAATAGTACATTATAAATAATGATTAACTACCTTCCATCTCAATGGTCATATCTATGTGAGGCATGCCTTTTCTTCAACTAAGTCATCATGTCTTATTATAAGGCTTCAACCTCTACTACATGGCCCAATCATTACAATCCTCTATTACATTGGCCTAGAGAAGTATTTTTTTTCCATAGTAAAGGTAATGAATTTGTGACAACTAGATTTTTATCCTTAGATTATTGATAATAATACCAAATTTTTAAATATATATATATATATATATATATATATATATATATATATATATTTGTCTCATCATTGAGATAACTCAAAAGTATTGATAGGTACCAACCCAATCCACCTAACTTAACAAAAATGGTGTTTGAAAAACTTTGTGATTAGGAGGTGGTTCCTCTATATTTGGGTAGATTTTTATTTTATTTTTTCATCAATTCCTTAGAAAATAAATAATAGTTCAAATGAGTTTATGAAATTATACAATGTGATTGTTGATGATTACATTTTCTTTGGTGCCATCATTATGTCATTTAGAACTAGATATTTTTATAATATGTGCAAGTGTGATTCATATTCCTTGATTCAAAATTATTTTGTCTCCATATGGGTACTTAGGTGAATTACATAATCCTCTATGTCCTCATAGACTCATATATATTGACCATTTTAATCCTTTTATTATTCATATAGGTATATCATTTGAGCTCTTTATGCATTAAATGGGATATTTTGAGACCCAGAGATAGTAGATGAAACACTTAGTTATTTTCCCATATCCTCCATCTCATCATTATTATATTTATTTCATAGTGACCAATTGGGATAATGATCAAAATAAGTGATTGCATATTCTAGTGTTTCATGCAATGTATTAACCTGCTCTTTATATTTAACTCTTTTAACCTAATTTTATCAATGTAGTATTCCTAATAATTATTCCTTATCAATTTCCTTAGACTCAAGTTCTATGATTATTTTGTGCATTATGTCCTCGATATGATTTAAATTTGTTTTACTATGTCCTCTAACTATTTTTCAATAACAAAAGTTGTATCGAGGTGATATTGTGGTTGAGCATTGGTCAAGGTAGCTAAACACTTATTTATGACTTCTTCTAAGTTAATGCATCATGTCAAATTAAATATTATGGTATATTAAATGATGGTTTCTCCCATAATGGAATTAATTTCTAGAGAACCACTATGATCTAACCTCTTATCACAACCTACAAAAAAGTATATGGTATTATGATAGTTGATGTGGTTTGCTTGTGTGTTTCCAACTTTGCTTTGATCCTCTATATTGGATCCATGGGAGTAGGAGTAATACTCTATAACATTCCAAGGATTGATATATGAGTGTATAGTGTATTTGTGATTATTTCAAATTTATTATTTATGATAATATTAGGGATATTTTGCTCCTTAAATTCCTCCTTTTATCCATTCCACTTTTATTTTCTTCTTCCTACTTTTTCCTCTCTACCTTATCTTCTTTTTTCTTTTCCTCCCTTAGTTTTTGTGTATCTTCTACTTGTTTTCTAATTTCCTCCTCCTCTCTATTTTTCATGTCCTCCCCATTTTTATTTGTTTCCTTTTTTTGTATTTCCTCCTCTTCTATTTTCTTATTTTCCTCTTCCTTTACTTCCTTTCCTCCTCATTTGATTTATTTTAGTCTTCCACTCTTATTTCTTATGTTTTTATTTTATTTTCCTCTTAAATTTTAGTTTTTCTTCTTCCATTTTATTTTTATTTTTGTTCTCTAACATCATTTTTTGTTCTAATTTTTTTTATAGTACCCTTCTTTCTACTTTTTCTTGTGTTTTTTCTCCAAAAATTATTTATACTATTGAGTATTTAATTCCATAATTTCATAGATTTTCCTATTTTCCTTAGCTAGTTATTTCTCTAGCTACATTATTTGTTGAATCATGACATCTTATAGTTATTTTTACAAATGTAATTGTATTTGTTTTCCAAGGCTTCTGACATGATTTTTTAGTTTTATTCTCAAATTTATTTTTTAGAGTTGTCTAAACCTTTATTGGTCAAATGGAAACACAGATAATTACTATATTGTTTTCATAAGTGCCCTCATCCTAGTATTTTATAGTCACTTGAGTCTATCTACTATTATATATTGTGGATATTAGGATATCATATATTTATTCTAGAATTCTTATTATTATCTTATCTACTTCAAATAGACTCAAGTGGATGTAGTTTAAAATGGATCTAATTACCATGTGCCTACTAGGAAAAGTCTTATTAGTAGTCACATGGGTGAGTAAATATATTGTAATAAGAAAGATAAAATTAATAAGAGTTATTACAAAACTTACATACATAATCTTGAGAGAGAGAAAATAATGGATGAGAGACAAGTGGAGATAATATTGTGAAGGACAAGCATTGACTCCTAGTTCATATGATCAAGTATTTGTATAAATATCTATCAAATATTTGAATAATATCATCCTATTTAAATTGAATATCAAATAGAAAATTATCATTTTATGTTTACTTTATTATGTTTTAGATTTGTGAAATCTAAAATAGAATTATCATCTAGTATATAGTAGGTGACATTGAGACTCTTGACAATGTGAATTTATGCCATTTCTAGCATCCATAAATATTTACAAAGGTAGAATGATAGATTTGAAGTCACTGTGCACCTATTTGTGACATATTTTATTTGAAAATAATATTATTTTAACTGGGTTAGTATGTTTCACTTTGATATCTTTAACTCTATTCAGATCTATAAATATAATTCAAAATAAAATTTATATTTTTGTATGGATATGTAAAAATAACATTATTTACCTATAGATATAGGCATTACATTACATTAAATGAATTCATTAGTATATGTTGACACTTTTTTGCATTATTTAGCACAATGGGACTGAATTCATTTCCATTTATTCATCTTCATTTCAACTGAGATTGTGTGTGTTAACTATGGATTAAACTAAATCACTTCAACCCAGTTGTGTGTTGTTTCCTATCTAAAAATCTTGGTGTTTAATAATGCACCAGTATAACTACAATTTTTATCAATAATTTTGAAAAATCCATGTGCATATATAATTCCCATCCATAATTTGATAGAATTAACCTTGGATCTATCATTGTTGGCAACTTCATACATTGTTGGTGAAAATAGATCCCTCCATAATAGCTTAATTTACAACTCAACCAAAAATTTCATATGCCAATTATTCAACAAGTTCCTTTCATCGATTAATGACTATACATTCCCCAATCATGGTTATTATTTTTTATATCTATTTTTTAGGTCAAATTTTTATGTCATATTAAAAAAATTTATATTTATGTTATTGGTCAAGTTAAATAATATTTATGTAGATATTATATATTTTTAATATTATATGAGTCCATGTTGGCAATATGATTTTGATTGATGTCAGAAGGGAAATAGTTATCACTATGTATGTCATTGATGTTAAGAGAATCAGTCATAGACAATATTGATGGAGAGAAGATCATGTATTATAAATGCACAAGTTACAATATTGCCATATAAATATGTCATGATTTTATAGAGTCTATTTCCTGATGGTTATAGGGAAATTGATATAAGATCCATTATAAATTTTTTAAGTGCATCTCATATATATGGTCCACAAGTTTAGATGGAGATAAATGAGCCAAAAAATTATTTATCTTTACTCTCATCCATTTCTAGGGTTTCCCAATAAAACCCTATGGTTTTTGGTCATGACATTCATAGGCTTTTCTATTTTTATTTTGAATGGATATAGGAGGGAACTGGTCACTTAAGTCATAACATAAGCCTTCCTCATCGTTGTGAAACCAACCCCTTTGACCTATAGATTACTGGCTTGGAGTAGTGATCAAAGACTTTAATATTTACTAAGTCCTTAGCTTAATATTTATCTGAGTTTGATCAATGGTGATTGCTTAATCACATGATGAAGATCTAATAATACATAGCAAAGTAAATATGTCAAAAAACCTAAGAATTAGTGGATTGATGAAATGTGTCACAATCATGGATCTTCAACAATAGATATATGGTATGGATCAAATTCAAACAATCGATGATTAATATGAGAGTGCCAAGTATCACAAGAATGGGTACTAAAAATAATTTGTATAAAAGGCATGTGAGGTTGACAAGTGTCACAAGCATGAGGAATGATAATGTGAAGAAGACACATGAGAGTTCCAAGTTTCAAAAATAAGGGGACTAATACTAAAGTGCTCAAAAGTCATGTGATAGTGCCAAGTGTCCTAATCTTAGGACATTGAGACAAAGATCAATGGTTATGACTTAAAGTTCAAGAGTTAAAGTTTAGAATCTTACAAAGGTATAATAAAGTGTATAAAATTATTAGATTATGATCAACATATGCATTTTAATTTAAGTGTTAAAGTTCAAAATCTCGCAAGGATCCAATGGAGAGTGTTAGATTGATCTAACAGTTACATTTTAAAGTTGAGTCAATTGAAGATGATCATTGAATCATGGTGAAAAACTTAGTATCAGTGATCAGTATTTAAATATTTATTCATCTCAACTATCAAGTGATGGAAAACTTAGGTAAGATGTATTTTATGACACATAAAATGATATATATTGCTTTAATCAATCCAAACTATGAAAAATGGCATGTGTATCAAAACTAAATCTTGATATATGCTAAATACAGTAAAATACAACATTATGGTGGTGGTGTGTCATTTGAAGAAGTAGAAAACCTATTATGAAATAAAATATGATTTAATTTCAAAAAAAAAAGATCATGATGTATTAAACACCAATTGTGAACATATAGAAGATGTGAGACCTAGATCTAGTGCATATATACATCATCTATGATATTCACTAAGTGTGATGAAGAGATGAATTGAGAGGGATAGAGGTAGAAAGGAAGAGAGATGCAAAGTAGAGCATGAGAAGTTATAGAATAGGTCTATAACATAGAACTAGATTCATTTTTGAGTCAATTTTATAATCTAGAGTTGTAGCTTCATAATAGATTTAATTGATAGGTGTCATTAGAAGAGTTGAGTTGGTTCTCAGTTAGAGACTAGGTGCTTCCTTAGAGTAGGTGTTCTTAAATAAGGGGATTGATGTCTCCTTAGGTTCAGTGCTCTTAAACATTATAACTAGTGAGGTTTTTATTATGAGGCTAGATTAGAATAGTATATTCTAGCAGCTATTCTCACCATGGTTTTTTCCATATTGGGTTTTCCACATCCACTAAGTGTTGTGTCTATTTTACTGTGTTTTATCTCTGCATTTATTTAATTTTCATTAAGAGTATTAAATGACTAATTTTAATCAATCTACCAGTTCACCTCCCTTATTAGTATATATTTGTGCTCGAATAATTGATATCATAACCTTGGTTCCTTAGAAGAATCTCAATCAACGTGGGTGTATCTTGGATAATGAACATAAATAGCTAGTCAAGAAGGCTCTTCCTCAAACAAAGAACCTCTCTTTTATGGATCAAACTATGCATTTTGGAGAATTAGAATGGAAACATATTTATGTTAATTAGGGTTTAATTTATGGATATATATTATAAATGGATATATAGTTTATGTTACAACTCCTACTAATTAGGCTGCAAAGAAGGCATATGAGAGAAATGACAAGGAAAAGAATGTTATCCTTTGTGGATTGTCTAACTCAAATTTTGTTAAAGTCATGCATTGCAAAAAGGCATATGACATCTAAAATAAGTTGAAGAACATCTATGAAGTTGATGATAAGGTAAATCAGGATAAGATACAAACATATAAAGGCAATTTTCAAAGTCTTAAAATGAATGAAGAAGATAAAATTATAGACTACCTCCTCAGAGTAGATGACATAGTCAATGAAATTAGAGGCATTGAATAAGATATGAAAGATTTGGTCATTGTCAAAAAGTTCCTAAGATATTTTTTGTCAAGGTATGACTCTAAAATCTCTACAATAAAGTAATAAAAAGATCTAGATAAACTCATTGTTGATGAGTTACATGGAACCTTCATAGCCTATGAGATGAGAATGGGAGAAGTAGATACTTTCAAGAGAGAATTTGCATTCAAAACATTCAAATAAGTAAAATAAGAAGCACCTACATCTAGATATGAGGAGACTAATGAAGAAGAATCTAAATTTATCAAAAAATTAAGAAGAGGGTTTAGAAAGTACAAAGGTAAGTTACCCTTTAAATACTTTAACTATGGTAAAATAGGATATTTTATTACTAAATTCCCTTATAAAAAAAGGATAACTCTGAGTAAGAATAGGATAGTAAAAATATGAAACCCCACTACTTCAAGAAGAAGAAATTATTCAAAAATAAGAAGGGATTGTACATAAAAGAAGATAGGATAGTGATTCATTGGATGAGTGTGCTAGCTCAGATGATGACCATGATTATGCCTTATGGTTGAGGGAAATTAATCCCTATTCATGACATTAGAAATAGCTTCTGTGGATCAAGAAAAAGAATAATTTGAAGACTCTAATGAAGAAGAGGAAGGATAAGTGGTGTTTTAGTTATTTTTTGGTTTTTCTATGTGGACTAATTAGCTACTAAAAATAGAGTAAATGTAGGTTTTTAAATATTAACTAGAGATGAAGGTTGGTTACACACCATTGATTAATATTTTGTGGGAAACCCTCTTTGGCTGAGGAAGAATGACCTACAAATCACACTAACTTACAAAAAATGGATTAATAGAAAAATGAGTTGGCTGCCTAGTAAGAAACCATTCCCAAGAAGTAATATGCTTCCTTAAATGGACATTAGCCCATATTTAACATTCAAGTTTATAAATAAAAATGAAATCACAAAGATATATATGGATAAGATATAAATAGACAAGGCCAATGATATCTAGTATATAGTAAGATTAATATGATCAAAGTAATAGTCCTAGAATTTAGTAGTAATATCAACATCCTCTTGAGTTATAGCCAATTATTTATTAATGCTTACCTAATTAGGTATGAAAACTACAATTCAAAGACCTAATTTGAATATAATGTCACTTTGATCAATTAACAATATTTTTTGAACAATGGGAAGATCAAATATCCAAACAATATCATGTGGTAATCTAGGTAGAGTCATCTACATGTAAAAGATAGGTTTTTAGAAAATAGAATGTAGGTTTTTGATAAGTTTTTAAGACTAAGAATGCTATGAAAACAAATTGTAATAATGTTTTGAAAGTTTATCAGGGATCAATGATAATCCTACAAGATTGACATCGATTTAGATGGATCGATGTCAATTCTATGTAAACCACTAAACTTTAAAAATAAAATATAATAATGACTTATATTATTGAAAAAATAATTAAAACCAAATGTAAAATAGTGACAAACAGATGTAGAAGATTGTAGATTTGAAATGTGAATAAATTAAATTTCAATACTAACCTTTATGTCTATAAAAAAACATGACAAATGAGTTAAAAAACCTTTAAAATCATTTGATAATCTCTCAAGTAGAAGTTCCACAAGATAGCAAGATGTTGACAACATCTATACATAGGTTACAATTAGATTTTGACAGAGTTTGGAAGTCCAAAAGCACACTCACCATCCTTATTGAACCATGGAAGTTTGTTGTGTACATATGGATTGATGTTGAATTGGGATAATTGGTGTCGATCATGGAGGATCGATGTTAATTATCCCAATTTGGTCAAAATTTGGCTTGGGTTATTTTGAATCATGTGCCAAACTAAGTGAATGTAACATTAAGTTATTTGAAAGGTTTTTTATGAGGTTAAGTTGTTATAAGGGTTATTGGGAGGTTGAATAGGTTTTGTTTTTATTTGTTTTTCAAATTTTATGGTTAGAAATAGTAAAATAAGGGGTTAATTACTATTTAATTTTAGTAATTAAGTCTAATTAACCTATGTGGTAAAGGTAAATGGGTGGGATGAATATAGTTATTTCAAATAATTATGATGGGGGCTATTATGTTAGAAATAACATGATAATGTGATGATACACCATGTTAATACACAAGGGTGTATAAAACTAGCATCTACATTTACCCCGTTTTATGGAATGGTATGCAATAGTGGTCCACAAGACAAAAACTATGAGGTGTCTAATGCCCCAAGTTTATTATGAGAAGGTTTCCCCCCTCAAATTTTACATTGAGAAGTGAGATGAAACAAATGATGTGTTTGAAAAATATGAAAGGTAAAAACACAATGGGGTGAGTGTAAATAGACAAACGGGTGATACAAAAGACAATCAAAAGTATAGATGGTACAAGGAAGCTCTGAACTTACATTTAATGGGATAAAAAATAATGTAGGTAGTAATGCCCCAAAGACCAAATCAAGTAACAAAATGCCACAAATAAAATAGGTCAGTACAAGTAAAGGCTATCAAGAGAATAAAAGATAGGAATAGTGGACCATAACATCTGATGTGCATATGGTGTATACATGACCTATATATGAATGTTCTTAAGACAAAATATAACCTTATAATCTTACAATGGGAAGATTTAAAAAAATGGGTATGCCTTAAGGAGACTGGGGAAATGATAAGGGTCAAAATCCATAAATCTAAATGGTAATATGACATAATAGTGGGATAGTTGAAGTAAAGGTAACAAGATGGGGTTTGGGAGATAAAATAGGAGCATGTGAAATGGTCCATAAGTGAAAATTTTTCAACAAGGTAAGACAATAAACATTGATCTACAAAGGATCGATGTCAATTTAAGTGATCAACATTGAAAGGAATAATTAACATCAATCAGGAGAAAGGCTATATATAGGCATCCAACATGGCATAAGGCTCATTTAACTATCGATGTGAACAATAATTTGAGAGAAAAATTTGATGTGCCATCCTTGTAAGTAGACATGAGAGACAATGGAGGCAAGTGGGAGTGGATGATGATGATGATGATGACTACAATATGAGGTAGATGTTTATGTATTTTTGGCTAAATTTTTTAATTTCTTATTTTTTTGGTTTTGCAAAAGAAATTTGGTTTTTTATGAAATTTGTGGGGGGAAAGGAGGGGTATATATGTGTACATATATATATATATATATATATATACATATATAGATACACACACACACACACACACACACACATATATATATATATGAATGTATGGCCTAAGGGGGAATTTTTTGGGTTGAGATAATTGATGTCGATCCATTAGGATCGATGTAGTTCAAATGGATCGACCATGATCCATAAGGATCATTGTTGATTGGGGTCAAATCGGCATTGATCCTTAGAGGATCAATAGAAAGTAAAAAACATAGGATTTTTATTAACTAAAAAGATATTTATGATAGGCATGAGAGCTAATGATGATGAGGGATATGGTCCCTCCACTATTGAATTAATTTTGTGAGTTTATGGGTGACAAGCACTGGGCTCATTTAGAGGTAGTTGGATTTAGAGGGATTCACCCTTATTGCCATTTCCATTAGGATATTGATATGATGGTGGCATTGTTAGAGTGGTGGGATTATACCACCAACAATTTTTAGTTATCGACTAGTGAGATGATGATCACCACAAAGGACCTCCACTATGTTTTTTGAATACCAATTCTATTCACTCCTATATATACTATTGATGAGGTTAGGTTAGTGGTGATGCTAGCACAATTATATGATGATGATGCATTAGACATCAGATTATTTATTGGGGGCTTTTCCTTTTAGCCATTATATGACCAAGATTCTATGAAAGGACTAGTGCTAACAATGATGATGATGTTGGTACTGACCTACTATATGTTACCTAATTTTTGGGGAGGATGACTACCATGGAGTTTTACTAGTGTTATAGTAAACATGGTGGAGTTTTGGACTATTTTTTCTTGGGCACCCATACTATTGGGGTAGATATACATGGAGTTATGCAGATGGCATATTGGGTGCCGATCAGAGCTTGACATCATGTTTGCATTACATTGTTAGGCATATGATCACATTCATGTGATCCACCCCATAAGGACCCCATGGAATAGTTTTGGAGACATGGTTTATAATGTAGGCTTCCTTTGGTAGAAGGAAGACCTAGTGATTTTGTATATAGATAGGATAATATGTGATCTAACATACTATAGATAGGTTTTTAATGACTTATAAATAGGGGACATTATCTAGAGGCTATATGTATATTTTCTAGCATGTCCTGGTTTAGATGTGGAGATAGGGGATACTAACTAAGAGTTATTAGTACATGGATGATGACCAGAGCATCATGAGCTATTCTATTTTGATAGGGTCAATTGATAGTTTGGATTGTTACAAGATATTCCCTTATCCCCACACTTGTATAAGAAGGAGGATATAGATATAGATTGGCCTACACCTAACACTATATTTGTTTTGATGGGGCCATAGGAGGAGCCTATAGTGAGTGACCTAGATGAGATTGAGTATACAAATGATTATGCAATTTGGTTTGCATCTGAGATGGCAAGGAGGTAGGAGAGAGTAGTGAGACCATGACATGAGGTAGTTATAGAGGAGGTAATGGAGGAGGATGAGGAGAGAGGAGAGGTGGAGTAGGATGCCCCAAATGCACACATGGAGGATGCACCATTATAGGACCCCCTTATAGATAATCCTATGGATATGGATTTAGTTATTGTTGAGAGGGATTATCTAAGGGTTGATCTATAAGAGGTATGGATAGCCCATGATACATTACAAGACTAGATTGCCACATTATAGAGAAATCTAGATAGCATGAGAGGTTAGCATGACCAAGCCATATAGGAGCAAGATAGATACTGAGTAGAGCTAGAGCATATGAGGTCTACTTTGGTAGAGAAACTAGTTCTATATATTATAGAATCTAGTGTTGTGCCTCCAGATATGGTACCACTCTAGAGATACATGGATTTGCTTGTTGAGATGTCATATTATGAGAGTATAGTATAGAGATGGATACTAGATGTGGCTTACTTTGCTTCATATGTGGCTAGCCACAGTAGATTATGAAGGACTCTTTGGGGGTCTACTAGTAGAGGTAGTGCAATGAGTTGAGGAGGAGATGATGAGGGAGGTGATAGCATTCACCTCAGTAGGATTGATTTTACTAAGTATATTGCATTTTATGGACTAAGAACCCCATTTTATTCATATTATGACATTTGTATAGACATTTGATATATATATATATATATACATAGAAAAACATTTATGTTTATGTTTATTGATGGATCATGTGTATTTTTATGGATTTACTGATGGTTATGGATATGTTATGCTTCTATTGATGATGTGAGGTGATGGATTATAGATTAAATGTTATGTTTTTAATTTTGATCATTGTTGTCATGTATACTATGGATGGATTATAGATTTGACATGATATATCACGATATTAGTTTTTAATAATGGATTATGATTATAGATTATGCTAGTTTTTGATATAGATCATTATTAACTTTATAGATGCTTATGGTTTTGTAGTTGATTGAATGCAAATAAATTATGGATTCTAGATTTATGCTTAATGATGATTATGGATTATAAATAGCTTTTAGTGCTATATTGTGATGGATTTATGGATTTTAGTGTTATAGATTATGGATTTACACATCATTAACTTGGACCATAAAAAAAGGAGAACCTCTCATATGCATGGCCTATGCATATTTAGCTAGGTGATAAAAGATATTGACTCAACCTTGGTTAACCAGAGCTTTAACCTTAGACAAAGCTTATCTGTTTTTGGTAGGATGGGGGATAGAGTGCTTTAGAGATAACATTCTTCACCTCATATTTTAAAATTAGGATTTATCTTTTAGAAATTACTTTTATGCCAATGGGTAGACTGATCAATACAATAAGTCTATAATTAAAAAGTTGATCAATATGGGAAGCTTTCATGGGATATTGATTTTGAAAATTTATTATATTGCTTTGTTTCTTTTTTAAGGATTTTAAATGGCATAATTTGAAAATTGATCAATACATGAAGTTTTCTACTTGGTAGCCATCCTTCAAGAGAGTGGTCTACATTTTGACAAATTTGCATAGCTATCCTTCAAGGAATCAGTTTGTTACTTACCATTATATTTGATTATAGTTTTCCTTTGAGGGATCAATATATTTATTTAACCCATTTTGACAATTTTGATTTTGACTACTTACTTGATTTTGGATCCCAATAATGCAAGGTTTGACATAAAAAGATATCCTAGAATAATTTACATGAATTCAAGACATGAGATGATGGTGTTATCTTGGGAAATTTTTGGTCTTTAAGAAATATGAGACATTAATGGTCTTTAAGAAATAAGGGAAATAATGATATGGGGTTTCTCCCATTACAAGTGAAACTTATGCATGAGAGAATGTTATGTATGGAGCCAAGGTATACATATTCAAGGTTGAGGTTATAGTGACTACCAGATAACCACATAACTCTAATAACATTATTTGGAATTTTGGGATAATGGGATATGATAGTATTTGAGATAAACTAAGAAAAATGAGCCAATATCTATTAACTATAGAAAGGGCACATATTCAATGCATTAAGAGGTTCTCATTCTAGTTTACCATTAAAAGAGGCCAAATGATATGTTCTAGATCTGTATTTATGGGTTATGATGTATGTTCCAAGCCAATTAGGAGCAAATTTACCCCTTTTTCTTCATTCCATATTAGTGGCATGTTGATTTTTTGTAAGTACAAGGCATCTAATATTAAATTCTCATTTTCTTATATGTTGATTATATGTTTGTTTTATTCATTTTTGATCTATACAAAGGTGATCAAGGGTTGCCACACAATGCTCATCTAAGAGTTCAAAATAGGATAAATGCTCCTAAAAAAAATCCTCATCATAAATAATGTCTTTAAGAGAGATAGAAAGAGAGGGAATTTGGACTTCTAGAGGAAGTATAGCTTCCATACCATAGACTAAGGAAAAAGGAGTAGCACTTGTAGGGGTTTGAATACTAGTTCAATATGCCCATAAGGCGAAAGGGATATAAATATGCCAATCTTTCCCAGCTTCATTAACAACTTTGATTAGGATTTGGACTAGGTTTTTATTAGATGCTTCTACTTTACCATTGACCTAGGGATAGTAAGGTGAGGAAAAACTTAATTTTATTTTAAATGAATCACATAGTGCCTAGACTTTCTTATTCTTGAAAGATTTTCAATTATCTATTATTATTTTATATGGAATTCCAAAATGATAGATAATATGATGGTGGATAAACTCCATAATATTTTATGCCTTAGTCGAGATAAGTGGCATAGATTCTACCCACTTGGTGAAGTATTCTATAGTGGTAATGATGAAACTATGATGCTGAGAGGAATTAGGGTTGATTTTCCCTATAAGATCAAGCCCCCATTAGGATAATGGATAGAATTCCCTTGCTACCTATAAGGCTTTACTAGGTACATGGGATAAGTTTGCATGATGCTGATATTTTACACACTTCTTAACATATGTGCAATAAGCTTGATTTAGAGTGGGCCAATAGTAGCCTAGACATAAGATATTTTTAGTGATTACATGACCACTAAAGTGTCCACCACATGACCCATTATGTACTTCTTGGATAACTAAGGTATCTTCATGTTTCTTAAGATAATGAAGAAGAATACCATTGAAACCATGCTTAAAGAGAACACCCTATAGTATAGTATAATAGGTAGCTTTTTCTTGTAAGGCATGCTTGGTACCTTTGAATAGATGGGGATAAGATAATATTATATATAGATAAGTAAACATTTGTGCATACCATGTCTCCTCTAGGTTTTCCTCAATATTATTAATAGATGGAAGATTGGTTATTATGTAAGAAGGTTGGTGAACTTGATGGATAAGGACAAATAGATTGGAATTTTGGGATGAAGATGGGATTAAAGAGGCAAGAGGTGCCATAGTATCAATAAACTTATTATTTGATCTAAGAGTACCCTAGATGGAATACCATTTAAAAGTGGATAAGAGCTGATCATCCAAGGTGTTTTATATTTGGAAGATATCATTCTTGCATTCATATATACCAATAATTTGATTGACCACCAGTTAAGAATCACCATAGATATTAAGGGATTTAACTCCTAATGCAAGGGTAGTTTGGACACCTATGATCAATGATTCATATTTAGCCATGTTATTGGTGTAATCAAAGTCTAATTTAGAAGATAAAGGCATAGGAATGACTTGAGGAGGGATTAATATAATTATTACACTGCCTCCCCACTAAGATTTGGATCCATCAAAGAATATAGTCATTTGATATTCTAGGATTAATTAGGAAGTGGATGTGATGGATTCATCAGGAAATTCATAATTGATTGGTTGGTTGTTGCTAAGAAGTGCTTCAACTAGTTGATCAACAATAATTTGACCTTTAATAAATTTTTGATGGAGAAATTCTAGATCAAACTCAGCTAGAAGGATAATCCATCTGGTCATTCATTGATTTTGATAAGGATTAGAATGAATAAACTTAAGGGGGTCGGTATTCATAATTATGTATGTGTTATGGTTAAATAGGTAATAAAAAATCTTAGAGGATATAAATACCAATGTTAGGCATAGTTTTTTAGTATGTAGATAATGTGTTTCAAATTCTACAAGGGTATGAATTATTTAATAAAAAATTATTCTTTGTGATGCTCATCTCGATGGGAAATCATAGCATCTAGATCATGGTCAATAGCTGAGATATAAAGGAAGAAAGGTTACCCTTCCTTAGGTTGAGTGAGGACTGGAGGTGATAGAAGATAGTCTTTAATTGCATTAAAGGATTATGGATAGTTATAATCCCATACAAAGTGACTATCCTTATTTAATAAATGGTAGAAAGGTTGACACTAATTAAAAAGTTAAGAGATAAAATGATAGATAGACTAGAACTTCTCTCGCAAACTATGAATTTGCTTAAGGTTAGATGGAGGAGCCATTTCTAAAATAACATTGATTTTAGTGGGATCAACTTATATTCCATGAATAAAAACAACAACACCCATGAGTTTACCCAGTAAAACACCAAAAATTCACTTTTTTGGATTTAGACACACAAGATACTTGAGTAGATGATTGAAAATAACCTTAAGTATGGATAGGTGGTCTTTATAGAATTTTGACTTCCCAAAGAGGTCATATACATAGTCTTCAATGATTTTGTGGATTATGTCATGAAATATATAAGTCATGGCCCATTGAGAAGTGAATCCTATGTTATTTAGGCTAAAGGGCATAATGCAATAGTATAATATCCCCCAATGAGTAATGAATGTAATTTTATGTTGATCTCCTAGTGTAATAATTATTTGATTGTAACCATAAAAACCATCCATAAGGGATAAAATTTGATGTCAATCTATCAAGTCCACTAATTTTTTGATGTTAGGGAGAGGGAAATCATCTTTCAAATAGGAAATATTTAAATCATGAAAGTTAGTAATGATATGAAGTCCCCCTGTAGTCTTAGTGATAAGAATGATGTTAGACATCCATTGAGGATAATCAATGGGTTGAATAAAGTTAGCAGATAAAAGGCAGTGTAGTTCCTCTTTTACCAGGAGTGTGACATGAGGATGCATTTTGTGGAGATTTTATTTTACTAGCTTAGCATTAGGAAAAGTGATGATATTATGAATAAAAATTTTAAGGTGAATACCAGGCATATCACTGTAAGACTAGCAAAATGCCTTGTTATGATCTGATAACAAAGTAGTAAAATCCTAATTTTCTTAAGGAGTTAAGGATTTTCTAATTTAAATAATTCTTAGGGTCTCCTAAGACCCAATATTAATATCATTAGTGGCTTCATTTAAGAATATAGATGTTTTAGATGGAAGAGAATTGTGTAAATAAGAATTTTTAGCACCTAAATCAGTCAAGATTGACTCATCATCTTGACACTAAAGAACAAGGACAGTTGGTGTATCAAGTCCTATTAAGTTAGGATATGCTAAAGGGATGGGTTGGGTTTTTCCATTATGATGAAAGATGAGGGGTTCTATGGAGCTCATATTCACTTAAAAAAGTTAGGAGGGATGGTTAAAATGTCATTGGTTGAGGAAGAGGTACTAGATGATGAAGATTATGCTTCTTCTTCCAAGAATGGTAGAAAAATGGGTTTAGGAGAAGATTTAGAATCTTTTTCAAAGCCTAAGCCATGATTTTCATGTGGTTCTTAGGAATCTTCTAATGTGACATCATATGGACCCTACTCATATCTACACATGTCAAAGCCTTTCCAAGAATAATCATAAAGGTAGGTTTGTGTGAATTGGAGTTTATTGAGAAATGAGAAATTAGATGTGAAGGGTTTAACATGGGTACCATTTTTAGGCCCTAGGGTAGTTTGATCGATTCCACCATATATTAAGTGAGTACATAAGAAAGGTGGCCTAAATGGGATGATCTCACCTAGGTTACATGAATAGATCAGTTATATGTTAAGATGATTGTATTCCCTATGAGTGGGTAACATATTAAATGTTAATAGTTGGTATTCCCATATTGAAAGATGCTACATCATGGAATCAATGGACTTTTGAGATGGTATTTTTGAAGTAGGAATAGTTGTGCTAGTTGAGGCTTGATTAGAATATTAAGATGGGATTATGTCAAGTGAGGGTATTATGACATCACTTGGTTAAAAAGTGAAGTTGCATGATTTGAAGGGATGAGGATCAGTAGGGATGATGTGTACATGGCCTTCATGTTCATACTTAAGGCATCAATGGACTATGGAGGTGACACATCACATCACATGAATCCATGGATGTCCTAATATAATATTATATTGAAAATTCCCCTTTATTGCATAAAAGAGTTCATGGGGGGGTGTGATAACCTATGCAAATGGGGATGATGACCATTCCTACTGTGGGTGCTATCGTGTCATTAAACACATAGAGAATTACTAAGGATTAGAGAATAATGGTTTCTAATAGTTGTAACTATTAGAAAGTGTGTGAAGAAATTATATTGATACTGGCCCCATTATCAATCATAACTCTTTTAATTCATGCTTGATTTATTTGAGTTGTGATGAAAAGTGGGGGATCTTAATCTTTAGGTGATAAATAAGTGACCTCAAAATCAATGAAACGAACAACAAACACCATTTAATAGGCCCTTATAAATTCTAATAATGATTGAGGCTCATCTGGTTAGACCCTAATATCTTAGAGAGCTTCTATCATTGCTTTTTGATGGTATGGAGATTTTTTGATAAGTTCATATAATGACATTTTTATAGGTGTTTGATGGAACTGTTTTAATATGGAGATTTGTATCACCTCCTTGGCTTTGGCTAGGTTAGTTACTCTAATAAAAACTTTAGGATTTTGTCTAGATGGTTTAGGCATATTATGGGTGGAGGAACCTATAATTGAAACTTTGGCTCTTTTAGGATTATGATTTTGAGAGTAGGTCATTACATGGATGACATCAATGTGTAATAATGGAGGGTCCAAAGAAACCACTGACTCTTTATCGATTATAGGACTAGCAGGATTATGGGTGGGTGAAAATTTTAGGATGGTGAATTTTTGCTTAGGATAATTATCATCTATATCATCAATTAATAGATCATCATCTTGGACTAACTATTGGATTGTGGCCTTAAGGGCTTTGCAATTTTTTGTATCATGTCCAGGTACTCTATGATATGCACATATTTCCCAATTTTTATACTAGGCATGTATTTAGGGGTAAATATTAATAGAACATATAGGTGGTATCATAATTAGGGATGTATCCAATAATTATTTTAAGATTAAAACATAAGATCCTTTCAAAAGGTCATGTTATGGTTTTACTGTAAGTTGTGTAATATCTTTTGGAAAAGTATTGATTGTTTGGTTTTGACATTTAGATTTTATAGTAGGGATGACTTTAGGCACCTTTTCTTCAAATGGGATTTTTATAAAAGATGATGGATATCATGATGGAGGTGTGGCTAATAATGGGGGGTAATTTTACATTTTCCCACATGTTTGAATATAACATATGATAGGGATAGAAGATAGATGGGGACCTAAAATAGATTATGGAGATGATACAAAATGGATAGGCCCTTTATTATTTCATGTGTTGAGAAAAGAGTGGATATTTAGACTAAGGTTTTTATCTTTTGACATTTGAAAAAGATTGACTTTTACTTGAGGATGAGCTAAGGATTTTTTTGGGGAATATGAAGATAATTGTCCCAGCTATTGATGATAGGAGCTTTACCCTTTCACTTAGTATTTATGGGATAAGGAGGTATTGTGATAGAGGATGATTTCAATGGGTCTCACTATCAAGTGAATTGATAGGATCCTGTTATATTACAATCTTGGTGCATATTATGAATAGGTTTGCTAAGGACCAAAGGGGTGGAATGTTTGATTCTAGAAGTATCAGGATATTTATCTATGACATCCCAAGGAGTTTCATTTTTCTATTTAGGAGATTTAGTGTAGGAAGATGAAGGGGATGGTTTTCATGAACGATCTCATGTAATGAGATCTAGGATCTCTATAGAGGTTTTGGGAGTTGTCTCAATAATTTTAGGTTGACTTACATTAAAATCATCTCTTATGAGGAGATCCAAGACTAGAAATTGCTCTTGAGTTTCTTTAGGAAATAATTGGTCATAGATTGTAGCCTAATTTTGTGTTTCTCTAGGTTTAGCTTAGACTGGGTTTGATGCAGATGGATGGTTTGGAAATGGCTATCTAAAAATATCTAAAGATTGATTAGGATGATAATTTGGATTGTCCAAATGGAGGTCCCCCTTGTCAATGAGGTTTTTTACCAACCATTTAAAGGATTAACATCATTATATGTCATGTCTTATTACCCTATGATAAGCATAAAACTCATCTTCTTTATACCAAGTGGGTTTAAGATGTGTAGCATCGACTAGTTTAATTGGAGGGATCTCAATAACATTTTCTTGTAGGATTTTATCCAATAAAAAAGTGTAAGGTTCTTCTAAAGGGGTATATTTCTTAGGGGGAAAATGAGTAAGGCCCCTAGTTGGTTGTTTTTATGAAATGTATGGTCTTGATTGATTGGATGTTGCAGGGGTAGAAGTTTTTAAAATAATAGTATTTGTTATCCCTTTTGGTTTATGATTATTATTATTGCGTCAAGTTTGATGCTTTTATTGCATAATTTAACTTTTCCCTCTTTAATGCCATGAATTTTAATTTTTTTTTCCATGGTAAAGGCTTCATCAAAAGTTTTAAAATATTAAACTTATAACATGCATCACATATGTTTTTCACAAGAGCATGAAAACAATTCAATTAATTTAGGCTATGGAAAGGAAAAGGTTAACTGGTTGATTAGGATACACCAATGAGCCATAAAGTTTGATATGGATTCTTCTTCAAATTTTTGAATGGTGTATAAATATGTGATAGTCACTTTTCAAGCAATGTTGATAAAAAAGTGTTCTAAGAAAATTTGGGCCAATTGACCAAAGGAAAAGAGCAAATGTTGAGGAATGGAGCTAAAACAATCTCATGCGACCCCTGATAGTGACATGGTAAATGTCCTAAGTAATAATTCATCATCATGTGTTATAAGGTAACATGCATGTAAAAAGGCTTTAAGATGTTGTTGGGGATCTTCCTTGTTCTAAAACTTAGTAAACTTTGGAAGTTCCCATTATAGAGGATATGGTTGGATAGGAATAGATAGGTGGATAATTTCATTATAAATTTGGTCATATATGAGCATATTATTTTATCTAGAGGTGGAGGCTTCCAAATTATCCATCTTATTCATAAGGATGTTTATGAGGTCTACTTAGGTGTTATTTTGAGGCATGTACTTCCCTAAGATACCTTACTGAAGAGTTTTAAAAGTTGGCAAGGGAGCAGATAGGGTTTGTGAAGAAGAGTATCCAACTACATTTAACATAATGGGTTGGGATGCCACTACGTATTGTGGGATTTATAGAAGAATATTTTACTACATAAAAGATTGGAAGTAAGTGGTTCTGAGTGGTTGTGATAAATCCTTGTACTAGGTAGCTAAGGAGACATATTATTGGGGAGGTTGTGTTAGAAGGATTTGTTGTGTATGTGGGATTTGTTGTGTGTGAGGGTTTTTTTGTGTTTGTGGTAGAGCTTTAGAACTATATTCTAGATTCATTTTTATGGGTTGGAGACTTACAAGAATTGATACTAATAATTTTTGAAGAGGAATAGTGGATATAGGCTGAGTGGTATAAGTATTTTGAGTCTTAGTAATGGGGGTTGGAGAATTGGTAGATATTATAGGTGGTTGGTTTTCTAAAGGTTGCATCACCTAAGTATTAGAACTAGATTGAAGAGATTCAATGGAAAAGGTTACCATGACCTTGGTAAATTATTCAATTTTATTAGTTCCCTTGAAATGCATATTGTATTTATATCAAGAATCTTGGACATGGGGGGAAGGAGAAATATGTATTTCTCAACTATTAAGATATTAATTGAGAGCAATGGGGTTATTTTACAATATTTTTATAAAATAAAGATCTCCTTGAGAATAAAAGTGTGGAAACACAAGATTATGAAAGGACTCAGGGGTAGAGCAAGGACTATGTGTGTGTTCCATAGGAGAGGATGTGACACCCTCCTTAGATTATTTCTTTGATTGTTGCCTAGTCAAAACCATGAGACAAAAAGAAAAACAAAAATAGAACAATAATTTGTTTTTTTTAAATTATCTTTCTTTTAATTGTTGATGAAAGATGCACAAACTAAAGTCCTCCCAAAAAAAATTATCTCTTTTTAATTTTAAGATGTGAAAAGTAATAAAGAAAAAGGATAAAGAGTTTCCTAAGAAATGGTAATCTAAGGATGGTTTCAAGTGTTTTTTTTGGGTGCTCAAATGAAATATATATTAGTATTGGTACATGGATTGATACTTGGGGATTAATCCCTTCATGTCATAATACCATAGCTAGTATGGGTGCTTAGCCAATATATATCAATGGTCCAAAGATTATACTCAACCAGAGAACTAAGTTGGTCCTCCCCTTAGTGGTGAAATACAAGTGGGATCACTAGAAAAAAAAATTGACATGAGGTGATGAAATCCATATTGGTTTCCTTATATCAGGTGTTTATATGTGCTAATTTATGATAATGATTTGGCTTGTGTGTGGATAAAGTGATGACTATAATGAATTCACTACTTAAATTATTCTATGTAAATTACTTAACAAAAAAAAATGAGTGCAATTTATTTTAACCTTTAAAAAGGAAATAAAATGCAAAACTAATTTTATTTGGATGAATTAACATAAGGAAAGGGAAAGAGAGAAAATTCAATAATTTTGAAAATTTTAAACAAAATATGAGACCCTCATCCCAATGGGTGTGCCAGAATGTTTTAGTAGTTTTGCACTTTTTTAGTGTGGACTAATTAGCTACTAAAAATAAAGTAAATGTAGGGTTTTTAAGATTACCTAGAGATGAAGGTTGGTGGCACACCATTGATCAGGCTTTTGTGAGAACTCATCTTTGGATGGGGAGGAATGACCTACAAATCACACTAACTCACAAAAAATGGATTCATAAAAAATAAGTGGGTTATCTGGTAAGAAACTAGTCCTAAGAAGTGATACTTTTCTTTAGATGGATGTCATCCCACATTTAACATTCAATTTTATAAATAAATATGAAATTACAAAGATATATATGGATAAGATATAAATAGACAATGCCAAATATATCTAATCTATAGCGATATTAATATGATCAAAGTAATTGTCTAAAGAATTTAGTAGCAATATCAACATCCTCTTGAATTATAGCCAATTATTCATTAATGCTTTCTTGATTAGGTATGAAAACCAAAGTATAAAGACCTAATTCAAATTCAATATCCCTTTGATTAATTAAAAATGGTTGTTGAACAATGGGAAGATTAAATATGCTAATAATATCTTGTGCTAATCTAGGGAGAGTCATCTACATGTAAAAGATAGGTTTTCAAAAAATAGAATGTAGGTTTTTGATAGGTTTTTAAGAGTAATAATGCTATGAAAATAGATTATAATAATGTTTTGAATGTTTATCAGGGATCGATGATGATCCTACAAGATTGACATCGATTCAAATGGATTGATGTCAATTCTATGTAAAACACTAAACTTTAAAAAAATACTATAATAATGACTTATATTATTGATAAAATAATTAAAAGCAAATGTAAAATAGTGATAAATAGATGTAGAAGATTGTATATTTTAAATTTGAATAAATTAAAGTGCAATAATAACCTTTATGGCTATAAACAAACATGACAAGATGAGTTAAATAACCTTCAAAATCCTTTGATAATCTCTCAAGCAGAGGTTCCACAAGATAACAAGATATTGAAAACATCTATACACAAGTTACAATAAGATTTTAGTAGAGTTTATAAGTCTAAAAGCATAGTCACCATCGCTCTCGAGCCATGGAAGTTTGATGTGTATATATGGATCGATGTCGATCCAAGAGAATCAATGTTGATGATGGAGGATTGACGTCGATTAGCCCAATTTGGTCAAAAGTTGGCTTGGGTTGTTTTGAACCATGTGTCAAAATAAGTGAAGGTAGCATTAAGTTATTTGTACAAGTTTTTTATGAGGGTAAGTTATTAAAAGGGTTTTTGGGAGGTTAACTACATTTTGTTTTTATTTTTTTTAAGGTTTTATGGTTAGAAATAGTAAAAAAGGGGTTAATTATTATTTAACTATAATAAGTAAGTCTAATTAACCTATGTGGTAAAGGTAAATGGGTGGGGTGAATGTAATTATTCTATGTGGTAAAGGTAAATGGGTGGGGTGAATGTAATTATTTCAAATAATTACAAATGGGGCCATTATGTTAGAAATAACATGATAATGTGATGATGCACAACATTAATACACAAGGGTGTATAAAACTAGTGTCTACAAGTGGATCTAGAGGGTAAACTCATCTATGCTCTAGATGAAATTGCAAAGATGAAAAAAGAGAACACAAAGTAGAAGAAGTAGACATAAAAAGATATTAAAAAACTATCCAAAATTCTTAAATTTTTTGATAAAATGGTCGTTAGCCTAAAGACACAAGTTGAAGAGGCTAAGATAATAAAAGATGTAGTCAAATTTGAAATATAGTCTAAATCTGATGAATGCATGAAGCTAGCAGTAGAAAAAGTGGCTTTGAGAAAAGAACTTGAAAAAACTAAAAAGCAAATAAACAAAAGGTATGAGGCTAAAAGGAGGTTCATAAATTCTTGATGAATTGAAAAACTCTCAAAAACCATCAAAAGAGAAATTTGGTCTTATTTTTCAAAAAGGGAAAAGTCAAATTACTAGTACATCGAGAAATCTATATGATAACTTCAAAGTATAAAGAGAATTAGGAACAAAGAAAGAAAAATATTGCATGAATGCCTCCAGAAATACAAAGATAAACATAAGCATTATTGATATGAAGAAAGTTGAAGGAGAAAAGAGGAATAACAATGAGTCAATATCTACAAACTCAAATAGGATTTAGAAGACAAATTTAGCTGATGAAGATGGTTACATAAGGGTGAACGACTTGAAGAAGCCAAAGTTAAGAATATTTCCTCATCCTACACAAATAAATGCTATGATAAGGTATTCCTCATTTTTCTATGGCTATGATATACCTTAATCATTTTTTTCATAGGGCTAGTGATTGTAGAGTTATACCTAAAAGGAGAACATACTCTGTGAGTATAAATTCATTTTCACCCTTTTTAGATATAAATTTAATATGTTATAACTATGATAATTTTGGTCACATACCTAAATAATGTAGAAAAACTTTTTAAAACCAAAAATATAAAGTGAAAATAAAATCATGCCTCCCACTATGAACAAAGGTTCACAAGTATTTGAAAAGGGGGAAAGTAAGCCAAAAATGAAACCTAAAGATGTGTAGAAAGTAAAAGATTAGAAAGTTACACAATTTATGGTTGGTTAAATTGGTTGCCATGTCAAGGAACAAAATTTATGGGTAATAGATAGTGGTTTCTTAAAACACATTATTAGTGAGAAGATCAAGTTCATAAAATTGAGTAAATGTAAGGAAGGATTTGTTATCTTGGGATAAAATACTATAGTAAAGATCCATGGTAAAGGAAACTTGAATATACATGGAAAAATACCTACACATGACATCCTTTATGTTGAAGGATTGAAAAATAATCTGCTAAGTGTCAACCAAATTTGTGATAATGGATACAAGGTCACATTTAATCCATAAGGCTATAAGATATGGATATCTCGAAGATTAGTTATAGAAGGGAAAATAATTGAAAGAAATATTTATAATCGAAGTAAAGTGAATGGTAATAGCTACATGATAGAAAAGATTGATGAGAGTTAGTTATGGTATAGAATAATAGGTCATGTCAAATTTGACAACTTTTATAATTTGAGCTCAAATAAGTGTGTTATACATATGCTTAAGATAACCAAACTTGCAGACACTACTTGTAAGGAAGTTAGCAAGGTAAGTAAATAAGGGTCACTTTTCAAACAAAAGAGTATGCAACTACAAATCATTTAGAGTTGGTTCGTATTGATCTTTGTGGTCCAACTAAGACAAAATGATCCAAAGGATAAAAATACTTCATGTTGATAATAGCTAACTACTCAAGAGTGAAATGGGTAAGCTTTTTGAAGGACAAGTCTCAAGAATTTTAAATATTCAAGATCTTTAAGGCCATGGTAGAGAATGAGATTGGAAAAAAAATAAAATGTTTAAGATCTCATAGAAGTGGAGAATTCACATCAAATGAGTTCATAGAGTACTGTGAGAAACATGGAATCAAAAGGTATTACTCTTTATCAAAGAATTCATAACAAAATGGAGTGGTTGAAAGAAAGAATAAAATAGTAGAGGAGATGGCTAGAACAATGCTAAAAGAGGCCAAGTTACCTAATGGATACTGGAGAGAAGTAGTGCAAACAACAATATATATCATGGATAGAGTTCAACTAAGGGTAAATAGTGATAAAACCCCCTATAAACTATGGTATGCAAAACCTACCTCTGTTAAGTTTGAAAGCTTTGAATCAAGATGTGATGAAGGAATATTTATTGGTTATTCTACTCAAAGAAAATCCTATATATGTTACAACAAAATCCTACAAAAGATTGTAGAGAGTAACAATTTTAATGTTGATGAAGGATTGAAACATGTTAAACTTGACAGAGACATCTATGAAGAAGAATTAGAGTCTAAAGAGGAAGTAGATAATGAAGAGCCTAAGGAAGTAATAAAAATTCATCTTCAATATTTCTTCAAAAGGATCATCCTATAGAAAAGATTAGTTATAATAAAAATCAAGGAGTTTAGACAAGGAGAAGAGTTTCAATGAACAAAGAGCAAGTAAGTTTTACTCTAATATCTGAAATTGAGTCTAAGAACTATGTTGAAGCTTGCAAGGATGAGAATTGTCTAAAATCCATGGAATAAACATTAAGCTATATTAAAAAAAAAAACAAAACTTGGGAATTAGTTCCAAGACCTTCAAATAAGAATATAATAGGTACAAAGTGGGTTTTTAGAAACAAACTCAATGAGGATGGATATATCATAAGAAACAAGGCTAGATTGGTGTGGAAAGGATATGGACAAGTTGAAGGCATAAATTTTGAGGAAACATTTACTCCATTTGCTAGATTGGAATCCATAATAATGTTTCTATCATTCTCTATTTATAATAAATTCAAAGTCTATCAAATGGATGTTTTCTCTACTTTAATGAATGGGAATCTAGAAGAGGAAGTCTACATAGAAAACTTGAAGGTTTTCAACTGTCATAAAAAGAAGATTATGTGTGAAAATTGAAAAAAGATCTACATGATTTTAAAAAAAACACCTAGAGAATTATATTCAATATTAGACTAGTACTTGTAATAATAAGGATTCAATAAATTATGTGTAGACAACAAAATGTACTTCAAATCTCAAGGTGAGCATAGTTAATCATTGTTGTATATGTAGATGATATCATTTTTGGTGGTGCAAACAATAGAATATGCAAAGAATTTGCTACTCAAATGAAAAATGAGTTTGAGATGTCTATGCTTAGAGAAATATCTTTCTTCTTTGGTATACAAATAGCACAAACTGATGAATGGATATTTATATCTCAAACCAAGTATGCTAAGGGAATGCTCAATAAGTTTGGAATGGAAGATAGTAAAATAGTAAGTACTCCCATGGTAATTGGATGTAGGTTGATCAAAAAAGATGAGTCCCTTGATGCAAAGTAGACTTTTTATAAATGAATGATAGATAGTTTGTTATACTTAACTATATCAAGACTTGATATCATGTAAGCAGTGTTCATGGTTGCAATATTTTAAGATTCTCTTAAAGAATCACATGTTATTGAAATGAAATGAATATTTAGATATATCAATAGTACAATTGACTATGGATTATGGTATCCTAAAGATGAATATTTCACTTTTACAACATATATATATATATATATATATATATATAGATTGGGTAGGAAGTTTGGATGATAGAAAAATGACTAGTGGTGGTGCATTTTTCCTTTGAAATAAACTTGTTTCATGGCTAAGCAAAAAATAAGAGTTAGTTACTCTTTCTAAAACAAAATCAAAGTATGTTGTAGTAATGGCATGTTGCACTCAAGTCTTGTGGATGAAGCAAAAACTTAAAGACATCAAGGTAGAATACAAATCACCTATCTCTATTTTTTGTGACAATTAAAGTGTTATTAAAATATCAAAGATTCAAGTGATGCATTCCATAGCTAAACACATATCAATCAAGTACACATTTTTAAGATAGAAGGTTGTAGATCAAAAGGTCACAATGGAATATGTGCCAACATAATATCAAGTCATAGACATATTCACCAAACATCTTCCCAAGGAAAAATTTGAGTATTTGATGTATAAATTGGGAGTGGTCACTCCTACATCACACCACTATATCTCAATAATAGAGCATGAGTCCATGGGGAGGATCAAAAAAACTTTGTTAATACCTGGAAGAAGAGAGGAAAGGCAAGATAGGTATGCATATTTTTAAAAATTTATAATTAATTTATGGTTTTAGATTCTTGTACAAACTCCTTTATCTGATAAAGGGGGACAAAAATTTGGACAAACTAGGAGAAACTTGGAGTCCCCTTGTCATTGACATCAAAGGGGGAGAAAAAGTGAAAATGTTCTCCATAAAATCTTTATATTTATCAAAGAAGGAGAAAATCATGTGTCCAATGTGTGTTTAGGCAAATGTTTCATTGCCTAAGGGGAAGAAAGTTTGGTATGAATAACTTTAGATCACATTTATTAGAAGCCAATGTACGTATATTCTATGCTAGAGGAGCAGAGCATGTATTACAAGATTAGAGCATTTATTTTTCCATCATGATAAAGGGGGAGATTATTGGCAATATGATTATCATTTATGTCAAAAGGGAGATAGTTATCACTATGGATATCATTGATGTCAATAAAACTAGTCATATACATGATTGATGGAGAGAAGAACATGTTTTATAATTTCACAAGTTGTAATATTATCAGATAAAGTTGTCATGCTTTTAAAAATACTATTTCTAGATGTTTTCAGAGAAATTGATAGAAGATCCATTATGGGTTTTTTAAGTGCATCTCATACATATGGTCCATAGGTTTAGATGAAGAGAAGTGAACTCAAAAATGATTTATCTTTGCTCTTGGACATTACTAGGGTTTCTTAACCCTATGGTTTTTGGTCATGGCATTCACATTCACTTTTATTTTTATGTTGAATGGATATAGGTAGGAACTAATCACTTAAATCATAACTTAAGCCTTCCTCATTAATGTGTAACTATCCCCTTTAACCTAGCAATTATTGGCTTAGAGCAGTGATCAAAATATTTAATATTTACTAAGTCCTTGACTTAATATTTATTCGAGATTGATCAATAGTGAGAATTTAATCACATGATGAAGATACAATGATGTGTAGTGAAGTTAATATGTCAAAAAACCTGAGAATGAATGCATTGATGACATGTGTTATGATCATGAAACTTGAGTAGTAGATCTATGGTGTGGCTCAAATTCAAATAGTCAATGATAAATGTGAGAGTGCCAAGTGTCAAAAGCATGGGGATTGACAATGTGTAGAAGGCACGTGAAAGTACCAAGTGTCATAAGCATAGGGACTAATATTAAAGTGTTTTGAAGGCATGCGAGAGTGCCAAGTGTCCTAAGATCATGAGACTAAGACAAAAATCAATGGTTGTGACTTAAAGTTAAAGACTTAAATATTGGAAGCTTGTAAAGATCTAACAGATCATGTGATCTTATTAGATTCTAATTAATGGATGAATTTTAAAGTTGAAGCATTAAAGTTTGGAAGCTTGTTAGGATAGGATGGAGAGTGTGAGCTTAATCTAATGGTTGCATTTTAAATTTGAGTGAATTTAATGAGGATCACTGGAAAATGGCATTAAACTTAAGATTAATGGTCATTATTTAAATATTTATTCATCTTAATGGTCAAGTGATAAAACACTAAGGTAAGATGCATTTTATGACATAGAGAATGATATAGATTATTGTAATCAATCTAAATTGTGAAAAATGTCATGTGTATCAAAACTAAATCCTGATTTATGCTAAATATAGTAAAATAAAAAATTATGGTGGTGGTGTATGATTTTAAGAAGTGTAAAAAATTTCATTAAAGAAAATATGAATTGAGCTCTAAAAAAATGGAGCATGATGTGTTAACCACCCTAAACACAGAGAAGATGTGAGACCTAGATCCAATGCATATATACATCATCTAGGATATTCACTAAGTGTGACAAAGAGTTGAATTGAGAGGGAGAGAGGTAGAGAGGAAGAGAGATGTAGAGTAGAGAATGAGTAGTTATAGAACATGTCTATAACATAGAACTAGATTCATTTTTGAATAAATTTTTTAATCTAGAGTTGTAGCTCCATAATAGATCTGATTTTTAGGTGCCATCAAAAGAGATGAGTTGGTGCTCAGTTAAGGAGTAGGTGTTTCCTTAGAGTAGGTGTTATTAAATGAAGGGATTGGTGTCTCCTTAGGGTTGGTGCCCTTAAACATTGTAACAAGTGAGGCTTTTAATGTGAGGCTAGATTAGAACAGTAGATTCTAGAAACTATTTTCATTGCGGTTTCTCCCATACTAGTTTTTCCATGTACACTGAGTGTTATGTTTATTTTAGTGTGTGTGATCTCTGCATATACTTTTTAATTTACATTAAGAGTATTAAAGGACTAATTTTAATCAATCTAATAATTCACCCCCATCTCAATAGATAGTTGTGTTCTAATATTCTAGATGATTAGTTATTTTTATTTATATAGATTAGTTTTATGTTTATTGGTTATAAATTGAATTCTTCAATTTGAGTATATAGATTTTAATTTTAATAAAGTCTTAGTTGTCTAAAAGTGTTAAAATTTTTAAATTTATTTACCTAGATGCATTATTGCTTATGCATGGTGTCCTTATTTGGGGGGATTATTTTACAAGGACACATTTTTCGTAGAAACCAATGTCATATGACATTATCTTGTTCATTTATTAAAATGGACATTTCACTATAAAAATTCAATGGTCTCAATTTTCACACATGGAGAGTTAAAATTCAAATGTAACTAATGAACAAGAACTTATGAGGAATAGTCAGAGGGAAATAAGCACAACCTACAAAGCTTTTAGCATGTAATATTAGAGATGATAAGGCCAAATCCACCATTGGTCTTGCACTTTTGGATTTTGAACTATACTATGTATAATTAGAAAATTCATCCATATAAATCTAGGATAATCTAAATAAGTCATTTGGTGTTAAAGTTGTTCATGTAAAATTTTATCTAAAGTTACACTTATTCAAAATAAAAATGAGTGAAGACGATACTATGTATAGTCATATAAATGATCTCAGATATCTCATGAGATAGCTAGTATAAGTTATAGCTTCAATTGATGATGAAGATGCAAAATCCATTTTTTTGAATAACTTTTTTTCTAAATACAACAATGTTTCATTCACTCTTGGTCAAACGTCATCTTAGTATCTAGAAGAAATGACCTCAAATCTCCTAGAATAAGAAAAAATGGCAATGTTAGAAGATGTAGAAGAAGAAAATTTAATGTACTAAAATAATAATAATAAACATTCTAAAAATAACGAGGATTTTGAATGTTTTTACTATAATAAAAAAGGCCACACATCTTGGAATTGTAGGATTTGAGATAATGATATACTTAAAGGAAAACTCAAAACTGATGAAGCTAATGTAATTATAGATTATCAACTAAGAACCAGGGAAAACTAAAAAAATGATGAATTGTTTTATAATTATAAAGACATTCTATACTAAATGAATATCATCTTACAAGAGGAGGGAGGAAACAAAAGGATGACTTATAGTATTTTCTCATTAACCATATTGTTGAGGCTACATAATGACTTAGTGTCTTGTATTTTAATGTTTTTCCTTTTTAGTATTTCCATATTTATATTATGTGCTCAATAAACCCTTGTAGTGACATTTGGTAAACATGCATATTTCAAAGAAACACATTTCAAGGGTAGGAGAATATTTTGAGGTAAAAAATGCATGGATGGTTGTCTAGATAGTTCATGATCTCTAGGAATTTGGAGGATTTAGAATCTAGGAACCCAGGGGATAGGAATGGTCCCATGAAAGTTGAATCAATAGCTATGCCTTTATGAGGGTAAATATGCAATTTTATGGATTTGTATCTAGTGTAATAAGTGTTTTTAGAGAGCAGCATCAGAAGGATATGTTTGTCTTCTCCCATGATTTGATTAGGGGTAATGTTAGTAAAATTCTTGTTATTACTCACATGGGTGACTAAATATGTTTTAATAGGTGAGATAAAATTAATAAAAGTTGTTATATAAATCATGTGGATAATCTTGAGGGAAAGAATAATTGATGAGAGATAAGTAGAGAGAATATTGTGAAGGAAAAGACTTGAATCCTACTTCATAAGATCAAGTATATATTTAAATATCTCTCAAATAATTGAATAATATCATATAATTTGAATTTAATCCCAAGTTGAATATCAAATATAAAATTATTATTTCATGTTTACTTTATTGTGTTCCAGGTTTATGAAATTTGAACCAGAATTATCAGTGTCATCCTTTTTTTATTGATAGTTTTATACAAGTTTGATATTGTATGTATTCCTCATTTCCCATATCACATTCCTAATATTAATTTTATGCCACATATCTCTTTTTTATTCTCTCTTCTATTTTTTCCATGTCCTCTTTGTTTGTTTCTTCTTATGACTTTGTTTCAAATTATGTTACAAGAATTTTATCTTTACCTTTAATATTCACTGCTTTCTACTTATGCTCACTCTTTTTAATTAGTTGTGATGAGGAAATCCTTTTTGTCTTTCCCCCACTCATTTTTAAAATTGTTTCACCTATGGAAAATGATGTTTTAGGAGAGGTATATATTTATTCTAGTGTTTGAAATTTCTTTTTTCTAGAGTCTTTCTCCCTCATTTGAGTTGCCTTTATCCAAAAAAAATATGAATGGGTACCTATTTCTTCCATTTCCTATTTACCTAATTCTTCCCCAGTAGTAGAATGCTTAACTAAAATCATGGTATTATCCTCTTTGTCATCTATATCCATGATTTCTACTCCTAATATTTCTCCTTTTAGTTAGGAATATCTAAATATATTAGGGATGACTAAAGGTAGACTTATGGTTCCATACAGTGGTGTTGGTTTCACTACATGTGTTTATTCTTCATGAAATAATTAAAAACTACCACCTATATCCTTTGTTAATTGTGAAAACTTCGGGTCCTATGGTATAATCCAAGCCTAATTATCACTTCTTTATCCTATGCATCACTCACTTCATAGGGGATGGATGGAAATAGTTTATATCTTCTAGTAAATGGTTTTATATAAATATTTTAGGTATATACCATGAAGTTGACATTTTCATAGTATTTATAAACTACTTCTTTCGAAATGTGGAATATACATGCTACCATATTTTTTTATTCTCTATTGAGTTAGAAAATATCTTACTTATTAAACTATAATAATGTTTGATAATGTAGTTGATGTTTGGGATCCTATTGGTGTATTTGAATTCCATTTAAGTAATCATTATTGACCAAGAATAGTATGTGTAAAGTACATGGCTAAACTAATAAGAGTGAGATGTATAAAAATTCATGTGTACCTTTCTTGATTTTATGGAGGTTCTCTAGGTATTGTTCATATAATGTGATATTTAGATTGTACTACATGTCAATTGAATTTATATCCCATGTTCTTTAAACACCACTTGATGTCATCAAATATTTATTATTGGTGTAATATATATTCCATACAATTTCCTTTGTAGTAAACCATAATTTAGGGTCTATGATTTTTTGAATGGACTATCCTTGATTGTCAAAACTTGTCCTTGTAAGCATGGCTACCAAACTTGTCCTAAAACTTTTATTTACATTATATATATGGGTGTTATGATCTTCATGCATCATTACAGTGATAATGTGGATAATATCTAGTGTGATGTTTTAGGGTTGGTCTAGATAAAAAAAATATCTTTATGGACTCGATTCAACAACACCTTCCTAATACTTGTTATCAATCTAAAATATGGGCACTTACTCCATATATATAATTTAATTATTTATATGATGTTTTAATATTTATTTAATTAGAACTTATATGTTTGGGATTTAATTTAATCATTGTGATTCTCTTTATATCTAATATTTTTTGGTCAATTTGCACCAAATTTATTGAATATATTTGTATGTCTTTTAAATGGGTCACTAGAAAGGTTACACTTGAGAATCACCCTAAGGGTATGGAATTTGTGATTTGATTTATTTATTATTATATCAAGGTTGTTTGATTTGTTTGGATGCTAAAATTTAATGTAACTCCATATTCACTCACTTTGTATCTCAAAAAAATAGCTTAAACAAAGTTTAGATCTTTCACAAAAATTTTATGTACAGTATTGGTGCTCAAAATATTTTGTGATTTTTCATTATCAAAAACATTATTTTATGGGGTGTCTAATATGTTCAATAATCATGGAACTATGCTTATATATTAACTTTTATTTAGTTTTTATGTCCATTTTATTCATCTCACCTATTTTGATATTTATTTAATTTGTCTTTTCACTTTTCCCCTAATTTATTTTGATCTTATCCTTATGACATCATCATTTTCAATATCTTTATCATTGTGTTTGTAGTTCCTACCATCCACCCATTTGATGTTTTTATATTGTATTTTCATTTCAAAACTAATTCATGTAATATATTTTTCTATGCAAAAAAATCTACTACTTTGATGTATTTACACACTTATTATATTAGCACTATACTTGTTTTTCTTCAACACTTACTTCTTTTCACATCATATCCCTTTGTTTACTCCCTACTTACTATTTTTATGTGTTTATTTCATCACTCCTTCCTAATTTTTAATTTTCCTATTTATCCCATTAGGATGTTTTGACATGATTAGTTAAATAGGTACTGAGATATTTGGTAATATGCTTTATTCAAATTTCAAATTTGGGAGTATAGTGCCAACCTAATGAGGAGGTGTCCTAATATATGACCTAAAACTAAGAATTTTATAAAGGGTACCAAGGTATCCTTTACCTGACTTCACCCATACTAAAGGATAATGTCACCTCATAAATTCATTTATTATTTACCATTATTCACCATAGTTTTCTATAGTGTATATTTTTAGTCAAGCCCCATTGACAAACCATTTTTTGAGTGTACCTATAAGTGTTCTCAATTTCATTGATCCTAATTCTATTATTCATTCAACTATGTAGGGTCCAAGCCATATTATTTTTTACTTTCCTATATTTTTTATCATATAATATGACTTTATATTCAACATGAACGTAATTGATCTTATTGTGTTTATCATGCCAAGATTTTTAATGTCTTTTATTTTAGGTTTGGTTATATTCTAATAATAATATTTTTTCATGCATTTTTATAGTTCTATAAATTTATCTTGAAGGGAATCCTTTTAATTTACTTTATATGTTACTATAATTCTCAAACTTGGTAGTATGTTAAAATTTCATAGGTAGTAGAGTAAGCACATAGTAATACTAGTATCTTAGAATCCCAATCTCTAATATATGTATTACATAATATGGATAATACCTTATTAAATCCCTCAACTATGCCATTTTATTTAGGATGGTAATGAGTACTCCTATTATGAAATATTAATAAGTACTTAAGCAGTGCTCTAATTGTATTATTGATGAAATGCTTAACCTAATCACTTATATGCTTAATGGGAATCCAAATCATGTGATTATATTTTTATACATGAATTTTGATGAAATATTAGTTATGTAATAGTTACTATGAATCACTTATGTCTATATTGTCAAGAATTTTATATTGGTAATAATGAATATCACATTATTCTTTATTGTTGTAGGTTTGATATAACCTATAAAATTAATGGCCCATTTATCAAATGGGCATAGAATTATCATTAGGTGGAGTGTAATATCATATATGGAATATTTTTCTCATACTCATTGGTATATGTCACAATTTTTTACATATTAGTGTGCATATTTGAAGAGTGTTGGACACTATAGGCCTGCTAGTAGTATTTTATTACTCATAGTCTCTCTAGAGTTGTACCCTCCTATAAATCCATCACATGAATTTATTAGTATATTATTTCATCATGTGATAATGATACTATTTTAAAAACCTCGTCTCTTCCTTTATTATGTAATGATCCTTCAATTAATGTGAATGAGAATGCTTGTATCATCAATCTCTTTCTTTGTAATATATTATAATGTTCTAAAAAATCTTTACTAGAAAGAGATTATGCAATAATTTTCATATCTTTAGGAATTTATTCCATGTAAAAGAGGTGAGATCTTTAAAACTCATCCTCAATTGGTATTATGTCTTCTAATGTAGTGATTTTGGAAAACTAGTCATGTCTATTATTTGCTTTTCCTAGTTTTACCACATTTCTATAGTCAAATTCTTGTAATAACATTAACTAGTGATAGATTATTCATTAATTCCTTTTATAATATATAAAATGTTTAAGTGGCTCATGGTTTGTAATGAATATAAATATATTTATAAATATATGTGTCTAAATTTATGTACCACATACACCATAGCAAGTGACTCTCTTTCTTTGGTATAGTAATTTATTTTAGCATTCCCTAATTTCCTACTTGAAATTAAATTGGATGATAGATGTTTTGGTAAGGTTGTGTTATTAATGAATTTATTACCTTTCCATACATGGAATGGAGTATTATAGTACTAAAAAACTAGTATTGGGGAATTTACAATCTTATTTTTTAATTTGTCAAATGATTCCTAACACTTAGTTAACTAATCTAGGGAATGGTTGTGTTTCTTGTTCATTAGATCTGATATTGGTACACTTATAGATGCATAGTTTCTTATAATTTTTTAGTGATACCAAATATATACCAAGATTGTCTTGACCTGACTATATGTCTTGGATGGTGGTAATTTTATTATAAGTACAATTTTTAGTGTATGTAACATCAATCCATATTGGAATATAATGTGTCCTAATAAAGTACCAAATGGTGTAGAAAAAATACATTTATTTAAATTAATAGAGATGTTAAGTTGGTGATATATTTAGAGCATTATCCTTGGCACATAAAAATTATATTTAATAACTCTATAAACAATTAAATCATCAATATTCAATTATAAAAAATAATGTATAAAATATCTAAATGTATTAGTCATTATGTGGCTAAACACAACTAGTGCATTTTTCAATCCAAAGGGAATAATTGTATACATAAAAGATCCCCATTATGTATAAAATGTAGTATTAAGTTGATCTTAAAGTGTTATTTGTACCTAATTATATCCATAGAATCCATCAGTCAATAAATAGATCTATCTTCCTGTAATGCTCTCTAATATTTATTTGGTGAATGGTGTTGGCAAGGGATCATGCAAGCATGCCTTGTTCAACTCTATATAATCAAAACATATGAATATTTATGACATTTTATTTTTTTAAATGACCATAGGAATAATAAATTTTATTCATCCATAAGGTTTATGATGTCACTATCTAGCATCTTATACAACTCAGCTTTTACTTTTGCCTTGACATTAGGATTCAGTCGGTATGGTCATTTTTGCAAAGGTTTTATATCATATCTTTATTGAATTTCCATAGTTAAAAAGTCTTATTTGATTCTTTTTATCTCCAAAAATGTTCTTGAGAATATATCATCAAATTATCTCCATTATTCAAATATATTTTCCACTTGTTTCTACCAAGTAATTCCCTACTTTGGCTATTTTGGGATTTCCCTCCATAGCTATGTTTTCATCTCTAATTTCCATTGGTTGATAAAAATATTGTGTTTTATCTTATATGGTGTCTATTATTTTTCTATATCCTTCTTTAATGTCTAATTATAAGTATTCTTTTTTTAATTTATCATCCTCTTCTTATTTTGGGATCTTTTTTCAATATACTATATTTGCCCAATCTTTAACCATGATTTATTTGTTTACATGTTTCAACAACTCTTTTATGATGGGACCAATTTATTCCTAGTCATCCATATGTCCTAATATTGTTTATTATAATTTAAATTTACAATTCTTTTGTTTTATGGTAGAATCTAAAATTAATAAGAATATTTTTATATTTTGTAATGCTTGATAGAATCTAGTACTCGAATCCCAAAAGTTGAAAGTTATACCAAAATTTAGTTTTAGGTCCTCCAATCTATCAGCTATTTTTTTCATCTCTTGATATATGTACAATGTATTTGCAAATTTATATATTTTCTAGTAAAATAATTGTGTCCACAATCATCTATTAGTTTTTTCATTCCATAGCCTTTCACATTATTCAATGTGTCTTCTTGGATTTGTTGTTCTTGCATAGTTTTGATTTTTTTGGAAAATAACATTATAAATTAATAAACCTTATATTAAGTAATATCCCAAATATTTTCCAACTTTAGATGGACTCATGAGTTTTACACCATCATACAATAGTGATATTTAATGTGTCATAAATGGACTTCAACCTTATTCCATCTTGGGGGAATGTCCTTATCATCTATTATAACTAATCCTCAACAATCCTCATCCCATTAAATTATAGTAATTTTTTATGGGAATCACTTTATATGTGGTAATCCCTTATTCTTTGTGGTAATGGATTTTTTAATGTCATAGTGTTATTCCCTCTACAAAATATTTCCTTTTATAACATACCTTCCTTACTCTTTTTTTAGGTGTACCTTGTATCCATGCATCAATTTAATCCTTCAAGGCTACTTCTACCTCTTCTTATACTATTATTATTTCCACCCTATCATTTGGTTCATGGTCATCTTCTATTTTTAGACTTTTATTAAGTGTATATACACCAAAATGATCATCAAAATTCCTTTCTTCATCATCCGACCATAACTCCTTTGGCCATGCATCTCCTATTCTTGTTTCCTATGGAAATTGGACTACCAATCCATTTAATTTGAATGTAATTTATTATTATTCATATTTTAATGAACCATTACCATAAATTAACCATACAAAATTTAAAAAGTTTGGGTAACGTGTATCATACATATCGATCAATTCAAAGTCTAATTTTCTTTTTATTCCCATTAAAGTGAATTCCATATCCCTTAAAGTTCCAATTGGTGAGCATGGTGTGCCATAAACCATTGAAATATAACATGTTACAACATGTAGCTATGGTTTACCAATTTTATCCAATGTGTTATATGGTAAGACATTTGTGTCTATATCAAGATCCAATAATGTATTTATAACCTCATGGTAATATATCTTGATATTGAGTAAAATGAAATTTTGACTCCATTTTATATTCATTCTAAATATATTCTTTTTGTATTTTTTCTCAATTCTCTATATTTTTTACCTTGTTTATTTTTAGAATTTATATAATTATGATAATTTAGTCACTGAATATTGTTTCTTAATCATTTCATATTTAGATTTAAATACCCAATATCATATTCATTGAAATAGTTCATTTTGAGTTGATCTTTATCTTTTTTTTCTTGTATTATTTTTCTACTTTTCTCTACCATGCAATCATTTTTATCTATGTTCAATATTTCATTTTTTTCTTGAATTCTTATTCAAAATCAATAGTTAAATAATTTTATTTCTTTGTTTTCATTTAGTGATGATTTTTTACGTCTACCCTTGCTTTTGAGTCATAATTAATAATATTAAGATCCTTATTCTATAATCTATCCTTATGTTCTTTTAATATTTATTGACAATTTATAATTTTATCAGTCATAGATCTATATACTAATGGATTTTATTATGTAATTACAATCTTATCATCTCATTTTTCTCAATCAAATTCATTACACTATCCTTGTGTATTGTGTCCTTTTGGTGGCTTCCTAGAATGGTTTTTCCATTTTATTAGGATATATTATGCTAAGTCCTCAATCTTTGTTCCACATTTATACAATTATGAAACATTAGGTCCTAATAATGAGTCATATGTTCCTTTTTCAGGACATAATATACATTCTTTCTATAATTATTCAACATAATTTCTAGTGATATGTTCCATGTTTCCACATTTGTAACATGTTAATTGGGGTCTCTCCTGATTATAACAGTAATTATAATATTATTTTTACCCTCTCCTCACTTGTTAATTTACTCTACCACTATGGAGTCCTCCCCTATATCCTCTCTGGCCACCTCCCCTATACCCACCTTGATTGCTATTATAATTTTGAGGATGTTATTTTGGGATTGAAAATATCAAATTGTGGGAGGTTTTTAATAATGCTTATGAGGGTGTGGCATAATAATATAGCCCATTTATACCTTTAGTGTTGTAATTTATTGAACTAATTTTGTTCTTCTTTGATAAGTGTCTTCTATATCCACTAGTGTGTTTATGATTGGTTAGGTTTGATTATAATGGTTAAAATATCTAAAGTTAGTGTAATATATTAATTTATTCATGAGTGGATCCAATTATATAATTGGCCATCGATGTTGAGGATAATAATTATATACCATATATATTCCATAGTACATTATATCCATGTATATCACTTGTTGAATGGGAGGAGATATCCCCATAAGTGTTTGTGCTGATCTTATGGTTATTTATATTTTTTCCATATCATTATGAGGAAATTTTATCATGGACTATCCTTTTACATAATATCTGGTACACCATATTATTTACCATGGTGGGGTATTATTATTAATCTTTAGTGATCTAAACTCATTACCCTTCATCTTTATTTATTGTTTTAGTCATAATTATTCTAACTCCAATTGTAGTATTTTTACATTATCTTTCAATGATGTATTTATGTCATATATCCATGATTGAACTTATAGTTATGGTGCCATATATAGTGTTTACATAAATATATTAATTCTTTTTCATCCATTTTTGATCTTAGGTATGGGATCAATCTAAAAATAAAACATTTAATCCATTGTTTTTCATTTAATGGTTCCTCTATTTTTTGCAATATTGATTTAAATATATGTTCATAGTATTTGAATAATTATTTCTCCTTCTATGTTAATTCCCTCATCTTACTAACACTCTCAATTAAAATGTCCAGGTAGTGAAAATATCATTTTTATGTTTTTTTACATTAGCCCATGTAGTTGCATGGTTGAAATAATTTCTCGTATAAAATTTAAGGGATTCATCCCTTAGTTTTATAATGAAGTTAAATAGAATCATCTTCTCATCAATAATATTATGAATCCTCCAATATGAGACTATTATGAGCCAATTTTATTTTCCATGATTTGTGTTTTTACCAATAATGGAAACTTCATTCTATTTTGTATCATATTATATTTATTAGGTGGTGTGTTAATGTCACTAGTATTGATATCACTACTATTTATCAAAATTATTTAATGTACTTAGACTTGTAGTAATATTAAAAACTACCTATTGTTTATCTTTCTAATGTTTATCAAATTTTTTGTTACATCTATTATATCTTTTTAACTCATCTTGGAAGTATCTTCTTCGTAACACTTATGTTTGGGTTCTTAAAAAATATCTTCTATTCTCAATCCATTCACTAAATATTAATTATATTTATTCACTATTTTTATCCAATATGTATATCTATTCATCTAAGATATGGATGTTCACATAAATTTTAAAGTGGTGTGGGGTATAGGGATTGATCTAAAGGGATACATTCCTCTCAAAAAAAATTTAGTTTGGATTTGGGGGATTATGTCACTTCACATCTCCTCTATATATGCATAATATTTTCAAACTTTTATCAATTACTGACACTTTGTATCTTGCAAGAACCCATTGAGTCTCAGTATCTTTGAGTGTATGCCGTAAGGGGTGTACCAAGAAAAAGGTGAGTAGACCATTAGTGATTCATTATATTATTGTCCCTTTTTTTCACTTGCCATTTACACACTTATCACCTAAAACCATTTACCCTAAGCTTATTCTCCTTAGCCTTACCTATTCTAGTTATTTTCCTCTTTCCATCCTCCTTTTTTTGTCTTAATTCCCTTTTAGATAGTTGGTTGTACTAGGTCAACTTAGTTGACCCTATATAGTCTATGGGTATTTTTCACTTTTTAGGTTTGTTAGGATTTTGGTTGACCTAGCTTAGACCTAGTGAATTATTCCCAAAAAACATACAGGGTTGATTGGGTCAACCCTATACAATCAACATTTCCAAGAGGATTTATGGCAGGATCTACCTATATATACATTTTTATTTCCATCCATTTGTAAGAAGATAATCAAATAAGAATAAGTGTGATTAAACATCTACATATTGACCATTCTACTTGATAATTAAAGCTTAGGTTTCCATACTTGATTTAGAAATAAGAATATTGTATTGTGGAAGTCTTTTAGATTCATATATAGGTTGTGTATCCTAGAGCTAATTTATATTTGTTATCCTTACATACCACAACAATATCTTGTGTATCACCTTGGCCAAGGTTGAGATTGAGGTTTTGTAGGCTCATCTTCAAAGGTAAGTATTCTTAACTTTATTTCTCCTTTGTAAGAGTAGATAGATAATGTAATTATGATTCTTTCTTCCATGTATTAGGATTTCATATACATTGACATGAGTATATGTCTTATATGAATGTTTAGTTTATTTTGTTTTTTTCTAACCCCCACTTTGTGCCACAATCTTTGGTGTGCACTAGATCAGATTTACTTTCTTATTATTAAAATATAGTGAACATTAAACCTAGGACTCTTTTAAGGTTGTTACATGATTATGTTAGACTGTAGGATTTGGAACTCTTCCTAGCATGGTGTATTGTAACAAGTGATCCACTAATCGGGTCTATCAGATCCCCATATTAATCATTCCCCCACTTAACAAATATATCCTCAATCAAAAATATAGGTATGATCTATCTTCTTTAAGCTAGGATTTATTTGTAGACATGATGCATTTATGATTGAATACATTCTAGTGAACCTAATGTGAACTAAACCTTGTAGGATTTAGTTCATCTTATTTATTTTCTTTCATTCTTTCATCATTATTTTTGTCACATATTTTTCATACTATATCAACTCTATTGACCTAATATCTAACTTTTGTGTGTAGTTTGTTAGGTACATGCTACTAGATCAGTCTTATCATTTAAGTACAATTTTTCAAATTTATAGACATCTAATCCAGACTACTAGGTTGACCCAGTTGACCTTGTATATTTTTAGACATCTAGTTCAACATACTAGGTCAACCCAATTGACCCTTTACATTTTAGGCACTTAATAATAGGTTTTTGTAGAGATTGATTGACATAATTTCACTATTAAGTAGAATTTTCAACCTTGTATCAAGTTTATTAAACATCAATCTTCATTATCTACATCTCTAATCTACCAAGGTTCCTTTCTATCTCTCTAACTCTTTATTTATAGTCTTTAATTTTACAATTTGTAGTCTTCAAAACTACCCTTATACATTCAAATAGATCGATACTATCATCCTAGTTATATGTTCTGTGTTGTATGGATAACTAAGTCAACTCTAATGACCCTATTTATTTTCAAAACTTTCCTCCACAATACATGTTTGACCTTGTTAACCCTATTATATATTTTCTGCATACATTGTTGACCATATTAACACTGTACCTTGTTTCAAAGTTGGAATTAACCTCATACGATAGTACTTAGTTCACACTTTATTTTCTTATTGATTTCATTCTTAGAATAGATCACATAGTCTAATTAGGTGGTTTTTAATTAGTCATTTAGTTCACTATTTTATATTTTATGCACACATAGCCAAATCACATAATCTAAATAAGTATTTTAAAATTTGTCTACCCAAGGCCAATGTATTTGGATTTTATTTCCAAGGGGGAAGTTGACTTGATACTCTTGTCAAGTATAAAGCATGGTTAGTGGTATATTCTAGCTAAGCACCAAAAAACCTTACCACTATAGTATGTGAAGTGAGGGATTAATCCCCAATACCAATCCTATCTTATTTCCACTATAGTCCCTTTCATCCCAAACTACCTAAAACCATCCTTAGATTGCCATTCTAGTTCCTTGCTTATATCCAACTTCCCATCACATTTAAAATAATATCTTAATAATATAATAAACATTTAGGTTGACCAATTAGTTGGCTCTTTACTTTCTAAGTTCATTTCTTACTCTTTGCTCAATCGTATTTTGTATTGCAAAAATATGCATTATCTAGAATTAGTACAAGGTTTTTAGGGCTATGTTCCTTAATTGGATTGGCTAGTGTTAATCTAATTGACTATTTTTTTCATTTATATCATTTATTTTAAAATTACTGGAAAAATTTATCTTGTTTCAATCCATAAATCTATCATCAATTTATAAATTTCCCTTTCTAATGTACTAGGTTTACTTAGTCAACCCTATACCTTTTTTATCCCCTATTCACTATACTAGATCAACCCAGTTGACTTTGTATAGCTTGTAGACCCTTGTATCCTCTTTTTATAATCTTTGTTCACTATACTATATAGACCTAGTTGACCTTGTATAAGTTGTAGACCTTGTTTTTGTACTAGGTCAACCCATTTGACCCTGCATAGTTTTCTATCATTCCGTATTTTCTTGCTTTCTCATCTCTCTTTCCTACGCTTCATCATGGACTTTATTTTTTATGACAATTATGAGTTGTAGTCAACAAACATAATGAATTTTTTCTAATCCTCATATGATCTCCTATAGACAGAGTAGGGATCCTCTCTTGGATGCTATTAATGTTCATATTTCCACTCACATAATGAACTATGGGACCCCTCTAAATACCTCTTCATAGCATAATCCTCTTTTCTCATTAGAATACCAACTCGAGTTGGAGTATACCCCAAAAATGATTTTCTTTATCTCTAAATTTCCGTCAACATCAAGGAAATGATCCTTTCTACCATTTACAATATTATGATTTATGGTCAAGTTGAAGAGCCTCATTAACTTACTCCTATGTTATCAATTTGATTTGGAGGAACCACCTTTTTGATTCTCAACCTCTTCCTTCGATTTTGACCCCTTCTTATACCATGACCTCTTCTTCTCTAACTTATTTCACCTTCATGCCTAGTATATCCACTAACATGGTAGGTGTTACATCTAGTTGGCCTCTCATAAGATCCACTATCCTTAATCATTACACTAGTGCATCATTTTCTACCCAAGGTAATCATGCTTATAGTGATTCTTCTTCTCAATCATTCACTATTCCATCTTTTGCTACAAAATTAAATTTTACCACTAGTGCCTCACATTCTCATAATTCCTCTCAAGATCCTATCAACAACAATAGTGGTACCCAATCAATGAACACCACCTCTGATGATTCTACTAATTATAATCAAACACATCAACTATTATTAAAAACACTCAATCAAATGAATAATTTCAAACTCATAACACAAATAAAATGATGAGAATGAAAAAACCACCTTCTTCATCTTCAATCTCATCCTCAACCAACAACTTGGGGCATACATAACTAGTTTGGAGGATGCCTTGGATTGGTACAACCAACTTAGAACTCATTTAATTACTAGTTTGGAGGATTGAGTGAATGCTTTCATTCAATATTTCTAAACTAGCGATCTTCCTAAAAACACTTTGGCCCACATAATAACTTGCAAACAACACAAAAATTAAACTTCTCAAGCCTTTTTTAAAAGGTGGAAAACTTTGTCAAATAAATTTTAACATAACATAGCTGATGACAATCTTTTCCATCTCTTTACCAATGCCCTTTTTCTTAAACATCAATATCAAGTATACTCTCTCTCTCTCTCTCTCTCTCTCTCTCTCTCTCTCTCTCTCTCTCTCTCTCTCTCTCTCTCTCTCTCTCTCTCTCTCTCTCTCTCTCTCTCTCTCTCTCTCTCTCTCTCTCTCTCTCTCTCTCTCTCTCTCTCTCTCTCTCTAAATGAAAATATTTCATTATGCATCAATTCAAGCCACCCAAACCTTTTGTAGGTGCTCATCTCTTACTTAAGAACAAAAATCACATTGTTACTAATGATGGTGTTATAGATTCTTATGACATCATTCATAATGTTCAAGATATCATTCGTACCCCCTCATTGGAACTAAATCCTCCTTATTAATAATATACCAATCCTCATTTATCTTCACCAAACAACATTAATGTTCATAAACCTCTATCCCTAGTTAAATTTCCATACATTTACCTTGGCCTCTTCCATGAGATCTTGACCCTACCCATCCTCTAAAATCTTGGTATGATCCTAATAAGTTTTATTGGTTTCATGATAGTTCAGGTCATTCTCATGAGACTTGTAGATAACTTCATAATTTACATATGGATTTTATTCTTAGTCCTAAATTTAATCATCATTCTATCATCATAAAGCATCAAAAAGCTTATGAAATTGATTTAAAGGATTATAAATCACATGATAAAACTCAAGCCTTAAATCAAGAAAACACTCATTTAGATATCTACAAATACCCTCTTCCTAATAATTAACCTATTCAAGAAAATAAAGACAAAGCCATCCCTTCCACCAAAAATGTAGAAAGACTTGTTGACCCCACTTCCGAAGAGAATGTGGTTAGCATGACTAATATGTGGAGGGTGGTTGATTTTATCGAATCTCACCCTATCTACACTCCTCCATCTATAAAATATCATGTTATAACTAGGATTCTTATTCATATTATTTAAATGATTTGCAAAAAGATTAACTTATTACTTTTGATGATCTAATTGTTTATTATCCCTTGGATAACACTTCTTTTTCTATTTCTACCATTCTTATGCCATCCTCTAACACTAATGATAACCAAATTTATACTAAAACTTCTTCTTTAAATTCTAAAAATCAACTTGAATCAACTTCTTCATCATCTCAACATAATTTACAACCTTGTTCTAAATCTTCTTCTTATCAACATAAATTCCAATGCTCTTCAGCTCCTCCTTAGTCATTATGCACCTATATCTAACAACCTTCTTAGGGGTTATTATGAATGGAATCCTATAATATAACTCAATAATATCCCATCCCAAATTCCATTTCTTGATCTTATGAGGACTTCTCCCCAACATGGAAACCATCTCATGTAATTATTTTTTGAGATGAATGTCCCTCATCCTGCCCTAAAAGGATGGGAGATAGACTTATCTAGATCCAAGAATAGTATTTTACAATAATTTCAAGATATGTATATCAACATTGATGAAATTATATACACTTATCTTTCCTTAAAATTTCGCATAACTTCTATGATTCTTGACAAGATTATACTTCATGTAGATGATCCAACCTTATCCATTAATGTTCAAATAGGTGATATCCAAGTTAAGTGTGCATTGATTGATGAGGGTTTTCAGCACTTGCATTACCTCTTTTGAATTTTATTAAGACCCTTGGATATTCATAATGTAATCTCAAGTCTACACATAGCACTTTCCAAGGATATGATATAATGAAAATGCCTCCTCTAGGTTATGTATGGCTTCCCATTACTATCCCACTTGTCACCATTCATGTGAAGGTGATGATAGTTAACTTTCCTCTTTCTTATAACATCTTATTTGGTAGACCATGGAGTCACCATATAAGAGTTGTTTCTTCTTCCACCTACCAATGAGTTAAATCCCCTCATAATGGATCCATTTATAGGATGAAAGGTGATACTAACCCTTAGAATTTTGAAAAATTCTAAGATTGTGGTGTCTTTAATATTCCTAAAATTAAAACTTTGCCCAACATTCCATTTTGTGAGTCATAGTGTCTTAATTTTCTAATTAATTCAACTTGAGGTTGCAATGGACATCCTAAACTCATTTTTAATATTTGTCCTAACCTCTTAAATTTATATGATGATTAGCTTGATGAGATTAACCTTAATATTAAAAATTATAATATCTCACCTCCTCTCTTCTTGTAGCTTCCTACTTCCTTGTAGCTTCATTATTGAAAGCCTCCTTTTTATGATATTCATATATTTTAGACCAATACTTGACATTCTATTAACCATACTTCATCAATGACAAGGTTATCCCTACTTGTGCCATTGATCTTCACACCCTAGATCCTGAAGATAGTTATTCCTTAGATGATCCACTCTTAGGTAGTCTTGTTCAGGCCCATGATGCCAATATTATCCATTATCATTATTTTTGATTTGAGTCATTTTGTGTATCTTCCTATCTTAATTCATTTAAAATTCATAATTTTATTATTTTTCCTCTTTATTATAGGGTAAATATGGCACTAACCACCTCCATTTTTTGAGGAGCCTCATAGGATTATGCTCATGGATCATTTTATGAATAGACCTTACCAACTTTTCTAAGTTCCCTAACTCCTATAATTGGTTTACTCTTGATATTAGTGTAGTCCCTCTTGGACCTTTTATAAATCCTACCCCTCCCTTAGTAGATCCCTGATCAAATTCCATTCTTGGTCCCACTATAGTTAATCCCATTCTTTCTCTTGCTATAATTGAGCTTGTTCTTATTACTATTGTTATTGATCCTACCCCTAATTCTCATTCCATTGCTCCTTTCTTTGAGCCTATTTACATTTATTCTCCATCACCACCTTCCCTTGGTGTTGGTTTGGTTCACTTGCCTAAGATGGATCCTCTACCCACCAAATGGTTTGATGAGTATTATTCAGCTTCTTCCACTCCTATTATACCTTCTTCTACGAGTGCTTCTCCTAAGACCACTCACAAGAATATTTGTTGCTTCCATGGGATAGATAATCATTATTTTACCCATTATCTCAAGTTATGATAATATATTGATACTTTGTATCATTCCTCTCCTACCTCGGACAAAGCCACACCTCCCTTGAAGGTTCTTCAATATTTGCCTAAGTATGGTGAGGTGTATTGTGTATGACACCAATGTGGCACCCATCACACTGATCATTGTTACATCCTTAAACAACACCTTAAGTGTCACCTTGTAGCTATTCTCAAACCTTGTTCCATTCCTCCCATAGGTTATTCCCATAAGAAAGCTCCTCCTTCTTCTCTCATGGCTCTACCTCTAGTGGTTCTATATACTCTTGTGGTCCCTTCATAACCTTTTATGCCTCCACCTATGATTCCTTCACCTATGGACCTTATGTCACATATGGATCCTTCTCCACCTATGAGTCCCTCACTCATAGATCCTTTTCCATTAGTGATTCTTGCATCTTCCATAGAGTCTGCTCTCATGCATTCTCTCAAGCATCCCTTGCCTAATTTTCCTTAGCATGATCCTTGGAGAATTCCTACTTTTTTAGTTGAGGAGATTAGAAAATAAGTCTTTTCCTTATTTTTAGTAAATATTGATGATACATTAGTGGTAGTTCATATCTAACTTGATAGATATCTATCTAATATCTTGGATAATGTGTGTGGGAAGATTTATAAATACTTATGATCATATGCATGGTGGTTTACATTTACAATTTGATTGGACATGTGCTCCAATTTTATTCTTATCTATCTGTTATATCATTTGACATTGTGTCAAATTTATATTTTTTTATATGATGATTCTTTACTTTTTATACTACATCTTGCTTATATTGTCATTTATATTCACATATGATTGTCTTTTTTTATCATTTATTTCTCTTTCCTTCTTGAGATTTTCTCAAAAATCTCTTCTTGTGTCTTCATGATTGTTTGATTTCTTATCTCTATTTTTCCTAGATAATTCTCATTGTGACATGGTTAAATAAACCCTATTCCCTTTGGTCCTTATCTCCCTTTTATCATGTGATTAGTTAGCAAATAATGTGTCTCATTATACTTTACTTATACTAATCCACCTTTGGATTTCCTTTTTACCTTCTTCATTTTTCAAAAACTAAGCATATACATGGTTGAGACTTGAGATCACATGCTAGTTCATTATTAAGCCTAAGTGTCTTAGTCAACCTTTGTCTTTGGTTACTTCACTTCCTTTAGCCTTTCCTACACCTCATTCATGTGTATCACTATATATCTCATGATTGGTCATTCTAAATTTGTATGGAGGAGTAATCTTCCTTCATTTCTCTTTTTCTTTTATCTTCTTATATTTTTAGTGCATGTAAGAATACAACCATTTCTTGAAATTTTCATACTTCTAAACTTGAATTATTGTGATAAATTTAAGACCAATCTTTTGACAATTTTTCTCTCTCTTATACTTCCAAACATGATTGAGTATAATTAATTGACTTAATTAATTTGTTTTTATACCATTTTTGCTCTTTTACATACTTTCCATTTTACTACATTGTTTTCATAATTCCCAATGTGAATTAGTATGATATTACTTGTTTTAAATTGGTTCAAAAATCTTTCACTTTGGTTTAAGGACATATTCCTTTTTACCATCTTGTTTTACCATCTCTTGGTTATTTATACTTTGTAATTTTCTTGTTATTACACATTTCCAAACTTTAAATAGTATGTAGTACATTTTTTGATTGATTATATTTCACCAAGTCCTTTTTGCCTATTTATTTTTAACCATGCATGTGTTTTTCATAATACTAGAAAATAAACCACATCTCATCTATTTCCTATAGCATATACAATAAGTTAAATACATGTGTTAAAAAGAAATATATCCAAAGCATCCATAGCCACAACATAATACTTATAACATACATAATACAAATCAATATGCCAAAATGATACATCATATATACATCTTATGAGACTATAAATTTTAATTTTTCTTGTACTAAAGATACAAATACACCCACATATATAATGATTGAGCTTTATGGTTGGGCCCCATCTTATCTATCTCATGACCTAGCCATGCTACCTACTAAGGCCTCAATCTGAATCCTTTGAATAATATGATGTAAGTAAGCTATTCAATATCTCAATCCATCTACGTGTCCTTATAGATGTACTATATGTACCTATGATTGAGATAACTTAGTCTAGGTCACTACATGTGCTTTCATAAACTAGGTCTACATCACTATATGTGCTTATGTCATCTATGTCATTATAGATAGATATATAGCTCTCTCCTCTATTAAGGATTCCCATGACTATATCTCACCTATACCAATATTTGATGGTGGCTACATCCTCTCCCTCCATGCTCGTATCTTCCTCATTACCTCCCCTGCTAATCTAAACTAGCTCATCTAAGTTAGGGTAGATGGTACATTGGGATCCTCTAATGTAGTGGGGTCATATAGCTATAGAGTCTCATCTAGGAATTTATGGATTACTCCCCTCATAAAGGACCCCCATCTCTCTTTATCTTCAACAATAGCTATAAAATCAAACCTAGATAGATATTAGATCACTGTCATATCTCATAATATATATTTATCTTTAGTCTCTATTTCAAAATGAAAACTTAAGAAAAAAAATTAATTATCTTTTACCTATCTGTGTGTCAACCACTATGGTCTCACCATCTGTATGATCACCTAGCATAGTCTTTCTATCTGCATGACCTCCTAACACCTTTTCTATATATCACCTCCTTAGCCTACACCTGAGTAACCTCTTTATCATCCATCTCTCCTTTGGATCACCTACTAGGTCATTAGGGATGATGATAGTCTCTACTATCTCCTACTCCACCTATCTCTATCGATGCCATGTCCTCAATGGTCATATCTCATCTCATTATCAAGCTAGTGGTGGTATTTCTAGTACCACTACCTCTACATCCCTCTCTTCCTGCTCTACTCCCTATCATGTTATTCTAGTCTATGGTTGTTCATGATGTGGTCTTAGTGTTAGCCTCATCACTAATAACCTTAGTCCCCTCCTACTCTATGGATCTCTCATATGCTAAGTGTACTAATCAAACATCAGTATCAATGTCATTAGATGAGGTAAGCCCATCTATCCTAGTACCCACACCACTAGATGTGGTTCTCACTACTAAGTATAGTGTTTAATAGCCTCTATAATTACTGTAGCTAGTGTAATTGTGTACCAGCTCACCCATGTAGTCAATATGTCTCCATATGGTTACCACATTATGTTTGCACATCTCACAATCTACAACACTATAATGTGGGGCATGACCTATGCTACCTATTCCTCTCTTAATATCTATACTCAAGGTGACCTATCATCAACCACATAGGGTAACCTAGTTGATTAATACATGGGAAACCTCTCATAGATCCAAGTTGTCAATGATATGATCAATCTTAAATATTTTTACCCTCTAACTAGCACATCATATAGATCATGTATGAATTGGACCTAGATGAAAAAGATGAGATCATATAGTATGCCATCCTCTAGAATCCTCTTGCTTAAGGCTATCATGAATAGTGGTAACTTATCATCTAACTTATGATAGAACATTTGTTGTCACAATTCCTATCATATCTTTCTATATATTCAAAATTTATGATCTATATACATCAAACATGTTAACTCCCCTACCTCCTAATATCATATTTGAGCCTATAGACCACATAGATAAGGCTTTACTCTCCTCTAGTTTATCTAGTATGCCTATATTCATTGGTGTTCTTATCATCGGTAGCCTTAGGATGGCATGCATATCCTCTATCATGATACCTACCTCTACCACATCCCCATCCACCTCCCATTTGAAGGTACTAGTAAATAATTACCAACATCTAAGGAACATGACTAATAGATCTAAACTTAGGTAAATCTTACACATGTCATTTATCCTTCCTAGGCCTACAACTACTAGCCTAGCTCTATCACCTATGGTCAGACACTCCAATAGATATGGTAGTTAAGACATGTCTACCAATCTCTAAAACTAGGGTCATCCTTGCAACTAAGAAAAACCAAAAGATATATTAGATCCTCTATGATATGTATAATCACAATACATTATTTTTACAATTTTAATAAAAAACAAGCCTAAACTACTTTAATTCATTCATTTTTACCTTTTTTTAGCCTATTCAGTCCTTTTTGCCCTTAATTAATCATTTTGGGCTAACATATCCCTCTTTTATCCTTTTGCACACATTTTTGTATAATTTGAGTTCTTTGGTCAAACTAGTTTGACCAAAAATTCCCTATTTTTAGCTTTATTGACTTAAAAATCTAAGTCAACCCTCTTATGTTCCCCTCCCTAATACTGCATTGTCATTCTAAATTTTTTAGATCAGTTGGCAAACTATACTAGGTCGATAGTAAACAAAATGTATAGGGTCAACACACACCTATTGGGTTGGTAGTGTGGATTTTTCCTATTTTTAGCCTACTATGTTGATTGGGTCAACTCAAATGTTTTTGGCTACAACCCCTTACATTTTCCTAAAAAACTACCTTTTTCCACTTTCTTCCTAATTCCTCTAAACCCTTTTCTCATTTTTCTATTTAATACCTATATAATCTAATGTTGTTCCATTTTGACATCCATAAATGCTAAAAAATTATATTTTTCTAAAAATTCACTAAATTCAACAAAAAGCTCAAAAAAATGACTTAAGATTCATAGTTACATACTTGTAGTGTACCCATTGCTACTCCTAGAGCCTCTCTCTATCTATCCTATCATCTCCTTTCCATCATAACTCATTTGGTATCTAGATTGCTTATTCTCTCTTTCATAAAGTTGAAATAACTAAATAAATTCTCTTTCCCATATTTGAAAACACTTTTTTGAATTCAAATTCTTCAATTATTTTTCTACAGATTCCTTATTTTATCTATATCTTTGTTTTTACTCATCCATTTTCAAAACCATAATATTCATTAGATTCATGATGATGTACAAAATATTTTCCAATATCATGTGCCTATATTCCAAAATTTTCAATTTTTGGCTATTTTTTTCACTAACTTCTACATGTTTCCCTAGCTTTCTTCACATTAGACATCTTCACCTTTTTCTTATAGTCTAATTTTATCTATAGTACTAAGTAAAGTAAAGTATGTATTTTTCAATTCTATCATTTCCTTTATCTTATTTTATACTGACTACACTTTACTTAGCATCAATGTTATGTGTTATCATGTTTTATCCTAAAGTACCATCCCATGTTGCACCTTAGTGACATGTGATGAGATTCTAGTGGGGCATATGTATACACATAATATTTTAAAAAAATTATCGATTAGGACTCTTCATATCTTGCAAGAACCCATCAAGTCTCAATGTCTCTAAGTGAATGCCTTAAGGTGTGCACCAAGAAAGGGGTGGGAAAACCATTGGTTCTTTTCAAGATTGTTGTTCCTTTTTCCACTTTCCATCTACACACTTATTTCCTAAAACCATTTACCCTAAGTGCATTCTTCCCAGCCTTACCTATCCAGTCATTTTCCTCTTTCCATCTTCCTTTTCTTGCCTTAATTCCCTTTTATATAGTCAGTCATACTAGGTTGATCCTATACAATATAGGGGTATTTTTCACTTTTTTGGTTTGTTATCTTTTTGGCCGACCTAGCTCAAACCTAGTGAATTACCTTAAAAAACATATAGGGTCAACTAGGTCAACCCTATATAACTAACATTTCTAGGAGGATTTAGGGAAAGATAAACCAATGTATATTAATTCATTTCTAATAATTTTTAAGAAGAGAAGTGAAAAATAATAAGTGTAAATAAACATATGTTTATTAACCATTCTACTTGAGAAGTAAAACTTAGGGTTCCATACTTTCTTTGGAGATACAAATCTTGCCTTGTAGATAATTCTTTTAGATGCATAGATAGGTTATCTATCTTAGAGCTGATTTGTCTTTATTATCCTTACATACCACAACAATCTCTTACAAATCACCTTGGCCAAGGGATTGAGGATAAATGGGTTCATCTTTAAAGGTAAGTATTCTTAACTTTATTTATCTTTTGTAAGAGTAGATAGATAATGTAGTTATGTTCTTTATTCCATATATTAGGATTATGTATACATTGACATAATTATATATCTTTTATGCATGTTTAGTTTTGTTTGTTTTTTTATAACCCCAACTTTGTGTCATAAGCTTTGGTGTGCACTAGATTATATCTACTTTCTTGTTACTAGAATAGAGTGAACATTAAACTTAGGACTCTTTTAGGGTTGTTTAATGATTATGTTAGAATATATTCTTTGTAACCCTTCCTAACATGATGTATTATGATAATTGATCCCTTAATTGGGTCTAGCGAATCCCCATATTGGTCATGATACTACCTAACAAATGTATCCCCAATTAGAAGTGTAGGTATGCTCTATCTTATCCAAGATAGGATTGATTTATATACATGATGTATTTTTGATTGCATACATCCTCTTCATTATCTTCTATCTCTATTTTATTTTATTTTTCTATGTTTTCATTAACTAATATCCCTTATATTAATTTATCTTCCTTCTAATCTCTATGTTATGTATTTATAATATGACCACTGATACTTTTTTTGGATGCCCTTTCTCTTGACTAGTTTCAACACTCCTTTCCACATCTCTTTTATTTTATACATTATCTATATAACTTTCTCCCCTATTACTTTTTGTTGGACTTCCTTAAATTAATAAATTTTCTTCCTTGTTTCCACTATATAATTAAACCCACCTATCACAATTATCCTTCTTTGGTTTTACCAAATTATCCCTATGGGGTTTACATAATATTATTGTCAATAATGGAGGAATGATGACCAAAAAGTAGTGGGGCATAAGGAAATTCAAATTTAGGTTCTAATCAGGATAAGGGGATGATAACGAATATTTGTAAAAAAATATAGATCTTATGGCCCATAAATATTTTATAAGCATGAAAATACTGAGGAAAAGGATAGAAAATTTGGAAAATAAGTGATCTTGGGTGGATAGCTTTAAAGGAAATACTAAATAACAAGTGGAAAATCAACCAAGTGAATATTTTCATATTTTTTAAGATGAAAGTGGATTTCACATTGATGTTATCAATTCCTTGATTAGTATATATTCATCCATAATAAATCATGCTCTTATCGAGAAGTTCTTAGGGACCATACCAAATATTGATATTTTTAAATGATGGGCAGAGAGGAAGTGGATGCCAAAATGTCACTTAAATATTATTGATATGATAAATGACTTATTCTTGATTCATTTCAATAATTGGGAGGGTTATGAAATAATATTAGTGTGAGAACCTTAGGTTTTTGGGAAATCAAGTCTCTATATAAGGAAATAGAGTCTAGGATTTGATCTAGAAAAGGAGGATCTTAACTTAATGCTAGTCTAGGTTAGGCTTCCAAGATTTATATTATAGTTTTGGGAAGAGGATTTAATTTTAATTATTTCTAAAAACTTTGGGTCCCTAATATCCTTTGGTGTTGCTAATATGGATAAAACTACATTGATTCACACAAGGTTATGTCTGAATGCTTTTTTGAATAACAAACTTCCAAAATCCATAATTTTTAATTATATATTTGTAAAATGGGATAAAATAATTGAATATGAAGAATCATATTTGAAATTTGATGTATACCACAAGTCAAAACCCATGACTAAGAATTTCCTGAATCAACTCCTAAAGGGAGGGAGAATTGGGGGGAAGAAGATAAAGAAGCTTCGCAAAAGAAAACATTGGAGGATATTGAGATAGAAATCCCTAATTTCCCCATTTTTGAGGTTGGATTTAAGGGACCACATGAATTAGATCCAAAACTAGTATAAAAAGAAGTGGAAGTAGAAGCCTTAGAATATTTGGATAGTGAATTTGATAAATAAAAAAATGAGGTAGAGTAAGATATAAATAATATTAAGACAAAGAGAGTAATGATTTCAAATCCCTAAGGATATTTGGTAAAGAGGATCATTATATTCCATTAAGTAAAGGTATAAAGGGTATGATAGGAAATAATCTCATACTGAAGGAAAATTAAATCCAAGAAGAGGATATTGATATTTATTTATAAGTTGAATAAGGTAAGAATATCCTCTCTCCACCAAGTCCTTATTTACAAATATATGTGGACAATAGTATGGTTTATCCTTTTTTGAGGATAATAATGATATGGACAAATGTTTTTCATAATAAAATATCTAATAAATTATTCCTTATTATTTCAAAGCATTGGAAGAAAATTTGAGATCCCCTATGATAAGAAAAGGAAAGTAATCTAGAGAAAGTTCAAATGTAAGTAAGATATTTATGAGAAGGGATAAAAATGCAAGATATAATAAATAGAAATAAAAACCTTCATAAAAGGATAACCTTAAGAAGAAAATAGGACATGAGATTTTTGATGGCACCTAGATTATGATGTTAGTTAAGGGGTACAAATATCCATCCTGAATAATGAAGGTTATTACTTTGAATGTTAATTTTTTGAATATCAGGAATAAACATAGAATTTTTAGGGATCATAGGAATAATAATAATCATAGTATCATAAATATTCAAGAGAAAAATATCACTA
>JARHVA010005201.1:670000-762500 GCA_037957365.1 Torreya grandis | reverse complement strand
AAGCAGTTGAGCTATGCCATTGGAGTAATATTATCTTTGAGTAACTTGATTATGAGATGATGCCTACATGGGGTAGCATCTAAGAATAATGATGACCCTATAACAATTATAGATCACATCATCAGTAAGTAGGTCCTAAGGTAGGTGAAATTAGAATATTCCAATTTTAACCAACATTATATGATATTTTGAAATAATATATTCTTTTATATAAACAGGTTCAATTTGTAAGAGAATAGATTATTTATAAGTTAGTTCATTAGAAAATATCATATGTTTTGGAACATTTTAAAGTAAATTTATCATATACACATGTTCAAATGTAATTGGATTAGTACTGATCAACATGTTTCCTTAAATCCTATAAAAGGATCATTGTCAAATATTAAAAAAGGAGTGAGTTCTTATAACCAAATTATGTTTTAAACTTTGAATAGTTAATATAAGAAATAAATTATAAAAATATTATCTATTATTTGATTGTGTGAAGTTCTATATGGTTTCTCTCTTAGTTTTTTTGTTTTTCTTTCAGATTTGAATGGTTCCTATTGATTCTAGATGTGTATCTTGAATGCAGAGTTTGTAATTTAAGCTTATGATAGATTAGTTGAATGTTCTTAAGCTTATTTTATTTTCTACACTTCTTTTTAATTTGGGATAATGTTTTTTTCTTATAGAAGTGAATCTCTAAAGTGAGTCTAGTTTCTATTTGCATCATTTCATGCCTTCCTTTGAAGCTTACCTAATGTATGTTGTGACTTGGGATTACGCTATTTCAATTAAGAAATTAGTTGAATGCATGTTTATATGAAATTTTAAATTTTTAATAATGTATATAATAAATACCAATAACATCTTTCTTTCTTCCCTACCCTTCCTTTTTCTCCTTTTTTAACTTGGATCATCTTAGTTTAATGGTCATTATAAATATCCATCTTAAATTAGTTCTTAATTTATTTATTGGTCATAATTAAATTTTATTAACATATTATATATCATATTATACATATATATACTATTTATCCATGGTGGCTCCCAACCACCAACTAATATAAATATTGTGCAACAGTCTCTTGTTGTGCCTCCATTCAACCATAGATAATAGGATCATCAAAACATGCAACTCATGCACTAAATTCCCTAAATTATAAAATGATAAGTGTTTCTAAAAAATTATAAATTTTTGGTACACATTTTTTAATCAATAAGAGGAACTTTACTAGTTCTATAAGGAGAGCCTTTAGTTATTTATACCTTTGTGATTTTTTAGAATATTTGCTAATTCTAGTGTATTATGTCCAAAGATTGACATATTCTTTACATATTTTTTCTTATTTAAGAATGATTATGTAAATTTCATCAATATTTATGGTTTTATATCATTATTTTGGCTTATTTTAGCCAAATACTTATATTATTTAAACATCCATAGACATTCATGCAAAGGTAGTTCAAGATTTGTATGTTTCTCACATTTAAGGTTAGTAGTAGCAATTTTGTACAAAGATTGATTGATTCTTTTCAAATTTGATTTTATTTTGAGATTATATATTTAAAGACCCATTTAACTCATCATTATATATGTATCTTTGAGCTTACTTAGTTAAATATAGTCATGTTTTACATACATTTATGCAAAATTGGCTTAACATGCAAAATTAATCATTGTGCTTTGAAAAGGTTGGTTTGATGCATCATGTTTTAAATAGGTTTCAAATTCACAAGATATAATTACCCAAGGGAAGAATTAGGTGAGTGATATTAACAAAGTCTCAAACATTTCACCATTTCAAGGTACTCATATGTTCAAGGTATGGATTGGCTAGGTGGTTCTTCAATCAACGTGACATGTATACTACATGATATTCACTAAAATATTGAAAGATATTTACCTTATTTCAGTCCTAATAATGTTTTCACTATTGAAGAACATATTAATTCAAGTCTTCACTGAGGTTTTTAAACGTATTTAATGAAGATGTATCATCTAGATTGTTCCTATTGACTTTTAAAGATGTTGCATATTAATGGTTTTTTAATATTCTAGAGGACTACATTACTAGCCAGAATGACTTTAACAATGTTTTCATTGATCAATTTGGAAAAAATCATTACTCTATGTGCCTTATATTAGCATTTCACCACAATTAAACTGGATGTTAATGAAACCATTAGGGCCTTTAATGCTTAATTTTAAAAAATGTTTAGCAGAACTGTAGCCCCTTATAGACCAGATGAGGCTTTAGCCTTAGAAATTTATAAATATGATATAGATCCCATGACCTCTATGTTCCTAAAAAGGTCTATTCCTAAAAAGGTCCCTTCCATTCATAAACACATTGACCTGAGCCTACTCTAAAGTCATAATAATTAATGACCAAATGCAACCTCAGGGTTAGATGGTGTATTTCATGCCTAATGTCAATTCAAATTTCCGTATTCAGAATGTCATTCCTAGTATACCTACTTTAACTCTAGTTTAGAACCATTTTTCTTCAATTTATACATATCATGGCAAAAACATAGAATTCCTAAATAACATTGCTAATGGATTTCATCCGCAAAATCATATAACTCTAATGCCCACATCTAGTATTAATTCTCAAATTGATGAGCCTGAGACACCAAAAAATCAAATGACTTGGTATTATAAATGGTCAAAAAACTAGGAAATGACTTTCTTTAGAACAAAACAAAGTAGGAAATGAAAGGGAAGGCTCTAATATAAATAATGCTTCTCAAAAGTTAAAAAATCATCCAAATGGGTTTTATGATAACAATAATAATGTATCATTTCAAAACATACAAATAAGTTTATGTGATATTATTTTGGCTGATCATTTCAATATTTATAAAACCTCTAAAATTTTTCCTAATCAAGACTTTGTGGTAAGGATATATTTCTTTATAGTAACATCCCAAGGTTTCATGATAGAGGTTTTTGATTTCCTATGTATAGATGATGATGAAGATGAAGATGATCTAATTGAATAATTTGCATCTGAGATGACTTATGTTCTTGAAGAGATTAAAATTAAATATCAACAAGACATCATTAGTATCACACATATAGATGAAGGAAAGTTACTATAAATGGATATGGGTCAAGTACAAGACTATATTTATTCAAAAAATATCTAGAAAGATAACCCACGTAGGTTTATTTCTAAAATGGAGAATACCCTTGAAGAAGATGATCACTGGAATAGAACATACCATGATTTATTAAATGTAATTAAAGAGATGGAGATGGTAGATGATAGGATAGAATAACAGATTGGTGCTTCATCTAAAAATTTCACCAATGATTTGGAGTTCCCAAAAGATGATTTTATTTTGGATCTCCTAAACCAAGATAAGTTGGAACCTGATTGGATAGAAGAGTTGCTTCTCTTCACAAAAAATGAAGATGAAGCAAGTGAAATAGATCAAATATTCTCATGTGACTCCTTTAAATGGTCAAAAATATGTGACCAACATGTTTTTGATGATGATATTCTAGATAAACATCATTCAATTGATCAGGATGAAGAAGCCTTTTGGGATGACTTGGAAGATTTTTGTTCAAATATTGGTAGTTTGTGTCTACCTAAGAAGAATGCAATGAAAACATTAGTCTAAGGATACTATCCAAGCTACCATTATTAATTGAAGATTATATAATCCACTATCTATATATGGATGAAATATAACTAGCACTCCTATTGCAAAGTAGGAAAATTAGGGATGAAGATGATTAGGTCTTATATTCATATCTTGGATCCATACATATAAGAATGTTGATAGGATACCAAGCCACATCATATATAAGACACAAGAATACAAGAGTTCCTATCAATAATAAAAAACCATTGGATGAAAGTAATCATGCTTCAAGGTTCTATAGTAGATTAAATAATTTTCCATTTGATCCTGGAGGTAAGCACTTTATGTAGTTAGTATAGGGCTTAGTTTAGTTTCTTTCATGTTATTTATTTCTTTATTTTTTCCTTCCTATCCCTTATTTGTATTTAGTGCATGTATATATATATATTTTTTTCTCTCACTTTGTTCCTTGATTTTAAATAAGTCTTTGTGGATATCCCTTAGCTCAAGTTTTATCTAATTTCCCAAGAGCTTCATAGATCAAAAATGTAGGTATGACTTCTTAACATTGGCTAAGCATGGATTATTAGAATATGAGATTGATTTTATATTTTAAAGAAGCTGATAGAGACTAATGGATAAATTAATTATTCCTTGATATTTTAAACCTTGTTTTGATCTAATCTTAGTTTTAAGAAGGATTGCATATGTAGAATGAAATATTAAATTATTATATCACAGTAATGCTATCACTTAAAAATAATTAATTTCCCAAGACAAAATTTATATCCAAGGATGATTGTCTGAAAATCAAACACTTGACCAAATCCATAAACCTAGCTAACTTGGTTCCCAACCTTTACTAGAAAGTCAAAAAATGATCTAAAAAATATAAAAATAACATCTTATTAAAAAATCAAAAGCTTTCCAAGTTTCGAGTCTAACTTTTATAAAATGTAGGGACTAATCATGTTTTATTTCTCAAATCCCAATCTATAGCCTACAATTAAGTGGAGGACCTAAATTAAATAGAGTGTGATCATGATTAAAAAGTCAAGATGTGGAAGCCATTTTAAGTACGAAGCACCTTTTGGAAATTAAAAACTAGAATTGATTTGTACCATCTCAATGAAATGGAGTGAGACCATAATAAATAGTCAAAGGTTTCATGGCACTACCAAGTGGCACAACTATCGAGCCCAATACAAAGATCCTAGAAGTGTTGAGTAATCGACATGTGGCACACATAGAATGCAAAGTAGATCAAAAGATGACAAGTGGTAGGCTTGATGGAAAGTCCCCATAACACACATAGAATGCAAAGTAGATCAAAAGATGACAAGTGGTAGGCTTGATGGAAAGTACCCATAACTATGTTAAAATTGGTGATCACATGACTATAAAATATGTTACCATGGATGTCAAATGATGGTCTTGAGGACGTCAATATTAATATACTAAAGAGCCCTAATCATGTGTTTAAAATTGATGATGGCCATGAGGACATCAATTTTAGCATAGTAGGAATCCTATTTTATGTGTTTAAAATTTACTATCACACAATAGTCAAAGTAATTCCCATGGACATAAAATGATAGTCTTGAGGATGTAAATTTTAACATAGTTACTTGGATCCAAATTTTAAAGGCAAACACCCATTTTTGGATAGTAATGAATATGATGACCTAGGATGTCTTGTAATTTTCACATTAAAACTATATTAGTGTAATAGGTTAAATCATAGACTCTATGGACCTAGTAATGTAAAGGAGAAATTCAATTATCATTTGTATAAAGTAGTCAAGCTACACCATTAGAACAATATTATCCTTGAGCAATTTGAATATGAGATCATCCCTATATGGGGCAACATCTAAGAATAATGAAGACCCTATAGCAATTATAGGCACATCATTAGTTAATATGTCCTAAGTTAGGTGAAATATGAATATTCTTATTGTAACCAATATTGTATGATATTTTTAAATAAGATATTATTATATATAAACATGTACAATTTGTAAGAGCATAGATTGTCTATAAGTTAGATCACTAGAAAATATCATTTGTTATAGAACATTTGAAGGACACTTGTCTTATACACATGTTCAAATTTAATTAGATTAGGATTGATCAACATGTTTTCTTACATCTTATAAAAGGAACATTGTCAATTTTCAAAAATGGAGGGAGTTATTAGAACTAAATTACTTTGTAAATATTGAGTAGTTAATATAAGCAATTCTACAAAGATTGTTGAGTATTTGCTTGTGTGAAGTGATATATGGTTTTTCTCTTAGTTGTCTAGTTTTAATTTTAGATTTGAATTGTTCATTTTGATTTTGTATGTGTATATTAAATGTAGAGTTTTTAATTTTTTATTTTCCTAGATTATTTTAAGGTTCGTAGTCTTATTTCATTTTTTGCACTTCTTTTGCATTTCAACTAATGTTGTTTGCTTGTAGGAGTGAATCTCTAAAGTGAGTCTAGTTCCTATTTACATAATTTAATACCTTCCTTTGAATCTTGGCTAATGTATGTTGTAATTTTGGCTTAAGATATTTCACTTCATAAATTGGTTAAATGCATGTTTAGATGACATTTAAACTTTATCATAATGTCTGTAATAAAGACCAACAACATCTTTCTTTCTGCCCTACCCTTCCTTTTGTTTTTATTTTTTAACTTGGATCACCTTGGTTTAATGGTCATTATAGATATCCATCTTAATTCAGTTCTTGATCATAATTAACTTTTATTAGCATAGTATATGCCATTTTATACATAGATATACTATTTGGCCATGGTGGCTCCCAACCACCAACTAATATAAATATTGTGAAACAATCACTTATTCTTCCTCTATTCCACCACAAATAACAACATTATCATAACTTGTAACTCATGCACTAGATTCATTAAATTATAAAATGATAAGTGTTTCTAAACACTCTGGGCACATGTGGTACACATTTAGGCATCAACAAATTATGTGAAATTTAACTTTGACAGGGCTTTGAAAGGTAATATGGGATTATTTTGAGGATGGGGAATTATTCAAAGTAATAATAGGTATATAATATCATATTATGTAGGAAACATGAGAAAATAAAAATAACCATTAGGATGAAGCTATGAAATCACTATGGGGAATTTAGTTGGAAAAATAAATTGGAACTTAACAACTAGTAATTAAAGGTGATTCCCATTATATAATCAATTATTTGTATAATAAATATGAGGAAAATTAAACTATAAAAATTATGATGGAGTAATTCCATAACATAATTATCCATTTGATACTATTTTTATTCAACATATATATAGGGAAGGGAATCAATTTTCTAACTAGATGGAAAATATGGGAGTGGTTTCTAACAATTTCAATAAATTAGAAAGAAAGGAGGAGCTATCTATTGTTATTTTAAAAAATATTCAAATGGAGGATATTATCCATAGCTAGTATGAAATTCTACAATAACATTAGAAGGAAAGTTATCCACATTAATACAAAAATGAAGTCGATTTAAAAACTAGCTTATAATCATATGATCAAGATAAGGATGATTATTAAAATGTCTTAACAAGTTGTAATTATAATATGGAGATCTATATCATTTTTTGGAGTGGAATATGCTCATGTGGTTCAAGTTATGAGTGCCTTTATTTTTTGGTATCATTACATGAGAGGAGCTTGTGTGTTTTCTTTTAAAAAGTTGACTATTAATGTTGGTAGTAGTAAGGACAACCCTAGAGCTGAGAAGAAAGCATGAATTTTTAGAATTTTCCAAATTTGAGATAATATGGGAGGATACTTATGTAGAGTGTATTTTTTCTTGATATATTCGTTGAATAAGAACACTGATCTATGGGGTGTCTTGCAGTAAGGAGGTTTTTTTGAAGAAAAAAATAGAGGATTAAGGATACACCCTCATGACATTAATGGCCATATAGCTATCATTAATATAAATGATTTAAACTATTATAATTATATGAACATAGACAACAAAGAAGATAAGGCTAATTTTCTAGAGGGGGAGGAACAACTCATTGAGTTTTAGGGGGTATCTTAAGGATTCATTTCATCCTCATTTTTATGAAGTGATAAAACAATTAATTGATTTCATTATGTTTGAAGGTAGGTATAAAATGTGTTTTCATACCACTTTGTTTTCTTAAATCACTTTTGATACCATGTTTCCATGAGTTTTCCTCTTTACATCTTGATTTCTCTAGAAAGTTATGTTAAAGAGGTTCAAATGGCAAAAAGGCATTTTCCTCTACATCAGGTAGTTATATTACTTTTGTTTAATTTATCTAAGTCCCAAAAATGGATACCTACTTTAGGATTTAAATCATTGCATACAGATAGTAGGAATTGCCAAAAAAGTTTGTGTAAGAAGTGAGGATAAAGGGAAATAGTACTATGCAACTAGGACCAAGATGTTTGAGAAATATAAGGAAAAGGTAAAGGTAGGGATTGGTAAAGACTCCTATAGAGTCAAAGATAATTATGAATCATATGTAAATAATTTAGAGGAAGTTATTGTATGTCTCCATTTTTTGAAAGTTCAAAGCATTGAAATCAAGAAAAAATGATTGGTAGAGGCAAAGTCTAAAGATAAAAAGAAGGTAAATGATGATTTTGATAAATTTGTGGTGGATAGAGGTAGCCATGTTAAATTAATGCCAATAATTGGTAATTTAGATCTTCAAAATGTATCCTTAGGTGTTTCATGAATTAAAATAGACTAATGAAGGAACCCATTAACATATTGAAGATGTAAGATGATGATAACAAAGAATATTTATAAGAAGTTAAGATAAATTTTAAGAGGCAAGGAGAGATGCATTATCTTCGATAAGGATAAGGAGATGTTAAAAATAACATAGGGAGTTTGGATCAGCTCATTAATATAGAAATTAAAAATTATTTTAATATATTGATCAGTATTAAATATGTTATCAAGAGGAAACAAGAGGAATTTGGGCCAAGCAAATTAGGCAAGAAGGCCAAAGTTGCTACCAAAAATAAGGAAGAAAACTTGGAAGTGAAAAGTATAGAGCATATGGAAATAGTGTTGAAGCACATGTATGATACTTGGAATGATTCCATTTTTGGGATTTATAATTATTTGGTTTTATTTTTGGTTTTTTATTTAGTTTTTTAGTGGTGGCTTAGTTTTTGGGTTTTTTTTGTTGTTGTTGATCTATTGTTGTTACTTTTTTAGTAGACCATTAGGTTCTTATTTAGTTGTTATGGCTGATCTAATTTTATTTTTTAATATGGTGGATTCCCTATAAGAAACCCTCATTTACCAATAATAATAATAATAATAATAATAATAATAATAATAATAATAATAATAATAATAATAATAATAATAATAATAATAATAATAATAATAATAATATCCTCATCTCTTCTACTATCTTATAGGTCTCATCTACTATAGACCAAACTATTCTTTGTTGATTAATCTTATGCACCCAATATTTTTAATAGTTTGGATGTTCTTATTAGTGTGAATAAGTAAGATAACCATTTCTACATGTCATTCATGACTTTTATTAGTGTATGATATAAAAATTAATTTACTATAATTATCTCACTTGACTCATATGTTCCTTCCTGAGGTGTTGATAATAACTCCTCTATTTCTAGTAGATGGATAGTATCTATATTTTAAATATTAAGACTTCCACTAGTAGAGAACAAGTGGGTTTTATCTAATATATTAATTATGATTAACATTATTTCTTATATTTATTTATTATTTGTCTCTTTTTTATTATCTAATTAAATTTTATCATTCTCCATCCATTTGCTTGTATCGTCATTCACCATTTTATCCTATCTTAAGTTATCTTCTTACTAATATTTATTTCTTCCTTAATTAACTTAGTCTTTATTTTATACTTACTTTCCTAGTCCCCTACATCTTATTTAGCCTTACATAATTATTTCGGTCATATAATTTGAGTGGTCACATCTTTACCTTAGGTGTATGTCCCCTAAAGGAAATATTTACCTTATTTTAATAATCATCAATTGTAATTTGAAAATGAGAAGTGGTAATTTTCCAAAAAATCATTGTATTGTCCCTTCAACAAACTCAAAAAAATTTGCATCAAATATTGTCTAACCTTATATATCCCAAACAATGATAAATAAGTCAATTGTAGTCTTGATCTAGTAATCTATAGCTCGATTTAAAGGTGTATCAATGTGGTGGAGTAATTCAAGTTTTTCTATAGTCCACTAGATGGGTTTATTAATGTGAAATCTACAAATTTATGTATGATTATCTTGTTGTAGTATCCCAAGATATAAGAATTGTAATAATGTGACTCAAATTTCCTCTTCTCGAGAGTGAAAGAATGATGCTTTTACTTCTGATAATGACTCACCCTTTCATTTGATCTCAGAGTTTTTTTTTTTTTTTAATTTTCTCTTCCCACCACTCTTCTATTTTTGTTAGCACTAGTTTATACAATTTCAATGGATACCTTCCCCCAAGAATTACTTAATTCAAGTCTAGGCATTACCACCTAATTTTCACATAAAATATAAAGTGTTTGGAAGCAAATAGTTTATGTTGATTGAGTTAACTTTAGTTATAGCTAATGTTACATACCGATTAGTAATTTTTAAAAACAATTATCTGATGCACTCATCAAATAAAAGAAACATGTGTGCTCATTCACAAGATTCTCTACATAGTAAACAATAATTCTAAATCCAACTTATCTTTATTTATATTTATATAATACACTTAGTATACAATGTTTTTATATCTATTTATCCTATATTGCCTTATGTTATTATAAAGGTGAATATTTTATGTATTCTCCTAATACATTATACTATTGCATTTCATCTCTCTACATTAGATATACTCTATTATAATACTATAGTATGAATAAAAAATATATACCTTAAAATAAAATTGGCATGTTTGTGTGAGACATGCATTTTATTCAATAAAGTCATACTTCCTTACCAAAAGGATTGATTCCTTACCATGTGGCCTAGTTGGTAGAAGTATCTGTTGTGACATCCTATGTCAGGGAAACCACGAACAATAAACATGCTCTAATCCCTACTGAGTCAGGATCTTGCTCTACCAATTAGAACACATGTGATTACTTCTTGTATTAGCAACTAAACATGGAATTATACTAGAATCAATAAGTAACTAGAAATATGAAACAACACAGGAATATGAGAGACAATACACAATTGTATTATGTACATAGAAGAATATACAATAAGGAAGATGCCACTTCTTCCTCCACCTCAAAGGTTTGCCACACCTCAAGACCTTCTTCCCTCACTCTCTTGGTCCCAACAATCAACTCCAATATAGAATTGATGTTCCCCTCTCCAACCAGTCAGTAACACGCTACCAGTTCACCAAGTACACAACCGTACTCCATGTAGATCCCCTACTCTCTGCTACTTGCAAATTACTAGACCTTGCTCACCATGTAGACATCTCTACACCCCTAAAGAACCCTTGTCCTTGCCTCACCAAGTCCTTATGATTCTTCAACCAGTACCTCGGTGGATCAGCTCCTTGACCTTGCAGACCTTGCAACTCTCCCTGATCATACACACTCAGCACCCCTTTGGAACTAGGAGGAGCTACACTAGCTCTCTCTAAAAGCTCTATGGCTTTCTAGCACAAGTTTAAAATATAGCCCATGAGTCCATATATAGATCTCATGCTTACAATAATTAGACTAACCTAATTACAATAATTAGACTCACAACTCAAGACTACGACTAGCCTTCAACATGCAAACTAACAGTCTCAAAATAGACTCTCCCGAATTCGTCATGCAAACTGCCTGCTCTCGCACAGGCTGCCGACGTCGGCTCCTCCATGACCAATGTCAGCCGACTGGTAACCGATGCCGGTTACTTCCTCTTGCTATTTGATCGATGTTGGCTGATCAGACCGATGCCATTTTTCCTGCAACTAATTCTGCAACTCTGCATCCTCCGTAACTTCTCCTGTTTGCATCTTAGTGAAGCTTTTAGCTCCACAACATAACAATTTCCCACTTAGAGATAAATAGCTGCACCTGTACCTATACCTTTACACCATCTAAATTATTCCCTGGCTTATATCCCTCTTCAAGATCCATCCTGAAGACCAACCACCATGCAACTGTGATGCTATACCTGTCATTCAAGTAACCTGCCATATCCAAACCTACACATCCATGTAGTGAAGAACTTGACCCTACATAACAAGAAACCCTGCTGCTAGTCCCACTGAACTACCCTCCAATACTCCTTCCCTGAATTGGCTCCATACTTTTTGACAACCCCCACTGATTGGGAAAATTCAGGCCTACACTAGACCTCATGTGATTTCGAACCCTGTTTCAAGCTAAGCTTGAACTATCCAGCCCTTGGTGTGCTTACCGATTCTATATCCTACGTAATGAACCTCACCAACACCGTCTTCACATTAGCTCCCACTAGAGATAAAATCTCCATGACTCTTATGCCAAAGAATCTCGCTGCTCCAAATTCTTCATGACACACCTCTGAACTAACCTTACTCTTAGCTCAGCAAATACCTGTATGTACAAACCTACTAGCAAATAACCCACATACAGTAACAAAATAATGTTGCAATCATTATCCACCTAGTAAGATAAAGACAATAGTTACACTGACATTGACTGAACCCATGCTTAGTCATCCACCTGTCAAAACCTGTACCATTGTCCTGCAGCTCTCTCAAGACCATATACTTTGGCCTTCTATCTCTTATGTCCATCCACTCTCTTCTCTATAGCGGGAATCCATCTCTCTCAGTGCTTACTTCCATCTGACAACTCTACCAGCAAATACTTGTTTGGTTCTTCTCCAAGGACTCACACTCCTCATCCATGCCAAGCTCCCACTGTATCTGGACTCTACCTGCATTGCTTCTTCCATCTTCTTGGTTCTTGACCATCAATAAGCAATATAAAGAAGGTGAATAATGAATATGAGGTTCACTTACCCTTTCTAACCTCCACATGAGTGTTTGAGACTTGTTTACAGCTTGTTATCCGCCTAATATCTGTTCCAGTGACCGATCTCAGCCATCTCCCAGTCTGCTCCCGATCGATGTCAGTTTCCTGCACTGACCCTGACTACCGACATCATTTCCCTGGCCGACGCTGGTATCCTTTCTACCAAAATTGGTTCCCTCATGACCGACGTCGGTCTTCCTATTACTGACATCAGTTACTGTGTGACCGATGCTGGTACCTATGTTTGCCTGTGAGTGATAACTTTTTACCCGCGAGCTCTCCATGGATCTAAATCCTAATCAAATCAACCTTACTCTGCTTAGAATAATTCAGTTCTCTCACCTGATCTCTGTCTGTCATCTCCTCCATGAACACCAAGGCTTTCCAGTTCTTTAGCTTGTCAAAAACATCTATCTTCCGCTTCAGAACCTGCATTCTCCTTCTACATATGTGACTAAGCCTATGAAGCCACATCTCTGCAACAAAAGGTGAATCAGCAATATAAGTAGATAGATAAAGGATACCTACTTTCTTACCACCATCTAATTCAAGTGTATCCGCTGTGAGAGTTACAGTATATCTCCCATCACCTAAATTTCCTGAAGAAATTAGACTCATCTCCAAGACCGGTACCTACATGACTTCCTTCAACCACTGTGTGTCGTCCATCTACAATTTTAGCTTCACTTCCCCTTTGCCAATTCTTTGGCAAGGCTCACCAGCTCCTCTCCCTGGGGCTACATGGAAAGAGGCAACATAATCTGTTATCCAAGATTCAACTTTATCTAAGAAACCTTCCAAAGCATCCTGTGTAACAACACCTACAACATCTGCATCTTTAGTTCCTTCATGTTGATCTGCTACCAACCAACAATATCTTTTTCTCTGCTCTTTCTTTCCATCAATCAAACCATTCATGCTATTCAGTTTCTCCATTCGTAGCTTACTTCCTTCTGCCATTGCTATACTCCCACTCAATCAGAGACCCCTGTGAGCAACCTATAATCAACAAACACTACCAGATCTTAAACCACTTGTTAGTAACCCAACCAAAAGCTCTGATACCACTTGTCAGGGAAACCACAAACAATAAACATGCTCTGATCCCTACTGAGTCAGGATCTTGCTCTACCAATTAGAACACACATGATTACTTCTTGTATTAGCAACTAAACATAGAATTATACCAGAATCAATAAGTAACTAGAAATATGAAACAACACAGGAATATGAGAGACAATACACAATTGTATTATGTACATAGAAGAATATACAATAAGGAAGATGCCACTTCTTCCTCCACCTCAAAGGTTCGCCACACCTCAAGACCTTCTTCCCTCACTCTCTCAGTCCCAACAATCAACTCCAATATAGAATTGATGTTCACCTCTCTAACCAGTCAGTAACACGCTACCAGTTCACCAAGTACACAACCGTACTCCAAGTAGATCCCCTACTCTCTGCTACTTGCAAATTACTAGACCTTACTCACCATGTAGACATCTCTACACCCCTGAAGAACCCTTGTCCTTGCCTCACCAAGTCCTTATGATTCTTCAACCAGTACCCCGGTGGATCAGCGCCTTGACCTTGCAGACCTTGTAACTCTCCTTGATCATACACACTCAGCACCCCTTTAGAACTAGGAGGAGCTACACTAGCTCTCTCTAAAATCTCTATGGCTTTCTAGCACAAGTTTACAATACAGCCCATGAGTCCATATATAGATCTCATGCTTACAATAATTAGACTAACCTAATTACAATAATTAGACTCGCAACTCAAGACTACGACTAGCCTTCAACATGCAAACTAACAGTCTCAAAATAGACTCTCCCAGATTCGTCATGCAAACTGCCTGCTCTCACACAGGCTGCCGACGTCGGCTCCTCCATGACCGATGTCGGCCAACTGGTAACCGACGCCGGTTACTTCCTCTTGCTATTTGATCGATGGTGGCTGATCAGACCGATGCCATTTTTACTGCAACTGATTCTGCAACTCTGCATCCTCCGTAACTTCTCCTGTTTGCATCCTGGTGAAGCTTTTAGCTCCACAACATAACATCCTAATGAAGTATTTTGAATTTGTATTAAATGTAATGGATCTATGATAACTGATATTTTATCCTTAGATTACTGATAATAATTCCAAAAAATTTGTGTTTAACACTTTGGAAACATCAAATTTGACATAATTTAACACACATGGACATTGAACATATACTTGAATCTTAAGCATAGGTTCCTCTATCCATCTACCAGTTTATTATCTTAGACAACTCTAATTTCTAGATACATTTATTTTGGATCACTTGAATTTGTAAAATAACCATCCACAATATTGAACAAATCATCTCCATATTTAATATCCATTTTCACACTTTCAACATAGTATTAGTAAATCCATACTTTTTTTTATTATTTTAGGTTTTTCCATTTACTAAAAAACTTTAAGGATCCTCAATGGATATATTTAAAACTTGTAATTATTTAATAGGTTGACTTATACATGTTTCATGGGTTTTCCATAGTAGGAAAAATAACAAGTCATAATTAAATATAAATCACACCTAATGTTATTCCACATTTGAGTAGCATTTGGTACACTTTGGAAAAAATACATAAGACTCACTTTAGTCATTATAAAAATGAATACACATCTAAAACCTTAAGGAACAATCCCTAGAGTAGTCCACATAGAATAATATGAATAAATAAATTTAAATTTATATGGTTCTAAGGAAAAAAGGTTAAAATATTGCATTGAATTCTTTATTAGTAAATGTGTTGCATAAACACATAAGTGGGAGAAATGCATGTAGTTTATGCCCTATTTTTAATATTGTATCATAATAAATGATCAACTATTTAATGTGGAGTGGTTAAGGCAAATAAAACCCAAAATAATAAAAAATTGTTTAAGGGAATATTGTGGTTGAAATTAAAAGTAGGGATTTGTACAAAAGAGATAACAAAATTATTTTAATGCAATATTACAGAGGTGTAAACACAAAGGATAGCATTTTAGGTGTAAGAAAAAGGTTCCCAAAGATATCAAACCCCAATATGTGTATAAATTAATAGTAAACATTGATAGTTATAGGTATTGCATGGGAATGATTATTTTGGAAACGTTAATGAAAGTTTATATTCCCTATTTCTAAGTAGAGCGATTGATAAATGGCATACAAATAACTTATAAGCACATTAAAAACTTATGTGAGAAACATGAAGGTATAAATATCTAGGTATATCATCACTTTTTTTCTTTTCTATTATAGATTGATTAAGTACTATATATATCCATTTCATTTTATATTTGTGCATTAGATTATATATTATAAATAAATTAAATGTGTGCATAATTTCCTTAATTTTTCTCCTTCATCTTATTTTTATTGATTCTTCCCCTTCTGTAAATAGCTATGCCTTCTACCTTCCTCTCCTTATGCTCATAAGCTACCTTAACCTTAGGGGATGACTCAACACACTTTATATCTTCAATCCATTTATTTGTTTCCTTGATTTTAGTACTATAAGGGGAGGTAACTTTGTGGTGGTTCACCCCAGTGACATCCTTAACTTTTATAATGGGAGTATTGTCTGGCCCCAATACAAGAAAATCACCTTTAGCCTTTTTGAGGTTTTCCTACTCTTGTTTTATCCTATTTAACTCCATTTTAATTAAATTCTAATATTACATGAGGGAGACCATGGGGTGACCCAAATTATGTATATTTTCTTAGAAGTCATGTAGATTCCTCTTTTAACCCATTAGGGGGTCACCCAGTTCTATGATATCTTCCTTTTTATGACTTTGGTAGCCTTTAGGGCTTGGTTTTCAAAATTCAAGTTAATTTTATTTTTACCTTGAGGAGATAAAACCTAGGCCTTCTTATTACCCTTTCTATATTCTTTCCACTTAGCCACCTTAAGGGAGCTTCCTAGAGGGTAAGTAGGGTGAGTGGGGATAGGCTCACTCATATGTTATTTTACTATGTTTTTGACTCACCTTATAAACTATTCTCATTAATTTATTCATTAGTGTGAATATCTAACCTCTAAAGGGATATCCTCCTCTTCACAAGGAGGAAGATAAGCCCCTAGTGGATAATGTCATAGATTGGCTTATAATAGAAGGCCAGTATAGTGCTTTTGAGGGATAGGAATATAAAGTAGGTATGATAAAGTTATGTCCTTTAAAATTGTTAATAAGTAATAAATGGTGTGAAAATATATTAGTTAACTTGACCTTAAGGGTTAAATATTTCATTACATGTAGGTAGATATCCATCCAATGACTAGTTAGTTCATCTTTTTAGAATCCTTTCTTCTCCATGTCAAAAATTGTGCTATATTTGAATAATATAAACATTAGTTCCTATTTTTTTTATGTGTCCTTGTACACCTTGGTGCCCTCACATGATATTTTCTTGGCCTTGCTAATAAACTCCTTTGCTATCTCAACATTTATTCCTTTGTAGATGAACTTCCTCTATTTCCATCTAATGGTGAAATCCTTGGAAAGAATTTCAGCATGGCCTTTAATCCTCAACATTAATTCATTGAGCCATTATTTACATAGTCTATGCCCCTTTTGATTTATTTATACTTATGTGCATAAAATAGGTTCAAGCCTATCTCTATCACCTCCCATTACTCTGATCCTTCTATAGGTGTCTCTTAAATCAATTTTCAAGAGATGGAAGTAAAGCCCAAATAGCTATAGTGTACAATGGGTGAATAGTTGTATAGATGATGCCTCTTGATATGATGTTGATCAAGACAATTCAAGAAATAAGTGAAATAATCATAGCACCTAATGTAGCTCAGAATCAGGATTTAACTCAGGTCACACATATTACCTCAATCCTTTAAGAGTTAATTAAAACTTGCAAATCGTGATTAGTTAGGGTGATGATGCAAGAAAAAGATTTCTAGGCTTGTACCATAAATAAAGGTATGGGATTAGGACCACTATGTTGGTTAGGCCATCCATAATGGAATTACCTTCCCAATAGATGTGATAGATGGATGAATATTTGAAAGAGGTGGGTAAGCCTATGGAGTATTTGATGAAATTAGTGATAGATAGATATATAGATAATAGGTGGTGTTACCAATAAGGAATTAAGTATATTTTAGGAATACTCTTTAATTGATAACTTATTAATCTTTATTTAGGTGGAAAGTTAAATTCCCCAAATGGAAAATTTATCCTCTATCATATGATTGGTTTAAGTTCCCATTGTCCCCACATAGGAATCAACCACCATGTTTGAATCATTATTGATGTTCCCCATGCCCCCCACCTTATTTAAGTTGTCTTTAGCTTCCCCATCAAAGTTTAATTCCATCCAACCTCTTGAGGGGGCAAGAACATTTAGTGAGGCTTTAGTAAAGAGGTTTCTTGGAATGGGTGATTATGGAAATAAGGTTCAAATGCTGAAGGATGGTCAAATTGATAGTTGAGGGGGGAATTTTATCCCTAGGGGAGTAACAATACAATTTTTTGAAATATCATCTATTAGTCAAAGAAAATCACTCCTGGGAGTAGCCTTCATATTATGAAATATACAAACATTTATGAAGGACCAAATTTCACAAAATAAATGATGTAGGTCTAAGGACCACAAAAAGGAGAGGAAAGAGAGGTACTATGAAGGTTTATGTATACATAATATTTTCTAACTTTATCAATTAATGATGTTTTTTCTCTTGTGAGAACTTGTTAAGTCTCAATATCTCTAATTGCTTGCCTTAAGAGGTACACCAAGAAAGGGGTAGGAAAACCATTATTGATTTTTAGGATTTTTGTCCCTTAACTATCACTTTCTATCTACACAACCATCTCCAAAAATAATTCCCCTAATCTTTGTCTCCCCTTTTATATCCTCCTCTAGTAATGTTTTGCCTCCATTATCCCTTTCCTAGCCTAAAATAATTTTTGATGGTTTACAATACAATGACCCTATACTTTGATTGACAAAAATCATTTATGGTTTAGGTTGGCCCCTGGATGACCTAAACCAAGACATAGTATTATTTTTGAATAAAAACATAAAGTTGATTGGGATGACCCTATCAAATAAACTTTTGAAAAGGACTAGGGTTAGATTTAAATATATAAACACATTCATTTCATCATTTCTTAGGAAGAGAAGAAAAAAAAGGAGAGATATATATTCTACATCTACTTATCCACCATTATACTTGAGGATCAAGCTTAGGGTTTGATACTTTCTTTGGAGATACAATTTTTTTATTGTGGAGAAGTCTTTTGGATATATTGATAGGCTATGTCACCTAGAGATAACTTATCCTTGTTATCCTTATATACCATAAATACATCTTGAGAAGCACATTAGACAAGGGAGAGAATAAGGCTCGATAGGTTCATCTTCAAAGGTAAGTATTCATAACTTTCTTCCTCCTTTATAAGAGTAGATAGGTATGCATTTGTAATTCTCTCCCATGTATTAGGATTTCATATACATTGACATGAGTATGTCTTATATTCAAGTTTACTTTCAATATTTATTACCCCCACTTTGTTTCATAATCTTTTATGAGCACTATATTAGAATATTAATTTAATTTTGTCATTTATACATTGTGAACATGAAAACATAGGACCTAGTTAGGGTTATTTCATAGTTTTGATTGATTGAAGGCTTTAGAACCCTCCCTAGTAATATTATTGTGGTAATAGATCCTCTGGATAGGTATAGTGGATCCTTATTGATCATGAACATGAATATATAATGTATCAACAATTGGAAGTGTATGTAAGATTTATCTTCTCAGAGTTAAGATTGATTTATAGATCACTTGTATTTCTATATGCATACATTCTGGTAAACCTAATGTGAATCTAACCCTTATAGCTTTTCTTTCATTCCATCATTTTTATAATTATATTATAGTTTTATATATTTATAGTAGTATATCAAAATATGTGATATATTCCTAACTTTATGTGCATAGGTTTAACACACATTCACTTCAAAATGACTCTGTTATGTCTGTGTAGATCTTTATCAATTATAGGTTAATAGATTGATCAATTTGACATATTATCTTTATTCAGATCTAGATTATAATACACTATCAAACATGTTAACTCTATCTATTATTTTATTATATCAACATACATGTTAACAAGCATTGTCAAATAGGTCAATTTTGTTCATTATTATTCTTTAGTACATAAGGTTTTATAAAACTTCGCCGAACTAGTCGACCTAGTTGGCAGAATTCAAAAGCAACAATTATGCACCAAATCATATCATTTTAAATATAAATCATCTTCAAACCCACCAAGGTTCCTTTCTCATCTCTCTTTATCATTTGAAATCTTTGTTCAGTTCTATTTTTCTCAAGTTGGTGGTTTTTAAAATAACAACCCTATATCTAATTAGGTTGATCCAATCAACATAGTTATGTAGTATATCTTTTGTCTAAGATACATAGCTGACCTGTTTGACTTTATTATTGAATATCTTGAATATATATAATATAAATGACCCAATATAATCGATTATATACTATTTTAATACAATGTTTCCTAAACCAACTCTATACTATTGTCAATCAAGGAATTAACATATATTTGATAGTAAGTAATTCACATTTCCTTTTCAAATTTTTACATGTTTAGAGTAACTCACATAGTCCAAATAGGTGGTTTTTAAAATTATAACTTTATTTAAACTATTTAAATATTTTTAACACACTACCAAAACACTTAACTTTCAAAAATCATTAAAATTTGTCTTTCTAAGACCTACTTACTTGGATTTCATCATGAAAGGGGAAACTGACTTGTTTTTATGTCCAAGTATAAATACATGGTTAATGGTACATATTAGAAAATAAAATGACAACCTTATCATTATAGGATTGTGAAGTGATGGGTTAGGCTTCAATACCAAGCCAATACCATCACCAATATAAATTCCTTTCAGCCTAAACATCTTGAAACCAACCTTAAATTATTTTCTAGGTCCCTATTTCAGCCAACTTTATTATCACACTAAAATTACACTTTATTATAATCTAATAACACTTAGGTTGACCAATTAGTTTACATTTAATTTTAAGTTTATTATTTGATCTTTGATCATTTTGTGTTGTATTACAAAACTTGTATTAACCAGTGTTGGTACAAGGTTTGTGTTATGTGCTCTAATTAGATCAGTCACATTGATCAAATTTTTTGTGTTTAATTTCATTCTTGCTTCAAATTATCTGATAAAATTTTCCCTTTTTGTGAAAATTGTCATCTTATTTGATATAGTCTCCTATAGACTATTCTACCTTCATGTCAGTAATACATAGTTGACCTGCATGACTGTCTTCTTATCCCCTTATTTAGTTCTATGTTCAATAGTATACATTCAATCTACATGACTGTGTATCCTTATCATCTTGTTTAACCTTCCTATTTGTAATACAAAGTTAACTTACATAATTGTGTCCTTATTTATCTCTTCTCTTCCCTGGGTTATAGAACATAGTCCATTGATTTGACTATGTATCTTATTTTTTAACTTTATCTTTGCATCATCATCATCATCATCCTTTTTAACCTTTCTCTTTCATCATAAATTTCCTATTTGAGGATAACACAAAGTTAAACTCAATATATATTATGAACTTTATCGATCTCAATAGGTTTCCTTGTAATTAGCTTGTGTCTTCCACTTTAGATGAAAGTAATATACATATGGCCACTCAGACTATAAACTATGAGAATCCTTCTCATGCCTCTTCAGTTCATAACCATCTTTTCTCTTTTGAAGATCAACATAAATTATATCATACTCTAGAAATTCCTATCTTTATTAATGAATTTTATAAACATCAAGGAAAATATCTTTCCACTATGTACAACATTATGATAATTGTTCAATAAGAATAACCCCATTCACCTTCCCCCACATTCTCTCATGGAATTAGGGGAAATAATATATTTTATTCTCAACCTTTTCCTTCTCTATTGACTCCTTCTCATACTATGACCTCATCTTCCTTGATTTATTACACATCCATGCCAAGTATTTATAATAGCATGGTAGATTAAACATCTAGTGTACATGTTCCAAGACCCACCCTCCTCAATCACTCAACTAATTCATCATTTTATACTAATGGTAATCATTTCCACTTGTGCTTATTTTTCTTCTAATCATTATACTATTTCATCTTTCTTTACACATGATAATCATGCCATTAGTGCTTCCTTTTATACTAGTGCCTCTAAATAAACTAGTGCCACATATGACACTACTCATAGTGGTACCCAAGATAGTAATACCAATGCTAATTATTTGTATGATATGAAAAATAATCAAAACACCCTTAGAACCCATCAAATCTTGATAAAACTCTTAACCAAATCAATTATTTATAAGTTAATAATGCCAACCAAATGATGAAAATGTATAATCACATTATTCACCTCTAAAATCAACCTCAATAGGTTCCATGTGGAGTGCAAAATCAAAATTCCCCCACCCCCCTTAGGGATTCCCATGGAAATATCATTCCCCAATCACCTCTTGTTAACAAAATGATTAAACATATTCAAAATGAACCTCTTAAACCTTAAATTTACAACATAGATATAGGAGGTATCACCCCTACCAATAGTTACAATGGGTCAACTAATCCTACCTTACATGTAAAAATGTTTGGGAATCTCTACAAAGATAGGGTGAAGTTAAACACTTTTTCCACTACCAAGATCTTAGCAAAAACCCTCGTAAAAGATGATTTAGATTTGTATAATAAAATCATCTCCCATTATATCACTAGTTTAGAGTATCTATTTAACACTCTAGTTCAAGATTTTCAAACTAGTTACCTCCTTGAGAATACTTTGGCTCATTTTATCAATTACAAGCAACTTAAGACTAAAACTACACAAGCTTTCATACAACAATAAAATACCTTGTCTAATAAGTGTGATCATAACATGGAATATGATAACTTATTTCATCCATTCACTAATGATATTTATCCCAAGTTGTAACATTAGGTTAGGACTCTCTCTCTCCATAAAATTTGGAAGAAGCCCTTGACCAAGCCGAACACCAATATTTTTTCATGCATCAGTTTGAACCATTTCAACCTCCTATGGGAACTTGAATTCTCATCCAAAAAAAAAAAGCATCATGATACCAAAGATGGTGTCACTAATTATTATGATACCATTTATAATATTCAATTTATTTCTCCTAACTTTGCTCTTGAGAATACATCCCCTTTAAACCACACCCCTAATCCTCAATTTTCTAAAATAAATGAAATAAATGTTCATAAGCCATTATCATTAGTGTAAATACAAAATAACATACCAAGACCTCTTCCATGAGATCTTGATCCCACTCATCCTATGAAATCATGGTATGTTCCAAATAAATTATGTTGATTTCATGCTAGTTGGGGTTACTCTCATGACAATTATAAGAAATTATGTAATTTATCTATAGATTTACTCCTTGGTAAAAATTTCAACCATGATTACCTCATTAATAAATGTCAAAAATCCTATGAGATTTAATTCAAATCTCATGAAACACAAAATAAAAATCAATATTTGAATTAGGCAAATGCTCATTTAGCCATTTATAAAGACCATCTTCCTAATCACCAAGATAATAATGACAAGCCTACAACTTACACCAATAATGTTGAAAGTATTATATACAAAAATTCTAAATAAAATGTGGTAATATGAATAATATGTGAAGGGTAGTTACTTTAATTAATTCTAATCCTATGCACCAACCATCCAAAACTTTTTGTGTTATCCAAGATTCTTCCACAACTCACCTAATAATGTTGGTGTAAGAGGACCTTATGTATTTCAAATAAAATATTATAAAAAATTTATTAGATAACACATCTCATACCATTTATATAGTTTCCCTAACCTCTCTCCTCATCGACAATATTACTTATCCTTCTAATACTACTTGTCCACATCTATCACAAGATAAACTTAAATAAACTACCCTATCCTCTCAAGATAGTCAACCAATTTGTCCCCAAACTAAACCAACCACATCTTATGAACACAAGTTTACATGTACTTCTAATCCTCCTTCTCAGAAGCTCCTCCAACACTATGCATCTCTATCCAATAATTCGCTTATAAGTTATGATGAATAGGAAACTATCACAGAGCTTATCAATATCCCATATCAAATTCCATTTCTCAAACTAATGTAGACTTCTCTGCATCATTTTAACTACTTTATGTAACTCATATTTGAAATGAACATCCCCCATCCTCCCTTAGTAGGATGTGAAACTATCTTATCTAGGTCATAAGATAGTATCTTTCAATAATGCAAATAGATGCATATACATGTTGATAAAATAATGGACACTTCTCTTTCTCTTTAATTTCCTATTTCTTCTATGATCCCTAATGATATTTTGATTTATGTAGATGATCCTTTCCTCTTTATAAGTATTCAAATTAGTGATATCCAAGTAAATAGTGCTTTGATTGATGAGGTTTTAGGCACTTGTGTTACCTATCTTGACTTTGTTAAAACCCTTAAATACTTTGAGTGTAATCTTAAATCCACACATATCATGTTTCAAGGTTATGATCAAAAGAAAAATCATCCTTTAGTTTAGGCATAGCTCCCTATTACCTTCCCACCTATCGCTATTTGAGTGAAGGTTATGATATTTGATTTTCCCCTTTCCTACAATATCTTATTTGGTAGGCCATGAACTCATTGCATGAGCATTTTCACCTCTTCTATCTACCAAAGTGTTAAGTTTCCCCAAAATGGTTCTATATACAAGATTCAAGGTGACACTAACCCTTAAAACTTTGAATAATTCCAGTTTTGTGGTGTATTCAAAATTGCAATCCTTGAAGCCTTATTAAGTGTTCCAATCTAGGAATATCAACATTTTAATTTCCTTGTCAACTCTATGTAAGGTTATCATGGTCATCCCAAACTCATAAAAAACATACCACCTAACCTATTAGACTTCAATGATGATGATCCATATGATATCAGCCTCAAAATCAAAACTTTATATCTCTCTCCTCATCTTATTTCCTAACTTCTACCATATTTGAATTAATGTTCCTGTCAGCCACCTAATGATGATATCCCATGGTCTTAACTAAGACTTGGAATTATATTCATCACATAGCCTTTAATGATAATTTCATACATAATTATGCCATTGACCTTCATACACTTGACGGTGATGATGTCTATACCTTATATGATCCATTTCTTAGAGGTCTTGTTTAGGATAGAGATGTTGAGATATTTCATTATATTTATTCTTTATTTCAATCTTTTTGTTCATCTTATCACATTTCATCTTATATAGTTCCTAATTTTAGCATTATTTATCTTGTTTAAAGGGTAGTGATGGTACATTTACATAGAACACCTTCAATTTTTGAATAACCTCTTATCAGAATGTTTATGGATCATGTTATAACTAGTCCATATCACTTTGATACATATCAAGATCCATATAGATTGATTCCCCATGAGATGATTGCTATTATCCTTATGCCCTCTGTTCATCATGATCCTAACTCATTTGAGCTTAGTACATATATTATTTAAACTCTACTTTTAGCTAAGTTTATTCCTACTTATGATTCTATTTCTCCTTTAGACGAGCCTCACCCAATATCTCCACTAGCCCCACCTCCCCTTGCTGATGTCCTACTTCCTTTTCTATAGATTGATCCCCTACATATCCAATGGGATAATTATCCATATTATGTAATTCATAGATTTTATGATAATTGGACTAGAGACTATAAAATATACCAGCCTTCTCTAACTTATGCTTCTACTCCTAGTAAACCCATAAAGTCTACTAACAAGCATATTTATTAATTTCATGAAATAGGTAATCATTCTTCAACCCATTATCGAAAGCTTTGACAATATATTGACACATTATGTCCTACTCTTATTCAACCTATAAAAAATGTTATACCTCATCCAAATTTATTACTTAAATATATTCCCAAATATGGAGAGGTATATTATTTTTGGCATCAACATTAAACCCATCATATCGATCACTATTGCATCCTTTAGTAGCATCTTCAAGATCACCTTATGACTATTCCTACACTTTATATTCATCCTCCCATATGTTTCCCATGTAAGAAGGCTCCCCCTTCTTCCCTTATGGTCCCTCCACCTATGGTCCTTTCTTCTCCTATGGTTCTGCCACCTATGGTGTATTCTCCACATGTGGTCTCTCTACTCATAAACTCTTCTACACTTATGGTTTCTCTTATCACCAAATAATGTACCCTAAAAGAGGGTGTTCAAGACTCTCTTAGATTTGGGCAACATGGGAACATTTATAGGTATGTGGGTGTACCTCTATTATAAATGAGTCTCTCGATTTATGGGATAGCTCCTTGAATGTATCTTGAAATGCTCACACTTACTATTAATAACTTATGGGGGAAAGAGTTATAAGTTGCAAAAAATTAACCTAATCTAAGGGGGTGATGCACCAAGATGTCTTCCATATGACCATCATACTTTTCTACACTAAGAAATAAGGCACATAAACTAACTTCCAAGTCTTATGGATTCTAACATGAGTATTTCGATATAGAGGTGAGATGCAGGAGATTTATCCAAGGTAAGTGAACCATAGGCTAATTTTAGACACTAAGGCTCATTATATACTTAAAATAGAGGATCATACACTTGATAACACTTCATATGACCTGTTAGAATAGAAAGTCTTGTGTAAAAATGAAATGATAAGGGAGGAAAGGATATAAAATTATCACTTTACATCACAATACATCACTTGCATACTCATATAATTGTTCAATAACTCGTAATCAGATTTACATTAATGTTTAAAGGAAAAGTATGACAACATTACAACACAAATTCACCATACCTAGAGTGAAACTATTTTTACAATATCTCAAAAGATATATTTATAGAAGGAAGCTAGAGAAAGGGGGCTTTAGAACTGTAAAGAGGAATCAATTAGTTTAAATGTTTTAACCATAGCTACAACTACTTATATAACTTATGCTCATTTTAACAATTTGATTGATCTAGGTCACCTTGAGTGGTTACACAATGACATATTCCCTCATTGATTCTCCCTGATGGATATAATAGAGGGATCAAGTTATGTCAAGTTGGGTTAAGACATTAATGCATTTAGATCAATTGGATCAATCTGTCAGAGATTTGTCCTGGTATAAAACCACTCCTCATTGGTTCATCTTGGCATGCAAGAGTGGAGGGAAGGATCCTTTTCATGTAGTTGGTCTTGGATATGAAACTGTTGAAGTCTACATGTCCATATCAGTGGTGTCCTTCCAAACATTGGCATTAGTCTAAATTAGATCATGCTCAAAATTAGCTCCATGCATTTTATTTACATTACCCCATCAATAATTACTTTATCAACCTTCATCTAAGTCACTTCAGCTTGCCTTCATTTGATTGATTATTGAAAACTAGCTTTGATCATTTATATTTTGACTCATCTCACTCTATTTATCTACCTAATACAAATGAATGCAATCCATAAATCTTCTACTAGGATCCATGTACATGTGCCACTTGTCATATAAGTATTTACACTTAGGGTTTGCTAACCTCTTTGACCCTCACTCACTTTGATCCTAATTTACATGATTAAACATGATCCATTGATCTTTTTTTATCTTGAATGTGCTCAATCTAGTTTTTAATTAAATGTTGATATCAAGATCTTGATGTCAACTTGCTAATTTATGATCTTATTCCACATGGTGGCCTCTCAAGATCTTTGACCCTTTGAATCATGTCACACTATTAGATCAAGATGAATGATACAATGTAGACCATCAAATTTGTTTAGACCCACCATTTGAACTCAAACATGTATTTCATGATCCCCAATTTTGACATTTATGCACCCATTAATTAAAGTCTATGGGAACATCAATTATATATGCATAACCATCAATATTTTGACCCCAATGTATGAATTTTGAGCTTGATTTTGACATTTTAACACATATCACCACCCTACTATATCAACTTTGCCAAAATAAATTGGCTGATGCATTTTTCCTATAGAAAAAAATTCTTTTAGACTTTGTGTTTTGGCCTTTTGATACAGACCATTTTCCTCAGGATTTTTGTATCAAACCACTATTATAGGATTTATGCCAAGCCATTTCCTCTGAATTAATTGTTCTTCAATAATTTTAATGTGGATAAAATGTTTAAGAGAAATTCATAGTCAAGAAAATTATCATGGAACAATCTTCTTGAAAGAATTTATACTTAGCTTTTCCATGAAACATTTTTTTTAACATAATTTAGGTCATTGGGATTTTTGTTGTGGATAAAATGTCTAAGAGAATTATGTCATTACCTCTTTCCATATATCTTTTGATTTAAACAATGTGTTTGAATTAATTCCTACCTTCAGGAGTTTTGCTTGATCACTTTCATTTAAACAATTCATATTTAGTCTCTCACCTTCAAGACAAATTCTCCAAAAGAATTTTGGCTTTGGGAAAATTATCCCAGATAATTTTCATGAAAGAGTTCATGTCCTTGTAACTTTTTTCAAAATTTTTGTCTTTGGGATTTTTTATTTTGAATGACATTTGTGACCCTTTAGGACTTTTATATAGGACACTTCTTAAAAAATGACCCTTTGGAACTTTTTTATCAGGACACTTTGTTGAAGAATGACCATTTGGGAAAATTGTTTAGACAATTTTACCAAAAGAAATAACCTTTAGTCTTCTATTATGGAAAAAATGTTGACAATAATTTATGTCTTTAAGAATTTTGTTCCAGACAAAATGTTTGAAATAATTCCTGATGTTTAGCCAAAAGATCCAAAACAAATTTCCTAAAAGAATTCTAACACTTAGCCAAATAAAGTGGAACAATTCCTATGAGGGAATTATGCCTTATAATTTTATTGTGGGATTTGTGTGGAATAATTTCTCTAAGAGAACTCTAAATGTTCTAAAACTTAGCTAAAATTTTAAATATTTCCTGTGTAAACTTAGGCTTTTATGGACCTATTCCTGTAATTGTTCAACACCATGAAAATCCGCCACTTGCATATATGACCATAAAATGACCCGTAAGACACCAAATGATACAAGAACTAATATAAAACATGACCAAGGATAGAATGGCATATGAAATTAAATTGAATTATTTGTAACATACCCCATGAAATCATAAAAATCCCCTATATAAGATTCTAACTATAGATGGTTGACCTATTTTGGCCTATGGGATAAAATGGTAAACATCTTTAGTGATTTCCCTAGGGTGGCATGCTTGTTATGTCATGACCAGTTTCTTGATCCTATCCATTGGGATATGGAGTCATAATTATATAGGATTGACATAAAACTACCTCTGTAATGCACCAAACCACATAAAACAATAAGAACAAAACATAAAATAGAAACACACATGTGCTTCAAAAGCACTTATTGGGATAACACAACAAGAAAGGAAACACACACCTAATATAATATTTACAAGACTAACCTCCATTGGTGAAACATATGATCATTCCTCAACTAGGGTCAAAAATGGTTCCCCTAGCATCTTTATCACTCCATGAAGGTATCCTAGCATGAGGAGCATGCTCATCACCAATCACTTACATATATAGGTGATCAAGAAGCCTATCACCTTTAAATATTATTAGGTCTAAAAATGAACCATCTAAGACCCTCATGAATTATATTTATTTCTCTTTAAGATTCTTTGTTGGATCTATAATCCTCTTGATCATTACCATATTTGATATACACTCCTCAAACTATAGAATAAGAATGATGACAGCTACCTCAAACTTTCTATCTTCTTGCATATGATATACTTGATTCTTGGGTATATCAAGTTATTATTTATGATTCACCCATATAAACATGGATCAATACTAGATCGATATCCTAACTATCCTTTAGGCACATCAACTTATGCCTTGACCTCATTAGGTCCCTCTAAAATTATAGGATTTTAAATATCAGATTTATGTCCATCTTCCTTGACAACATGCCCTTTAATTTTATACTTTATAAAACACCTAGGATCCTACTCATTCATCAGCAAACACACCAAACATACATTTCTTGGGATAATAACAAATATTACCAATCTTGTCAGATTATTGACATATGGCCTCAAATCTTATCTATAAGTCATTCTCTTCTTCTTCATGAGTGTTATCATCCAGATCATATTCATCAATAACAGGAATGAAAAAATCATTCTTACCACTATGGTGCTCAATTATATTCATCAGCCTATGATCATCATACTCATGAATCATATAGTCGCACTCAATAACATGAGAATGTTTGATACTTACCTCAACTCCTTAAAATGGCTCCTCCTGCATGATATAAGTCCTAAGATTAGTTTTATCAAAGTATTTATAATGATCATGCTTATATGCATCTATACCATACTCATCAAAAAATAGATCAGAAATGCCCTCAAGCTTGGAGGAAGTGGCATAATCTAGAATGGAATCCTTTTCTTCATGAACAACACAATTAAAATTAAAACTTGTCTCAATGTAATTTTCAATATGAAACCTTTCAAGAGGTTGTGTCCTAATTGTCACCTTATCCTTGTACCTTGTTTTAAAATCTAAGAAAGGATAGTTAGCTGAGAGATAGCCACCTATCTTGGTTGTGAAGACCCTTGATAGGAAGATTGCAAAGTGAGCTAGGAGGTCAAAAAAAACTATACCTTGAAGGATAGGAAAGCTAAGACAATCATGCAATAAAACATTCAATTTTTGTATCATCCCTATGGTCTTAGTATGTGTACCATCTATCTAGATCACTCTTTTGATATGTGTCTCATGTTTTAGGTCTAACTTATCAGCTCCAACTTTGGTCATGACAAAAATAGAAGCTCCACTATCAACTATGCAATTATGTACCAACTTGTCACCTAAAATGAGGGTGAGGTAAAATGGTGGAGGTTTCTCAACCCTATTGGATGGTTAAATAATGTTACTAGGATCATTTTTAAGGTAAATATGGATATGACTTTGATTTGAGGGTGATACACTAGTAAGGATAATAGATAACTACTTTTGCAAGAGCTCTTTTTGATAAGGCATATGAAGAACATCCCAAAGAGAAATGGATGTTTTAGTTCTCTTCAAAGAATATACATTGTTTAAAAAATCCATACCTAATTTATCTTTGGATTTTGTAAGTAGAGAATTACTTATAACTTGAGGAATAAGAACACACCCTACCATATTTTGTCTTGATATAGATGTAGAAGTTTTTATAACTATCACACTTATAGTTATGTCTTGTTTCCTTCTAGGAGGATTGGATGAACCTATGGACATGTTGATATCACCTCCAAAAGCCTTCCTCTTGGTGATTGTATTTTCTAAAATAGAGGTTCCTTGAGTTATCACAAAAGTGTCTTCAACCAAAAAATTTGTGAAGACATTTCCTTGAGGTTTCCAATCCTCATTAACTTGCATCATTACCTCATCCTCATTTTATAGGAGGGGAGTAACTAATCCTTGAGCCACTAGAGCTTGTTCTCCATTTTCACTAGCCTCCATAAATTGGTCTTTTTTCTAATCTTTTCCCTACATCAAATTTCTATGAACTAAGACCATCTCCCATTCATTGCTGATAGAGTTAGGACTATGAAAATTTGTAGGTATATTAGAGTTAGGTTGCCATTGATATCTTCCTCCTCCATATTGATGACCATATTTTTTCTAATGGGGTTAGGGATTTTGATTGGCCCCTTGATGCATATTATCTCTTCCTATCCTAGCTTCCAACCATTAGATTTATGAATCTTTGTCCCTCAAATTATTTACCTTTCTAAGATCAACTTTAGGCTTGGTATTGGAATTAGGAGTTTAAGCCACATCTGGAGTATTTTCCAAAGCATGATATGAAAGAGGCATAGACACTTTAGGTGGAGATATTCTAGTTTGGATAAGATTATTTTTAGCTTTGATAGAAAGCTCATATGCTTTAGGGAAGGTGGAAACTCCCATATATTGAATCATGATAACAATTTCATTCCCAATGGCTTTCAAGTAGGTAGGAAACACAAAAATAGAAGGTCATAAAAATAAAGAAAGGAGTAATTTCATTCCCAATGGATTTCACTGAAGTCATGCCTTATTTCTTTGGGTCCCATTTTTATCATGTTGAGATAACGTATGAAATAAGCATGGTCACTTTAATTTCTAAATATTTGAAGTCAACAACACTCCAAAATTATTCCATGTTATGATGCATCCACCTTCTAGATTCCTATACCAGTCAAGAGCCTTCCTTTTAAGTTACATGTCAATGTTATCTCAAATAATATTATGAAAACTATAAAAGTTAGAAACATATCTAATGTGATCACTAGGTGGGATATGACTCTCAACATTGAATTTGGGCACATCTTTTATGGCGTTAGGAGGGATGGCATCATATGCATGAAGTTAAATTAGATTTTCAGTATTAAATTTCAGGAAAGCATGAAGCCTAGCCATGTTTTATTCTTCAAGACCTTAAACTTATTTAGTATCTTCAACCTCTTCCTTTCTATCAAAATCTACTCATTCTTCAAAGGGTAGATTAAGATATGGATACTAAATTGCAAGAGGGATTTCAGGTTGAATGGGTGAGTTAATAGGATTGGATGTTCTAGTAGAGGATGACCTAGTGAGGACCATGAACTATGGGGGAAATTTTATAAAAAATAATGATCTAAAACTAGATTTACCTTGAAGTAGTTAAAAAATTATAAGTAGCACACTGATTTTCACCTAGTATTTTTCAAGATCAACATTCACCTTGACAAGTTATCTTGAAGATAATGTGTCCCACCAAGCATGCCAAAATTATTGTCACAAAATCTCACACCCTAGAAGAGAGTTTTCAAGCATATCCTAGATTTGGGACACATGGGAACATTTATAGGTATGTGGGTGTACCTATATTGTAAAGGATCCTCTATATTTAAGGGCTAACTCCCTGAATGTATCTTGAAATGCTCATATGTACTGCTAATCAACTATGTGGTAAAATAGTTAAAAGTTACATAAAATGAGTCTAATATAAGGGGTTGATACAATAAGATTTATTTTATATGACCATCATACATTCCTTCACTAAGAAACAAGGCACATAAACTAGCTTCCAAGTCCTATGGATTCTAACATGAGTATTTTGATATGGAGGTGAGATGCATGGGAGTTATCCAAGGTAAGTGAACTATAAAATATAGGATTATATACTTGGAAACACTTCATATGACCTATTAGAATAGAAAATCTTGAATAAACATGAAAGGATAAGGGGGAAAGGATAGATAATGATCACTTTACATCACCATACTTCACTTGCATACTTAGAAGATTATTCAATAACTTGAAATTAGATTTTAATTAATGTTCAAAGGTAAAGTATGACATCATTATAGTAGGGCTTCACCATACATGGAGTGGAATTATTTTTACAATAGCTCAAGAGCTATATTTTTAGAATAAAGGAAACAAGAGAAATAAAGATTTGGTGCTAAAAAGGGGACTCAGTTAGTTTAAATGTTTGAAATATATTTACAACTACTTCTAAAAACTATGCTCATCTAGACCATTAAATTTATCTAGGTTACATCAAGTGGTTACATAGTTACATATTCCCTCATTGATGTTCCTTAATGGCTACAACAGTGAGAATAAGTTGTTTTGAGTTAGATTCCAACATCAATGAATTTAGATCAATCAAATCAATCTATTAGAGATTTATCCTATTTCTAAACCACTCATTATAAGTTCATCTTGGCATGCAAGAGTGGAGGGAAGGGTCCTTTTCATGAAGTTGGTCCTAGAGATGAAACCATTAAAGTTTTTGTGTCTGCCTTGGTGGTGTCCTTCAAAATGTTGGCTCTATTCCAAACTGGACCATGCTTGAACTTGGTTCCATGCCTTTTATTTTCCTTTCCCCATCAAGAATTACTTTTTCAACCTTTATCTAATTCATTTAGGATCTCATTCATTTGACTAGCCATTGAAAACTAGCTTAGATTATTGATCTTTTGACTCATCTCACTCTATTGATCTACCTGATGTAAACAAACACAATCCATAGATCTTCTATCAAGACCCATGAATTTGTTTCACTTGTCACCTACGCATTTACACTCAAGGTTTGTTGACATATTTGAACATCACTCACCATTGATCTTGATTTTCATAATTAAATATGCTCCATCAATATTTTTTTTCTTAAATGTGCTCATACCACTTGTCAATCATGCATTGATCTCAATATCTTCCTGTCATCCTAATACTTTACAAACTTATGCCATATGGTGGAATCTTGAGATATTTGACCCTTTGAATCATATCATACCATTAGATCAAAATGAACGATGTAATGTGGACCATTAGATTTATTTGGACCCACCATTTGAACTCAAATGGTTATTTCATGAGGCCCAATTTTGATGTCTACATACCTATCAATTTAAGTATATGGGAACATCAAAGACATTTATGTGACCTTAAATATTTAGTGCCTAATGGATGATTTTTGAGCTTGATTTTTATGTTTGGTGCTCCTGTCACCACCTTACTAGATTAATTTTTTCAAAATAAATTGGTTGATGCATTTCCCTACAACAAAAAATTCTTTCAGACTTTATGTTTTGGCCTTTTGCTGCAAACCATTTTCCTCAAGATTTTTTATATCAAACAACTATTTTAGGCTTTATGCCAAGGCATTTCATCTAAAGGGATTGGTATTCAAGACTTTTAAAAAGGAAAAAATGTTTGATAAAAATTGGTCTTTAGGGAGATTATCACAAGACAATTATATCAAAAGAATTCATACTTAGTTTTTCCATGAAACATTTTACCTGAAATAGTTTGGGTCATCAATATTTTTGTTATGAAAAAAATGTTTGAGAGAATTATGTAATTAGCTATTTCCATAGATCTTTTGATTCAAAAAAAATGTCTAAAAGAATTCATGCATTCAGGATTTTTTCTCAGCCACTTTCCTTGAAATAATTCATACTTAGTCTTTCAAATTTAGGACAAATTCTTTGAAAGGATTTGGCCTTTAGAAAAATTGTCCCAAACAATTTTCTTGAAATAATTCAATCCTTGTACCTTTTATCATAACTTTTATCTTCAAATTTTTTTATTTTAAACAACATTTATGACCCTTCGAGAGTTTTGTGTAGGACACTTTGCTGAAGAATGACCCTTCAAAAATTTTGTATCAGGACACTTTGCTTAATAATAGCGCTTCGATAATTTTTTTTAAAAAAATTTAAAAAAATAAATGACCTTTAAGCTTTTTCTATGGTTAAAATGTTTGTAATAATTTGTGTCTTTAGGCATTTTATTTTAGATGAAATGTCTAAAATAATTCTCTATGCTTAGCCAAAATCCCTGAAACAAATTACCAAAAAGAATTCCAACATTTAGTTAAATAAAGTGGAACAATTCCTCTCAGGGAATTATGCCTTGTAATTTTATTTTAGGCTTTGTGTGGAACAATTTCTATGAGAGAACTCTGAATGCTCTTAAGCTTATCTAAAATTTGAAATGTTTTCTAAGTGTAAGCTTAGGATTTTTTAGACCTTTTCCTATAACTTTTCATCACCATGAAAATATGTCACTTGCATATATGACCCTAAAATGACCCTAAGACACCAAATGATACAAATACTAAACTAAACCATGACCAAGGCTAAAATGGGATATGAAATGACATCAAATGATCTATAACATACCCCATGAGATTATAAAAATCCCATATACAATATTTTGACTATAGGGGGTTGACCCATTTTGGCTTGTGGGAAAAAATGATCAACATCTTTGGAAATTTCATAAGGGTGGCATATTTGTTATGCCATGACTAGTTGCCTAGTCCTATCCATTAGGCTATGGAATCATAATTATATAGGCTTGATATAAAAATTACCTCTAAAATACACTAAATAATATAAAATAATAGGAACAAAACATAAAATAAAAACACACATGTGTTTCAAAAGCACTTATTGGGACACAACACAATAAGAAATGAAACACACACCTAATATAATATTTAAAATACTGACCTCCAAAGTTAAAACATATTATTATACCTCAACCAACATCAAAAATGGTTCCCATGGCATCTTTATCACTCCATGAAGGTAGCCTAGCATGAGGAACATGCTCATCACCATTCATTTGCATATGTAAGTGATCAAGAAGCCTATCACCTTTGAATATTATTAGGTATAAAAGTGAACTATATGGGATCCTCATCAATGATATTTATTTCTCTCTAAGAGGCATGATTGGATATACAATCCTCTTGATCATTGCCATATCTGATATACATTCCTTATACTATATAATAGGAATGATGATAGCTACCTCAACCTGTCTATCTTCTTAGACATGATATAATTGATTTTTGGGAGTATTAATTTATTATTATTTATGATCCAACCCTTATAAACATGTCTAAATAACAAATGGATCTCCTAACTATCTTTTAGGCACAACAACTTTTGCTTTAAACTCACTAGGTCCCTTTAGAACTGTAGTCTATTGAATAGAAGATTTATGCCCATCTTCCTTAACAACATGCTCTTTAATTTCATAATTTACAGAACACCTAGAAGTCTACTCATTAGTTTCATAAAAAAACACACTAGACATACATTTCTTGGGAGAAGAAGGAATATTACCAATCTTGTCAAATTCTTGACATATGGTCTCAAATCTTATCCATAAGTCATCCTCCTCTTCTTCTTGAGTGTCATCATCCAGAGCATCTTCATCAATAGTAGGAATAAATACCTCATTATTCACAATATGGTGCTTAATTAGGTTCATTAACCTATGATTTTCATACTCATGAATCATATAGTTGTACTCAACAACATGAGAATGTTTAACACTTACCTCAGCTCTTCCAAATGGCTCCTCATTCATGATGTAAGTCCCAAGATTATTTTTCTCAGAGTATGAATAAGGATCATTCCTATATGCATCTACACCATGCTCATCCAAAATCATATTATAAATTCCCTCAATCTTTAAGGAAATTCCATCATCTAGAATGGAATCTTTTTCTTCATGAACAACATTATTTAAATTAGAACTTGTCTCAATCTAAGGTTTAATATGAAACCTTGAAAGAAGTTATTTCAAAAATTTTACCTTGGCCTTGTACCTTGTTCTAAAATCTAAGAAATACCAATTAGATGAGATATATCCATCTATCTTGGATATGAATTCCTTTGACAAGTAGATTACAAAGTGAGGTTGGAGGTCAACAACAACTATATCCTAAAGGATAGGAAAGATAGGATAATCATGAAAGAGAACCTTCAAGTTATTTATCATACCTATGGTATTACTATGTCTACCATATATTTGGAGAAATCCTTTTCTATGTGGCTCATATTTTAGGCCCATATTTTCATCTACAACTTTGGGCATGATAAAAGTAAAATCTACACTATCAACTATGAAATTATCTACTAACTTGTCACCTATAATGAGGGTGAGGTAAAATGGTGGGTGTTTCTTAGCTGTAGTGGATGGTTTAACAATGGTACTAGGATAATTTTCAAGGGCAACATGGCTATGAATTTTATTTTAGGGTGAGACACTAGCAGGGATAATATATAACTACTTTTGTAGGAGTCTTTTTGACCAGGAATATGAAGACCATCATAAATATAAATAGATGTTTTAGTGTTTTTCAAAGAATATACAATGTTTAAATAAGCCATACTTACTTTCTCTTGGGATTTTTTAGGTATATAATCATATGAAACTTGAATAATGAAAGTAAACCCTACCATATTTTGATGTATAAGCTTTTAGAACTATCACACTTCTAGTTGTGTCTTGTTGCTCACACTTCTAGTTGTGTCTTGTTACTTTGCAGGAGGATCAGATGAGCCTGTGGGCATGTTGTAACCACCTCCTAGAGCCTCCTCTTGGACCTTATATTATATACAATAGATTCTAGTTGATATATCACAAAAGTATCTTCAATTAGAATATTGGTGAAGATCTATCCTCGAGGTTGTCAATCCTCATTAACTTGCATCATTACCTCATCCTCATTTGAAAGGTGGGGAGTAACTACTCCTTGAGCCACTAGATCTTTCTCTCCATTTTCAATAGCCTCCATGAATTTTTCTTTCTAATAATCTTCTCCCTCCACTAAATTTTTATGAACTAGTACCCCCTCCCTTGCATTGGTGGTAGAGTTAGGATTGTACACATTTTAAAGCCTATTGGAGTTACACTACCATTTATCTCTTCCTCCTCCATATTTTTGACCAAATTTTTATTGATGAGGTTAGGGATTCTAATGGGAACCGTGATTCATATTACCTCTTCCAAGCATAGGTTCTAACCATTGGATATATGTATCTTTGTCCCTCATATCATCTACCTTATTAAGACCATCTTTAGGCTTGGTATTGACATTAGGAGTATAAGAAACATCTAGAAAATTGTTTGAAGCATGAGATCATGGAAGCATATATACTTTAGGTGGAAATATTACATCTTAGATGAGATTATTTTTAGATTTGATAGAAAGATCATATACTTTGGGGAGGGTGAAACCTCCCATAGATTGAAGCATGATAGCAATTTTAGTTCCATTGGCTTTCAAGTAGCTAGGGAACACAAAACTAGCAGGTGGTCTCATAAGAGGAGGTAACCTATGCCAAGTATTTTGAAACCTTTGTTAGGAATTATAAACTTTAAACCATATTTAAATGTGAAATTAGATCTAAATTATTCACTAACATGCATCATGAAAGAATTCCTCAAATCACAGTTAATATGAAAGAATAAATGGAGAGAACAAAAATATAAATCACACATAACAAATATCTACCATGGTTCACCCAATGTTTGATACATCCACCAAGAAAGTTCTCAATAAAAACTATAATAAAAAACAAGATTACAATGAACTAGCACAAAGATAGAATATCACCTATAGAAAATGTTGCACAAATGATATGCTACACTTTCACCTACACCTAAACAATATTTTATCTCATAAACTATTATACCACACCCTATAATAAACACTTATAATTTTCAAAATATCTACAATTTGACTCTATCTCTCAAAATCCACACTTACAAATAAACTCATCAACCTCTAAATGTCACACCACACCTATATATATATATATATATATATATATATATATATATATATATATATATATATATATATATATATATATATATATATATATATATATATATAACAAACTAATGGAAAATCCACCGAATGAGGAGAAAATTTCCATGCTTATACAAGATAAGCATCATCCACTAAGATGCACCTCAATTCCACCTAATCAAGGTTATCCAAAAGCTCCATCAAGAAGGAACATGTGAAGTTTATCTCTCCTCCTCCAAAGTCATAGTTTCTAAGGATATGTGATCACAACCAAATCCTTGAAGCAAGGAAGGCATTATATTTTATAATAAATAAATAACTCCCTATGATCAAGGAAGTCAACATGGAAAATAAGCATCTAACAACTAACTCTACAAAATATGGAAACATAGAAATTAGAAATACAAGGAATATTTCACTCACACGTGGAGCAAGGTTACACAAAAGGTGGAGTATGAAAAAATATGCTATCCAAATTTATGGAGATATCTATGCCTAAAAAATATATCCCCATGATCATGTGATATCCCCAAAGGGCTCTACACTCAATAATCTCCCACTTGGAGCCCATTTCTCTTTAACAGAATCTATCACCGCTCCATGACAACTAAGGCCAACCAAATATGAACATAGTCTAAAGTTGTCCAATGTGACCACCTTGGTCATCATATATGTAGGATTTTTGATAGTATGAATATTCTCTAGCTTCACCAAGTTCTCTTCCAAAGTTATCTTGATGAAGTGATAATGTAACTAAATATGTTTCATACTCAAGTGGAAAGTGGAGTTCTTTGCCAAATGAATAACACTCTGAATATCATTATGTAGTCTCCTAACTTCCTACTCATGACCCAAATATTTAAATAACTCATATAACCAAACAATCTCCTTATTAGCCTCTATGGTAGAAAAGTAATCTACCTCTTTGGTTGACAAACACACAACCTTATGTATCCTAGAAATCCAACTAATCATTGTATCTCTAATAGTAAATATATATCTTATCATAATCCTCCTGCTATAAATATCCCCTACCATATCTAAGTCCACATAACCATGCAAAGTGGTATCTAATCCACCATAACATAATGCAAAATCCATGGTTCCTTTCAAATATTAAAGAATCCATTTCACTACTTGCTAATGACTAAAACTAGGATCACTCATATACCTGCTCACAACTCCCACTACTTTAGCAATATTCATTTTTACTATAAACCATGACATACATCAAGCTACCAACTATCAATGAGTAAGGTACCTTGGACATCTTAAGATTTTCAACTTTAATCTTAGGGCATTGCTCTTTTGATAATCTAAATTGGCCTATCAAAGGAGTACCAATATATTTATCATACAACATGATAAACCTTTCCAAGACTTTTTTCACATACTCTAATTGGGATAAGATTAGCTTCCTCACCATCCTATCATGATTAATCCTCATACGAAGGATTTGTTTTGCAACACCCAAATCCTTCATAGAAAAGGAGTTACTAAGTTAGTTCTTGAGTATATGAATGTGTTGTATGTTCTTTCCTACAACTAACATGCCATCCACATACAATCATTAAATAATAAAGGAACCATCATCAAAATGTTTGATGTACACTCAATGTTTAGAATTACACCTTTGATATTCTTTTTCCAACATAAAACAATCAAATTTATTATACCATTATTGTGGAGCTTGTTTTAGGGCATACAAGCTCTTCTTTAGTCTACACACATAGTTCTCCTTTCCTTTGACCTCATATCCATATGGATACTTCATATACAAATCTTCATCCAAATCACCATGAAGAAAATTAATTTTCACATCTAACTATTATAAGTTCAAATCCTCAACTGTAACTAAATAAAAAATAGTCCTAATAGAAGTCATTTTTACAATAGGAGAGAAAATCTCATCAAAATCAATACTTGATTTTTGTGTAAACCCCTTGACTATCATCCTCACCTTATACTTTTTTTTCCCTTCATCCTCTTCTTGTATTATAAAGATCCACTTATTTGGCAATGCACTATTTCCCTTAGGTAGCCTTACCAAATCCCACATTTGGTTATCCATGAGAGATTTACGCTCCTCATCCATGGATTATCAGAATTTCATCTTGGTATTTACTTTCATTACTTCCTCATAACACTCTGGTTCTCCATTATCAGTGAGTAACAAATAATTAAAAGAAGGAGAAATACATTCAGGTGCTCTTATTACCTTAGAATACCTTCTTACCATAAGAGTTTAGGGTACTTATGTAGAAGGTTCCTAAATTGATTCATTTGATACTTTGCCATCCACAATGTCATCCAATACTGTGTACTCTTTCTTTTCTTGTTCCTATTCCTATAAGTGATCCTTATACTTGAATTTTCATTAAAGACTACATCTCTAAGTCTAAATTTTTTATTATCTTTAATGCTCCATAAATTAAAACCAAAGTAATCCTTACCATAACTAACAAAGGGGCATTTTTCTAATTTTTCCTCTAACTTGGTCCTATCCTCTTTCTTAATGAGTAAAAAAGCCTCACATCCAAAGATTCTAAGAAAATAATAATCAACATTCTTACCACACCAAGCTTGTTAAGGAATACCTTGATCCAAAGGCAAAGAAGGTCCTCTATTAATCAGATATGCTATTATGCTAACTACTTCTACCCAAAACTATAAAGGCAACCCTTGATGTAACCTCATTCTCCTAACATGTTCCACTATTGTTTTATTCATCCTTGCAGATACCCCATTTTGTTATGGACTTATTCAAACCATCTTTTGCCTATAAATTCCATTTTTAGAACAATAATCAAAGAAAACATTACAAAAATACTCACCTCCATTATTTTATCTAAGACATTTCAAATTGAGACCTATTTCATTCTCAAACAAGGATTTCCACTTCTTAAAAGTGTCAAATACATCATATTTTTTATAATGCAATAAACCCAAACTTTCCTAGTTGCATCATCAATAAAAGTGACATAATAATTGGAACCACCAATAAAAGATACCTAAACTGGCTCCCATACATCTAAATGTACCAACTCTAACTTGTTCTCTTTCTTTATGGGTCCAACTTTCAAGAACTTAACTTGTTTATGTTTCCTATACACAAAATTATCATAGAATCCTAGATCTAGATCTTCTAATCTAGGTAACTTTTATTTTAATATCTCCATGCCCTTATGGATCATATGATCAAACCTGTAGTGCCACATAGTTGTGTTTCCATCTATAGAAACTAAATCAAGAGAATCAACACTACTAGTCAAATATAAAGTACCAACTTTCTTACCTCTAAAAATCACAAGATCACCTTTGGTAACATTCCAAGAATCTATAATAAATAATACCAAACAACTCTCACTACCTAATTACCCCACTAAAAGCAAATTCCATTTCAACTTAGGCACAAATATGACATCCTTAAGTATCCATGTATTCACATTATACATTTTAACCTAAACACAACCTTTTCTTACTATCTCTCATGGTTCATCATCACCAATATATACATGTCCTAAATTCTCTTGAACATAATCAATAAAATAATGCCTATGTGGGGTGACATGGAAAGAAGCCCTTGAATATAATACCAAAGACTCAAAAAATCTATCCATATAAAGAATTAAGGAATCCTGACATGATTTACCTGATGTCACATTTACCTCATTCATTTCCTCCTTGTTTACATTATTATCTTGAAGTGACCAAAAATCCTTCTTTGACTGTCCACTCTTCCCACAATGCCATCATATCATCTTGGATCTAGATCTATACTTAGATATACCCTTTAACTTTCCATGGTTTCCTTTGTTCTTTTCCTTTCTCCACTCTAAATTTGATCTCTTCTCCCATAGTTCCCACTCAAGATAATAACTTTCCTATAATTTACCACTTTAATAAAACACAACCAATGGCTCTGATACCAATTATTAGGAATTAAAAACTTTAAACTAGATTTTGTATGTGAAATCAGATCTAAAATATGCACTAATATGTATCATGAAACAATTTCTCAAATCATAGTTAATATGAAATCATAAATGGAGAGAATAAAAATATAAATCACACTTAACATAGATATATTATGGTTCACGTAATGTGGGCTACATTCACCAATAAAGTCCTTAATAAAAACTATAATAAAAAGTAAGATTATAATAAACTCTCACAAAGATAAAATTTCTCCTATAGAAAATTTTGCATAAATGATATGTTGCACTTTCACTTGCACCTCCACAATACTATATCTCACAAGCTACTATACCATACCCTATAATAAACACTTGCACTTTGAAAAATATCTACACTTTGACTGAATCTCTCAAAAGCCACATATGAAAATAAATGCATCAACCTCTAAAGGTCACACCACAGCTATAAATATAAAAAACTAAGGGAAAATCCACAAAATGAGGAGAAACTTTCCATTTTTATCTAAGATAAGAATTATCCACTAAGAGATACCTCAATTCCACCTAAGCAATCTTATCCAAAAGCTCCATCAACAAAGAACACATCAAGTTTATCTCTCCTCCTCCAAAGTCACATTTTTTATGGACATATGATCGAGACCCACCTCCTTGAAACAAGGAAGGCATTCCCTTTTACAATAAACAACTAAATCCTTAATATCATGGAAGTCAACATTGAAAATAGGCATCTAACAACTAAATCCACAAAATATGGAAACATAGAAATTAGAAATACAAGGAATATTCCACTCACATGTGGAGCAAGGTTACACAAAAAGTGAATTAGGGAAAACTATGCTCCCTACATTTGTGAAGCTCTCTAGGCCACAAAAATATATCTCTATGGTCATGTGATATCCCCATAGGGATCCACACTCAACAACCTTTCATTGATGTTATGAATTATTTATTTGGGTCCTACTTTTATCACATTGAGTTCATGTATGTGAGAAGAATTGCCACTTCCATTTATAAATCTTGAATTCAATAACACTCCAAAATCATCCCATGTTGTGATGCATCCACCTTCTAGAGTCCTATACCAATCAATAGCCTTCCCTTCAAGGGACATGGTATGGAATCTAATGGCAATATTGTCTCTAACAATATTTTGGAAACTTCAAAAGTTACAAACACCTCTAATGTGCTGATTGGGTGTGATATGAATCTCACCATTTAATGTGGGCACACCTTTTATGGTGTTAGCATGGATGTCATCATATGCATGAATTTAAATTAGATTATTAGTACTAAAGAAAAGGAAAGCATGAGGCCTAGACATGTCTTATTATTCAAGATACTCAACTTCTTTGACCTTTTTAACCTCTTCCTCTCTATAAAAATATACTCATTCTTCAAAGGGTAGATTAGGCTATGGACACTAAATTAAAATAGGGATTTTAGGTTAAATGGGGAGTTAATATGATTGGATGTTCTAGTAGAGGATGACCTAGTGAGGACAATGAATTATGGGGGATAGTTTAAAACAAAATAATGGTCTCAAACTAGATTTACCTTGAAAGAGTCACCAAATATTGAGCAGCACACCAATTTTTAGCTAGCATTTTTCAAGACTAACATTCATGTTGATAAGTCATCTTGAAGACAATGTGTCCCACCAAGCATGCCAAAACTTTTGTTACCAAATATCTCACCCTTAAATAGGTGTTCAATCTTCTATATTTGGTCAACATGAAATTTTTTTTAGGTATGTGGGTGTACCTATATTGGAAATAAGCCTCTATATTTAAGGGCTAGCTTTATGAATGTATCTTGAAATGCTCACACCTACTGCTAATCACTTATGGTAGAAAAGAGTTATAATTTTAATGAAATAAAACTAATATAAGGGGGTGATATACCAAGATCTCTTCCATATGACCATCATACTTTATTTCAATAAGAAATAAGGTACACAAACTAGCTTCCAAGTCCTATGGATTCTAATGTGAGTATTTTGATATTGAGGTTATATGAATGAGAGCTATCCAAGGTAAGTGAATCGTAGGTTAGTTAAAGAAACTAAGGATCATTAGACACTTAAAATATAGTCTCATACATTTGAAAACACTTCATATGACCTATTAGAAAAAAATATTACACAAACATGAAAGGATAAGGGAGGAAAGGATAGAGAATTATCAATTTGCATAACTATACATCACTTGCATACTCAGACAATTGCTTAATAACTCAAAATCAAGTTTGCATTAATGTTCAAATTCAAAGTATGACTTAATTTTATAATGGATTCACCATACATGGTGTAGAACTATTTTTACAATAGCTTAAGAGCTATATTTATAGAAGAAAGGAAGTAAAAAAAAGGGAGATTTAGTGTTGAAAAGGGGAATCAATCAGTTTAAATGTTTGAACTGTAGTTACAACTAATTCTATAAATTATGATCATTTAGACCATTTGATTGATCCAGGTCACCTTGATTGGTTTCATAGTTACATGTTCCCTCATTAATTCTCCTTGATGATTATAACGATAGGATCAAGTTGTTTTGAGCTGGCTTCTGACATCAATGTAGTTAGATCAATTAGATCAATTTGTTAGAGCTTTATCTTGGTACCAAACCACTCTTCATCAATTCATTTTACTATGAAAGAGTGGAGAGAAGGGTCATTTTCATGAAATTGTTCCTAGAGATGAAACCATTAAAGTTTGTGTCTACCTCGATGGTATCCTTTGAAACATTGGCTCTGATTTGAACTGGACCATACTTGAAGTTAGCTCCATGCCTTTTATTTACCTTTCCCCATTGAGAATTGCTTTATCAACCTTCATCTAAGTCACCTGGTCTCTCCTTCATTTTATTGGCTATTGAAAACTAATTTAGATCATTAATATTTTGACTCATCTCACTTCATTAATGTACGCTATGAAAATAAACACAATATGTCAATCTTTTGTCAGGACCCACATGCTTGTGCCACTTGTCACCTATGAATTTGTACTTAAGGTTTTCTAACCTCTTTGACCCTCATGCACCATTTATCCTAATTTACATGATTAAATTCACTCCATCAATCTTCTATCAACTTAAATGTGCTCATGCCACTTGTTAATCACACATTAATCTCAAGATCATGTTATCTGCCTACTACTTTATGCACTTATGCCACATGGTGTCCTCTTGATCTCTTTGATCTATTGAATCATCTCACACCATTAGATCAAGATGAATAATGAAATGTGTATCATTAATTTTTTCTAAACCCACCATTTTAACTCAAACATCTATTTCATGAGGCCTAATTTTGACACATATGCACCTATCAATTGACATCTATGGCAACATCAAAGATGCCTACATGTCCGTCAATATTTGGACCCCAATGGATGACTATTAATCTTGAATTTGATGTTTGTGCACTTATCACCACCCTAATAGAATAACTTTGTTGAAACAAATTGGTCAATGCATTTTCCTTGCAACAAATAATTCTTTCAAACTTTGTGTTTTGGCCTTTTACGATGGACCATTTTCCTCAAACTTTTTTTATATCAAAAAATTGTTATGGGATTTGTTCTAAGGAATTTCCTTTGAAGTAATTAGTCTTCAAGACTTTTTTTGTGGACAAAATGTCTGAGAGAAATTGGTCTTTAGGTAAATTGTCATGGGACAATTTTCCTGAAAGAATTAATACTTAGCTTTTCCATGAAACATTTTTCCCAAAATAATTCAAGTCATTAATATTTTTGTTGTGGAAAAAGTGTATGATATAATTATGTCCTTGTCTCTTTCTGTATATATTTTGTTCAAACAAATTGTCCAAAATAATTCATGCCTTTGGGATTTTTGCTCAGTCCCTGAAAGAATTTGTACTTAGTCTTTTTCCTTTAGAACAAATTCTTTGAAATAATTTTACCTTTGGAAAAATTATCCCAGAAAATATTCTCAAAAGAATTCACGTCTTTGTACCTTTTATCAAAACTTTTGTCTTTAGACTTTTTACTTTCAAATAGTATTTATGACCCTTTGGGAGTTTTGTATAGGACACTTTGTTTAATAATGACCCTTTGAAACTTTTGCATCGAGATACTTTGCTAAAGAATGACCCTTGAGAAAATTGTTCAGATAATTTTCTTGAGAGAAATGACCTTTAGGATTTTATTACAGATAAAATGTCCACAAGAATTTATGTATTTAGGCCTTTTATTTCAAAAAAATGTTTGAAATAATTACTAATGCTTAGCCAAAAGTCTTGAAACAAATTTCTCAAAATAATTCCAACACTTAGACAAATAAAGTAGAGTAATTTTATTATAGGCTTTATGTGGAATAATTTATTTGAGAGAAATATAAATGGTCTAACACTTAGCCAAAAGTTTAGATATTTCCTAAGTGTAAACTTCGGATTTTTTGAACTTGTTCCTACAATTGTTTATCACCATGAAAATTTGCCACTTGTATATATGACCCTAAAATGACCCTTAAGACACCAAATGATACAAGGACTAAACTAGACCATGACCAAGGCTAGAATGGCATATGAAATAACATCAAATTATCTAAAATATACCCCATGAAATTATAAAAAATCACATATACAAGATTATTACTATAGAGGGTTGACCCATTTTAGCCTGTGGGGGAAAATGGTCAATAGTTACCTCTCTAGCCATGGATCCTCTTTCACATATGGTCCCTTCTCCACTAATGGATCCTTCCTCTCCCAAAGATTAAAATCCTATTCTATATTTATGTATAATGGCCCTCATGAGAATTATCTTTTAGTTCTTCCTAAATTTTTTATCAAGGAGATTTGACTAGAGGTCTTTTCCCATCTTTTATTGAAGATTGATGATCCCCTCATTGTAGTTAGGATCCAAATTCACCGAGATCTATTAGATGTTATGGATAATGTTTTTGTATAGATTAAATAGTATTTATGAACATAACTTGGTGTTCCTTCACTTTCTTATTCATTTTGTATTGGACATGTGATCCACTTTTATATTTATCTAATTTATATATCAATTGACTTTGTGTCAAATTTTGCTTCATTTATCTAACTACATGTATCTATCTTACATAGATCTTTATATTTCACATTATGTGTTATTTATAGTTTCATTCTATTTTCCTTATGATCTCTTATGGATTTTTTTCATGATTACATACTTGTATTTATGAGTTCATTTCTTCCCAAGGATGTCTTTTTCTTTTCTCATGATTGTTTGCTACCTTATCTCCATAACACCGATCATTATTATTTTGACTTGGTATAAAAAACTTACTCCTTCAGTAATCCTTATTTACCATGTGACCAGTTAGAAAATAAAATCATCTCATTATCATTTTACATCTTACCGGTACACTTCAAATCCCCCTTTTTTTACATTTAATTTTTTTCATAAATTAAGCATACACATGGTTAAAACTTGAGATAACATACTAGTTCATCAGTAAGCCTAAGTGTTTTAGTCAGTCATGTCTTTAGATACTTATCTTTCTTTAACCAAATTCTAAGTCTCATTAATGTCCATCACTTTCTCCCTCATGTTTTTTTATGACAAGTTCATATGAAGGAGGAATCTTAAAATACATTACAATTTAAAATCAAAATAATTTAAACAAAAAGCAATGATACAAAAGGAAACATTCAATATTTTCAAAAGTCAAGTCATACTAAAAGAAGTGATAAAGCACATCTCCTTTCTCTAATATAAGTTCAAACTTGAAAATTGGCCACACGATAGAGTCCAGGTCAATTAGGGTGTGATAGGCTAGTATATTGGGAAAGAAGAATAAAAAAATATTTTAGTGCTACCTACTTTCTCACAAAAGTACCAAATCTTTGTAAGAGACTGATAAATCTATAAGAGGTCTTGAGGAACAGGGAACACATTATGGGAAGGCTTATCCATTTTTATTTTATTTTTCATAAAAATAGCATGAGTTAATCTTAGTATCTCACTTATTTTCATATATAACTTTGTGCTTATTAGGAATAGGTATCATTTGTATATTTATGGTCACTAGCCACATAGTGTCTTTTTTGTGTCCTTAGTGTGCCTCATGTTTCCTTAGGTCTTCTCATACATGCCTAAATTGTGATTTCATATTCCATATTTCATTTAAAATAATACAAATATTTCACCTTGAGAAATATTGTTTTGTTAACTGATCACTCCCCCCTAGGGATTTCATTTGTGAGTTGTAGTGTAAGACCATGGAAAGGAATAGGCCTTCCTTACATGTTACCATTAAAAAAATTCTTTTAAAATAATTTTCCAAAATTTTCCACCTCATTAGTGTTCCCTTTGTGATTTTTAGTGTTAGGCCATGGATAGGACCTTGCCTTCCTCATAAAATGTTCCAACAACTAAGTCATAATGAAATTACATATGAAAAATTTGAGATAGGTAGTGATTGATTATGAGTTACACCTCATTTACATGATTCAGATATTGATATAGTATTTTTTATACTTATATTATTGATATTTCACTTTTATCTTCTTATTTTCTAAGTTCATGTAAGATTACAACTAGTTTTCTTAAAATTTTCATACTTCCAACTTGAATTAGTGTGATCAATTTAAGTTTATTTTTACAATTGTGTTTCTCTTTTATACTTCCCAATGTGATTTAGTATGATTTATTGACTAAATTATTTTACTTTTATACCATTTGGTTTTCATGTGCTTTCCATTTTATTACATTATTTTCATACTTCCCAACATGATATAGTGTGATTTTATTTGTTTTAATTTGGTGAAAATATTTTACATGGTTTAAAAAAAAATTTACCCTTTTTACCATATTTAGTTTATTATATTTAGTCATTTTTTGTTATTACACAATTCCCATCATGATATAATGTGTAGTACATTTTTTTTTACATACACTATTATAATTTTTTTGTCTTTTTTTTAATCATGAATGTGTATCACATGATGCTAGAAATAAAAACCTCCACATATATTTCCCATTAATTATACAACAAAATATAATTGCATGTGCTAGAAATAAATATATTCATTTATCAACATCCACAACCAAATACAACTCATAAGATAAAATATATCATGTGTTTTATACAATAAAGAGTAAAAAATACAAAATAGATCCAAATATAAGTTTGGGATCCATCCTACCTATCATGTGGCCTAACCACACTACCCGTATATACCTAAGTCTATCCCCTCTGAATGGTACACTATAATGAGGCATTCTAGGATCTCAAACCTTCTACCTATCCTTATAGATTGGCCACCTAGGCATATACCTATCCAATATATATCATGGTATCCATATGTAGTAATATATCCTAAGCTAAGGTATACTAGGCATGTTACTCTCCCTCTCCCACCCTTGTCACTTAATTCAATCCATCACGTATGTTTGCAACTACCTTGCAGCATCCACCACCAATCCAAACCATCTTACCTAGGCTAGGGTAGATGGTACCATTAACTAATTTGACCACAAGTAAAATTAGGTCAACCTCCTATGTAGTTTAAAATTGTCATAGGATCCCCTAAGATGTAAAATATGTCTCATGTTCTTAATGAGGTCAAAATTATATTTCATCCTTGTCATTTTTGTCTTGGTTCGTTCTATGTCATTTTAAGGTCACTTTTGAGGTCATTTATTTAAATCATATAGTTTCCATGAGAATACAAATTTATAAAATGAATATATAACATAATATATGTTAGTATCATATCATAGATGGTAGTTTTGAATTTACAACTACAAATGCAATGTCCAAACAAGAAAATCAGTGAAAAAAGTGATAGTTTTTAGTTGTTATATGACCTATATAGAAGTTTTAGCACATGGGATGACTTGAAAAGTGTTTATTAGTATTATTTTAGTTACATTCCATGCTTGAACATCTTTTAAAAGTACAAAAATTTTCAAATCCGTTTTATCTTCCCTATCACTCTCCTAGACAAACATAAATGGTCAATCGATCTTTACATGGCATGAATAGGAGGAGGTGAGTTGGATCAAGTGAATTTGGTGTATGATAATACTCTTTGTATAATATAAATACATAATAATATTTGTGTTTTTTTTACCATGTTCTATGAACCATTAGTAAGAGTGATAGTGCCTCTTTTTTACCTGGTCATTCCCACACCCTTCCATTTTCTTCTATATTTAGATTATTATATAAAAATAAAGTGGTGTACATGCTCTTATAGGGTGTAAAAATTATTATAATTTGATTCTCATTTTGTTTTCATGTGTGAACATCAAATTATGGTCATAGGCTATCTCATTATACTAGTTAGAGACTCCATTACAATCTTAGTTGTATAGGTTTCTCTTTCATATAATGGTCTCAAGTCAAGGCATACATGTTTTTTCCACTCTCATAAGACATTTTTATCACTCTCTCCTTTGAAATTTAAATCTAAAAGGGTCATGGTTGGAATAACATAGTTAGAAATCAAATACAATTAGGATTTCTTGTAACTATCACCTACAGTCTAATGTAAAGGAGCTCTGATTAGGCACATTGATGAAATAAAAGGATCTTAAGATGATGAGAAGTATTATAAAATGAAAATAGTTGTAATGAGGCTTTCAAAATTTGATAAATTGGTTGTGATAAATAATTCACTACACATAGTCATATACCATGCCTTCACCTATAGACAATCCACAATGACACCTAAAGGTAACTCCAACATAAGCCTAAGGATTATTAAAATGGTATAGGTTTGAACTACTTGAAACATTTTAATTAGGTTTGGGAGAATTGGGAATATAAATATGATAATGGTGAGGTCATTTCATGTATGAAAACTTGATTTCAAGGTTTGCAAGTTGAAAAAGTCAAAATGGAGACACTTTACCTTAACCTCTCTGAATCACATTTTGCTCATACACTTAGACACCTCACGGTAAAGTGCCTTGAATTCCAGACAAGCCTAATTGTTTTCATCTTTTGGCCCAATCCTAAGGGAAATTTATTGACATGAGAAAGATGATTTTTCTATTAAGGAAAGGAAGGCTGAGAGACTCAAAACTCAAACCAATGTTCACTATAGATGTTTAGTAATTACAATGTCAAAAGACCAAAAGTGAACTTTGAAGCATAGTAGTAGAAAAATAGAATCATGGCCTCAAGATAGGTGAATTAATTTGAGTTAAATATGACACTATGACTTTAATATTATTTAGAGAAGTTGATATACAGTGTTTTGACATAGGTCATCACCTATAGGGGCTCTTATTTCTCATAAATTATCACCTACAATCTGACTATAAACACACATTGTTGATGGTGGAAGACAAGGAGTAAAACCTTAAAGTATAGATTTTAAATTAATTTAAAATAATAAAATTATGTTATAATTATAAATGAGAATTAATATATCACTCATGTCCTAATGAACATCTACAGAGGCACCTTAAATTTTCCTTAACTATCAACTATTGGTGACACAATCTGTTATAGTAGACAAATTGATTATAGTAAAAGAGAGATGTGGATTAATAAGGTTGGTAGAGAGGTAGGGTTTTGAACAATTTTTAAAAAATATTCAAAATTTTTACATAAAATTAATGATGTTCTTAGACCAAAGAGATAGAGAAAGACAAGTTTCAAAGCTCACCTACAGTAAGTTTAATTTTTTTTAGAGTACATAGCCTTGAATAATTAGTCATAAGTTTTTAGATTGTTGAGAGACTTAAAAAGATGATATATCTTTGATATTTTTCACATATGGTAACAAATACATATTATATCCCTCCATGACTTCACTTTGACAAGAAAATAGGGGAGATGCCCTCTACTTTGTCTACGAACAGAGGACACTCACAATCAAGTGAAAGACTGTAGGTTACTATGTGGATGGTAAAATCATGTGATATATTTAAAAATGGTATAAATATGTGATAATTTGAATTACATTTGAACAAGTTTGAATCTTTAGTCATAGTCATTAAAACCACTGAGAGGTGGTCATGTATGTAGAGAACATAGCTAGGCCTATCAGGCCTAGACTAGACATAAGCCCTCTAAGGGTCTATTTTCCATTTTTATGGATATAAGACCATTATAAACCATGTGATGACCTTAAGGGGAGATAATAATAATATTTTTATCCATAATTTTATAGGAAACCACTTAAAGGGGGGAATTTTGGCATAAAACCATGATAGAGGTACATAGAATGCAAAGGAAGAGCTTGATAGGCCAACTTCAAACACTCATACCTATATACACACATTAAATGGTGCCCCAAGGAGATAGGGATAGTTGAGTAGGGTCATAAAATTTATCTCAATGAAATTTTTTGTCATTTTAAAGTTTGGTTTTTATGAACCATTGTTAAGAAGTAGAACAATTCAAAACCCTAATAAAACCTTATCTAAAACCTGATGGAGAAGAAACTTATGGAGGTGAATTAAAATTTATCTAAATGGCATATTAATTATTTTTTAATTTTTTAATAATATCCCATGATCATTCTCATCCAATTAGTATGTACCCTACTTGTATGAACATGGTAAAAATAGTGTTTTTTGTATGTTTTTGGTTGTTTTATATGTACAAAGGAGATTTGAAGAGTGATAATCATTTTGGGAGGTTATGTTTAACTATTTATAATTAATTATGTCCATTTATAATAATATGTGGGCATATAAACACCTATATTAGCTCACTCATCATAGGCAATCTTGGAAAAGCAATGAAGAGATAAAGTGACTACCTAGCGAGAAGATAAGAAGTTTAATATAGGATCTTTTTAAGGTATACCTAATGGATTGGAAGGTATAACAAATATATACGTGTGTCATAACACATATTTCATGGATTTTTATTAGTAATGGAAGGCCATTTGGATTATAAATGTGAAGAATGATGTTTGGAAGGCCAATGAATGACTACAAATGGTGAGTACAAGTGTCCAAAATATGTCTAGTAGTTAGGAAAACCTATAATGATTGTCATAACATGTTTCCAAACTCCATAATATAGTTAATATGCCTCAAATATACCTAATACAATTTCAATCACTCAATATATGCTTCATAATGAATGTAGTTTTAAGAAGGCAGTTTAAGGTCTCTACTCTAGTTTTGGAGACTTTGTCATAGTTCATATGGACTATTGTCTAAAAAGATCATCATGGTATATTTAAAACTCCATTATTATGAAATGTAACTAGTCATAATCACTTGAAACTTGTTCTTGGGACCTTTTACCTCCACTTAATCTCTTTCCTCTCACATGCTCTATAAATTCAAGACATTTTATCTTTTGTTATGGGAATCCACACTTGGTAGTTGAATATGGAGTCCATTTCAAACCTAAGGTAAAAAAAAGTTACCAAGACTTTTTTAACATGAAATATTTAAATTTTAAAATGGTGGGATGAATTTTTGAGTATATTAACCAATTACACCATTTATGGCAAGTTTTTAGGAAGTGGGTATGATTTAAAGGCGTTGAGAGAATAATGTAATTATGTGGTTGAAAACTCCCATATTTTTTTCCTTATTTTGTGGGGATATGGTTATCTCTATGGTTATGGAACATTTTTCAATGGATTTTGAAAATTATAAATAGGGGTGAGGGATAAAACATTATTAATTATGTTTTGCATTTCATTTTTGAGCTCTATAATTCTCTCTTCGATCAGTATGATCGGGTTTGAGGTGTGGCTTAGCATGTCAAGAATTATGGTGTGAATTTAGGTTAGAGAAAGTTATCTCTATAAAAGGTTATTTTTGATATTTGTCTTGTACTCTTTTTTATAATATTATCAAGAGATTCTTTCTGGATGCAACCCACATTGGGTGAACCACATTATATTGGTGTTATGTGTGTATTTCCTTAAATCTAAATTTTATTTCATATGTCTCTGTTATTATGATTATGAGGAATGAATTCCATGTTATATATTTTATTTAATAAATAATCACTTATTCCTAATAATTTTTATTAGAAATAACTTTAGCAATTTTTCTAAAGTGATGAATCGTAGGGAAAGATATTAGCTTGAGTGGGAGCTATGGCAGATCTAGAGTTGAAAAATTCAATGGGTAGAATTTTAGATTTTAGAAGATATAGATGGAGGATTAGTTTTTTCAAAAGGATATTTATCTCCCTTTTATGGGAAAAATAGGCCAACCTTTAGGTATGAATCAAGTAGATTAGAATTTGGTCGATAAAAAAGCACTAAGAAATATATAGTTATGCCTGACATTTTCGGTTGCCTTCAATATTTTAGAGAAGATGACCACATTTGGTCGAATGAATAAATTAAGGGAGTTATATGAAAAACCATTTACCTCTAATAAAATATTTTTGATGAAAAGGTTATTTAATATGAAAATGTCTAAAAATGGTTCTGTAGCTAATCATTTGAATGATTTTAATATGGTTGTGAGTATGCTAACTTTTGTTGGTATTAAATTTGACTATGAAGTTAAGGATTTATTGATTTTATTCTCCTTACTAGATAGTTAGGATAGCCTATTTATGGCTATGAGTAATTTTATCCCTACTAAGGTAAATTTAAAGTTTGAGGATGTTATAGGTGTGATTCCTAGAGAGGAAATGCAAAGGAAGAGCATCAAGGAATCATCTTTAGGGAATGATTTGGTGGTGGAGACTAGAAGGAGACAAAATGATAAAAGTAAAGGAAACTATGGAAATTCAAAAGGTTAGGGAAGATCTAAATCTAGAGCCAAGATGGTGTGTTGGTTCTATGGGAAAAGTGGACACACAAAGAAGGAATGTTGGGAACTTTGGGACAAGAAGACCAAACATGAGGAGACCAAGGAGGTAAATATGAAAATAGTAATATTAGTTAGGATGCTTTAATTATTTTCTTGGATAATTTTTATAAATATTGGGTATTAGATTCAAGGGCTTATTTTCATGCCACCCCACATAGGCATCATTTTATTGATTATGTTCAAGGAGATTTTGGACATGTTTATCTTAGTGATGATGAACCATGAAATATAGTAGGGAAAGGTTGTGTTCAGGTGAATATACAAAATGAGAACACATGGATACTAAACGATGTCAGACATGTTCCACAATTAAGGTGGAATTTAATATTATATGAGTAGTTAGATAGTGAGGGTTATTTGGTGTTGTTTGCAGTAGACTCTTAGAAAGTTACCAACGGTGATATTATGGTTGAGAGAGGTAAGAAATTTGGCACTTTGTATTTGACTAGTAGTGATGATCAATATAATTTAGTTACTATAAATAGAGATACAATTTTGTGGCATTATGAGCTCAGTCATATGAGCCAAAAGGGCATGGAGATCTTGAAAGATAGGTTTCTTAGATTGAAACAAGTTGATTTGGACTTATTTGATGATTGTGTGTATGGGAAGCATAATCAAGTTAAGTTCTTGATGGTTGGACCTATGAATAAGGATAATAATTTGGAGTTGGTTCACTCAAATTTATGGGTGCCAATTTAGGTATCTTATATTAGTGGTTCAAATTATTATGTTAAATTTATTGATAATGCAACTAGGAATGTTTGGGTTTATAGAATTAAGAAGAAATCTGATGTGTTTGAAAAATTCAAGAGATGTAAAGATTTAGTTGAGAATGAAATAGGTCTCAAGTTGAAATGTCTTAGGTTAGATAATGGAGGTGAGTATTGTAGCAAAGCATTTGATGATTATTGTTCATAAAATGTAATTTATAGGCAAAGGATAGTTCCAAGATACCATAGAATAATGGAGTGTTAGAAAGGATTAAAAAGACAATCATGGATCATTCTAAAATCATGAGTTTTCATGTAGGGTTTCCCTTAATGTTTTGGGTATAAGTAGTTAACATAGTGGTATATCTGATTAACAAAGGACCTTTAGTGCCTTTAGATGGAGGCACACTTGAGGAAGCTTCATCTGGTAATAAAGTAAATTATTATTTTCCTAGGGTATTTGCATGTGAGGCATTATTTCATGTTCCCAAGAAAGATAATACCAAGTTAGAAGCAATGTCTGAGAGATGCACCTTTATTGGTTATGGTGAGGATGAATTTGGTTTCTAGGTTTAGAGTCTTAATGACAAGAAAATATTTTTCTCTAGGGATGTTGTCTTTAAATTAAAATTCATGTATAAGGATTAGTTTCAAGAACAAGAACAAAAAGAGTACATAGTTTTGGATGATATTATGAATGGTAATGTGTCCAAGGAGATAGTTCAGGAAACTCTTACATAGGAACCCCAAATTCTAGTAGTAAGGTATTCTATGGTAAGAAAAACTCCTAAATAGTTTTCCCCATCTTTGAATTATTTGTTACTTACTGATAGTGGAGAAATAGAATGTTTTAAGTAAGAAATACAAGTGAATGCTAGGGAGAAGAGGGAGCATGCCATGGAAGAGGAACATAGTTCTCTCATGGAGAACTAGATGTGGGATTTGGTGAATCTACCTAAGGGAAAGAGATCATTGTAGAACAAGTGGGTATATAAAATCAAAGAAGAGGATAGAAGAAATAAAAGTTTTAAGTCTTAATTGGTGGTCAAAGGGTTTGCATAGAAGAAAGGTATTGATTTTGATGAGATTATTTCTACTATTATTGACATGACTTCTCTTACAACTATGTTTGGTATAATTGTAGTAGAGGATTTATACATAGAATAATTAGATGTGTAGACTACTTTACTTCATGGTGATTTTGAGGAGGAATTATATATGGAGTAGCCACAAGGTTATGAGGTTGAAGGAAAGGATAAATTGGTGTGTAGACTAAAGAAGAGCTTGTATGGCCTAAAATAAGCTCCATGGTAATGGTATAATAAGTTTGATAGTTTTATGTTGGAATAGGGTTACTTTATTTGTCATTCTAAACATTGCATGTATGTCAAGATATTTGAGGATGGTAATTATATTATCCTATGATTGTATGTAGATGACATGTTGGTTTCATGAAAGAACATGCAATAGATTCAAGTACTCAAGAAGTATCTTGGTTATTCCCTTCCTATGAAGGATCTAGGTGCAAAGAAGCAAATCCTTAGTATGAGGATAACTCAGGATAAGAAGGAGAGGAAGATGATCTTATCTTAGTAAGAGTAAGTGAAGAAAGTTTTGGAGAGGTTTAGTATGCAGGATGTTAAGCTAGTTGGGACTCCTTTTATAGGCCATTTTAGATTATCAAAGGAGAAGTGTCCCAAGTTAGAAGAAGAAAATATGAAGATGTCCAAGGTACCTTACTCATCAATAGTTTTTAGCCTAATGTATGATATGGTTTGTATTAAGCCAGATATTGCCCATGTAATGGGAGTAGTAAGTAGGTACATGATTAATCCAAGTTATGAGCACTGGCAAGGAGTGAAGTGGATTATTTGATATTTGAGATGAACCATGGGAATGACATTGTTTTTTTTGTATCAAACACCACTTTACATGGCTATGTGGACTTGGATATGGCTGGGGATGTTGATAGTAGGAGTATGATAGATTATGTATTTAATATTGGGGATACAATGGTTAGTTGGATTTCCTAGATACATAAGTTTGTGGCCTTGTCAACCATAAAGGATGAGTATGTTACTACTATAGAGACTAGAAAGGAGATGATTTGATTCCAATAGTTACTTGGTGAGTTTGAGGCATAAAGGATGAGTATGTTACTACTATAGTGAGTTGAGGCATAAGTAAGAAGTTGGGATATTACATAGTGATAGTCATAGTGCTATACATTTATCCAATAATTCTTCTTTCCACTTGAGGATAACACACATATATTCATGATATCATTTCATCAAGATAGCTTTGGAGGAAAACATGGTGAATCTAGAGAAGATACATACAAGCTATAAACCTATAGATATGATGACCAAGGCAGTCACATCAGAGAATTTGAGGTTATGTTCAACTTTGGTTGGTCTTCATGAAGATCATGGAGGAGTGTTAAATTTTTTTCGAGGGGAAACAAACTCCAAGTGGGATATTTTTGAATATGGAGTCCATTTAAACCCTAAGGTAAAAATAAAGTTACCAAGACATTTTTAAAATGAAATATTTACATTTTAAAATGGTGGGATGAATTTGAGTATATTAACCACTTCACCCATTTGTGGCACAAGTTTGGGAAGTGGGTATGATTTAAAGGTGTTGAGAGAATTAGGGGCTTATGTGGTTGAAACCTCCCATATTTTTTACCTTATTTTGTGGGGATATGGTTATATCTATAGTTATGGTGCATTTTTCAAGGGATATTGAAAAGTATAAATAGGGGTGATGGGTAACACATTATTCATTGTGATTTAAATCTCATTTTTTATCTTTGTAATTCCCTCTTTGATCAATGTGATCAGGTTTGAGGTGTGGCTTAGAATCTCAATAATTCTAGTGTGAATTCAGGATAGAGAAAGTCATCTCTATAAGAGGTTCTTGTTGAGAGATGTCTTGTACTCTTTTTTATAATATTATTGAGAGATTATTGGTGGATGTAGCACATATCAGGTGAACCATGTTATATTATTGTTATGTGTGTATTAGATTTGAATTTTCTTTCATATGTCTCTGATGTTATGATTCTAAGGAATGAATTCCATGTTATATATTTTATTTCATAATTAATCTCTTATTCCTAGCATTGGTATGGAAAATCCATAATTTTATGAGACTATATTTTACCTTTAAAATAAATATTTTCAATTTGGTTTTGATCTCATCAACATTTTGTCTAAGTGTGTGAAGTGGTGTGTAGTGAAAGGTCAAGTGATTAGTATCTATCCTTACTTTCTCTTTGTTCTTCGATGTTTGATGCAAGTTGTTCTCACTCTAAAAGGTCACATAAAGTGTATTAAAGTTTACTAAACTATATATAAGTGTAATTAATTCCTTATTGTCTAAAATATGACCTCTAGTTCACTCACATTGAGTAGTTTAATACATATCACCTCTATGTTTTTAATACTAATATTAGAGCAATTCAGGATTTAGAGACTAGTGTTGTGAGGTCATGTATCTTAGTGTACTTATATGGTATTCTAGTGGGTATAATCTTGGTATATCAACTCATTATATTAGTTTACTTTAATATATTTTTATATCTCTTTCCACCCAAGTAAGCAAGCAATGTAGATGATAATCAAGTAAACGTCAATCTAGGGATCTAGCCCTTAAAAATAAAGGTTTACCTATATTATAGGCAACCCACAATCCTAGAGGTAATAAAATTTTGAAAAAATATTATATTAGGATTAAACAACCAACTATAGGATGTAAGGCTTGGTGACAATAGTTCTGGAACGCCTGGTGGTACTATTGTCTCAAAGACATCTTGTCAAGGTGAATGCTTATCTTGACAACACAACAAATACATATGATGTTATACTAAAAATTAGGAAACTAAATTCAAGATAATATCTATTTTTAGACCATTATTTTATTAGTTCTTGTGTTTATAATTCATGGTACCTACTAGGTCAACCTCTAGTAAAGGTATCAATCCCATAAACCCACTCTTTCAACCTAAAATTCCTATTGAAGTTCAACACCCTGAAGCTATCTTAATATTTGAAGAACAAGAAGAATTTGAAAGCCAAGAATATCATGAGAGTGAATAGGAAATTAAGGATAAAATTTCTAGGCAACATGTTTTCCCCGTATTTAACACTAAAAATCCCATATATCTCAATGCATGTGAGGATATACCCCTTAACGCTACCAAAAGTGTTCCCACATTCAATGGTCAAGGTCATGTCACTCCTAATGAGTATATTATGGATATATCAAACTTTTTAAACTTTCATAATTTTACTAAGTTTAACATTACTATTATACTACTTATCATGTACTTTAGAGGGAAATCACTTGATTGGTATATAACATTTCTTGGAGGATGTATCACCACTTGGGATGATTTTGGAGAGTTTTTAACCTCAAGGTTTGAAGATAAAAGTGGTCACACATCACTTATCCACCATTTGAATGTGATTCAAAGAGGTCCCAAAAAGATAATGCATGAATTTAATGAGATAATCCAAAGGACTTGGTATAGGTTTCTTCCTCCCATGAGACCATTTGCAAGATTTTTGTTTCCTACACATATAAGGGGTATTAGAACTGACATATCCATCATGCTATAACCCATGAGTGGTTACACCTCACCTAAAGCTTATGACCTTGCCATTAGATCTGATAATGGCCTAATACAAGTTGGAAAATTTCCTCCAAATGTTTTTATGCCTCTACTATGTAATATGTTTATTACTACCCCAAGTTTTTCTCAAGTCCCTAATATAAATACCAAGTCTAGATATTCCTCTAAGAAGGTATAAGAAATAATTGATTAGGAAGCAAGGTCTATAGACTCAAAGACTCAAGTTAGATAATTAAATCTCTAGTATGAAGTTAATAAAAATACCTAACCTTATCCTCAATCAAAAAATAGGCTCCCAACTCATCAATATAGTCAAGGTAGAGGGTAGTGATAACCTAACTTTACTAGGCCAGCTAATGCATATAACCCAACTTCCACATCCAACACAAGATCCATGGTCTTGATGCATAGTAAATTGGTTCAAGGAGAAGAATGGTAGAAAATAAAATTTATGGATGATAATGAATGTAGAGAGTAGAATTTGGTTGCTTAAGGAGGAGTTACTCCTCAATTTATTGTAGAAGATGATAATTAAATATAATCAAATAAATGATGACATCCCCAAAAGATGAACCTTTCAAACTTTCTAACTGAAGGTACCTTTGTTCTCAATCAGAATTATTAAATTAAAACAAATACTAGAGTAAAGAGGAAGGACTTGGGAGATGTCCATGGTGTTGATTTAAGTTAAATTAACCCTTCTACAAGTCAGCAAGGTGTGACTCCAAGTGTGACAGTCCTGACAATTTATACACCCATTTAAAATCATAATGTTGGAAGGGTGACTCAAATTGTTCCATTAATTCAATCTCAAGGATATTTTTTTCATTTAAGGACATAATAAAATGTATATTCTCCTACTCTAAACATTTTTGATTCTTTGAAAAGTGTAAAGACTAGTCTCTCTCTTTGGGAAATGCTTCACTTGTCTGGTCAAAAGGAGATTTTTTGAAGAATAACTCTCCCAAATCCACCTTAGACCTCAAACATAAATTCATGATAATGTTTCTCTCACTAATGATACCACACATAATTTGTAATAATCTTCCAAATCTAATAATCCTCTGCCTTTATACCTCACTCTCATTATTGGAGACAAACTTGCTCACAAATGCATTGTGGACAGTAGGGATAGTACCTCAGTGATGCCTAAGCTTATATCTAATATATTGAATTTTAAATATGAACCATGTAATAAGGGAGTGATTTACCTTAATGGGGCACTAGCTAAGTCAGTGGGACTTATCAAAGGTTTGAGATTTTTCTTGTATGATTGTCCTAGATTCCTAATTTTTTAAGATATAATAGTGGTTAATTTGCCTACTCACTTTTTTATCTACCTTTCAATGGATTTAATAGACAATAAATGAGGCTAAATCTCAACTAATTGGTCCTTTTTAGCCTTAAATACAAGGCATGGATCAAAGGTAACCATTATAACTCAACCATTGGCTAATTTTCATATTGGGCCCTATGGGGAAGCAAGATCTAATCTCAAATGTGTCATGAATGATCAAGAGGAGTCTACTATGGATGATGGAACATCTTCTAAGATTTATGGAATATCTAAATTTTTCCTATATTAGTATGGTGTAGACATTTATGGAGATGATCCACACACTTTCTTTAACAAAATTGATCTTGGCACATACATCATCCATGAGGGAGGATATGAACAATTTGAGGTAAGCATTGATAGTTCTTTTCCACAAGATGATAAGGGTAATTAATTTATTAGTTTTTATGATGATGATAGTCTTCAAATATTGGTAGATCAATATCATGAAGAGAATAATGAAATTTTGCTTACATAAGATGGAGAAGTCCATGAACATGACATCTATGAAGAAAAAGATGGCCTATGGAAAAGTTTCCATGCCATAAGTCAAGATTATCAAAATCTGAGTAAGTCAACCCTTTCCCTTCCTAAGAAGTGTGAACCTAATACTAACGTTATTGATGAGTCTCCTAAACATGAAAGATAATTCATTGTAAATCATGAGATTTAGTGTCTAGCTACTATCAAAGAAGTTACAGTCATGAAGGGATTTAATGAATCCAAAATAGAATATTTTGTCATTAAGGAGTAGTCTAAACCTTAACCTAAGGATGAATCACTCTTATATATGTTGTAACAATAGGAGGACAAGATTAATGATCCTATACATCAATAACATCACATCCTAAAAAAGAGTTAAGTTGAATCAACTTTCATGCTTCCCAAGAATCAAAAACAACAACATCAATTAGACATGTTACAAGTCAAGCAAGTTACAAATCCAAGCTACATACTTGCAACTAGTATAAGGCCTGAAGGTGGTAAGTCATTTGAATATTTACACAATAAAGTGTTTGTTGATAAGTATGATTCACATGATGGATTGATTATTTGGAGAACTAATGATGCAAGAGGCACTATCTTTGATCCTAGTTAAAGTGATGGTAATTATCCTTCACCTCAAGTGTTTGAGGTCTTGTACATACTAGAATAGGTGTTCTTTGCTTATTTTATGTGTGTTCTCCATAAGTGTTCTTGAGAACACAAGTGCATTTAATTTGGTGTGTTGTCTTAACTATTTATTTTCTATTATTTGGTATAGTTTCAAAGGAATTTCAATGTCTAGTAGAGTGCATACGTGACTCCATATCCCAATAGATAGGAGAAGGATATTGGTTTTTGGCATAGCTAGCCTAACACGCCTAGGAAATTTCTAAAATGCAAACTAATTTGACCATAAGTTAAATTAGGTCAACCCCCTATGTAGTTTAAACTTATCATAGGGTCCCCTAAGGTGTAAAATGTGTCTCATGGTCTTAATTAGGATAACATTATGTTTCATCCTTGTCATTTTTGTCTTGGTTGGTCTTATGTCATTCAAAGGTCAATTTTGAGGTAATTTATTGAACTTGTATAGTTTCCATAGGAATAGAAATGTTTCAAAATCATATCTAATGTCCTATATGTTAAGAGTATGTTAGAGATGGTATTTTTGAATTGACAACTATATGAGCAATACCCAAACAAGAAAACCATAGAGAAAAGTGATAATTTTTAGCTATTGTATGGCATATATATTATATTTGGCATGTGTGAGGACTTAAAAAGTGTATTTTGTGTTTATTATAGTATAATTCCATGATTGGACAGATTTGAAAAGTCTAAAAATGATAAAAACCATTATATCTTCCCTATCAAACTCTTAGACAAGTAGAAATGGTCAACTGATCTTTGCATGGTATAGATAGGAGGAGGTGATTTGCATAAAGTTACTTCAATGGATGATATAACACATTGTATAATAAAATCCATGTTAATAGTTTCAAGTTTGTTTTACCATGCTTTATGAATCACTACTAAGAGTGTTAGTGATTCTTTTCTGCCTGCTCATTGCCATACCCTTCAATTTTCTTCTTTGTTTGGATTATTCTATATAAATCAAGTGGTGTACCTATTATTAGAGAGTGTGATCATTATTATCCTATGATTATAATTTTATTTTCACATGTGAACATAAAATAATGGTCCTAGGCTATCTCATTCTACTAGTTGGAGACTCCATTATAGTTTGTAGACAAGTTTCATTAGTTGTAGAGGTTTCTTTCTCATATATTTGTGTCATATCAAGAGATACATGTTTCTACTCTCAAATTTAATGGTGATCACTATCTCCTTTGAAATTTTAATATCAAAGTGTCATATTTGGAAGAATACACTTAGAAATCAAACATAGTTAGGATTTCTTGTAATTGTCACCTATAGTCAGGTGTAAATGAGCTTTGACTAGGCACATTGAAGAAATAGGAATATCTTAAGATGATGAGAAGGATTATAAAGTGGAAACAATAGTAATGGTCCCTTAAAAATGTTATAAATTAGTTGTGATAATTAAATCACTACACATAGTCATATACCATGCCTTCACTTACAAATAGTCCGTAATGACACCTACAAGTAACTCCAATAGAGGCCTAAGGGGTATTAAAATGGTATAGGTTTGAACTCCTTGAAACCTTTTAATTAGTTTTGGGAATATGGAGAATATAAATATGGAAATGGTTAGGTCATTTTTTGTAATCATACTTGAGTTCACTATGTTTGCAAGTTGAAAAGTTTCAATGGAGACACTTTACCTTAACCTCTCTAAATCACATTTTGCTCATACACTTACACACCCCATGGTAAAGTGCATTGAAGTCCAGACAGGCCTAATTATTTTAATCTTATGGCCCAATACTAAGGGAAATGTCTTGATATGATAAAGATGATTGTTTTCTCAATGAAAGGAAGGTTTAGTGACTCACAACTCAAAAAAATGTTCACTATAGATGATTAGTAACTTTAGTGTCAAAAGACCAAAAGTGAACTTTAAAGAACAATAGTGGCACAATGGAAGTATGTCCTTGATATAGGTGACTCATTTTGAGTGAAAAAGGAAACTATGACTTTAATAGTAGTCAAATAATTTGATATACACTTTTTTTAGTATAGTTCATCACCTATAGGGGCTCTTATTTCTCATAAATTGTCACCTACAGTATGACTATAGAGACACATTATTGATGGTGGAAGTTAAGGAGTAAACATTGAAAGTATAGATGTTTACTTAAGTTGGAAGATATAAAATTATCTCGATAGGATCAAGAAGTAATCTATAACTTAGGTCCTAATGAACATCTATAGAGGCCCCTTAAACTCTCCCTGATTGTCACCAATAGGGGACACAATCTGCTACAATAGACAAACCAATTATAGCAAAAGAGAGATGTGGATTGTGAAGGTTAACATAGAGGTAGGGTGTTGAACATGTTTAAAACCACTTTAATAGTGTTTCCCTTAACTTAATGAGGTTATTTTAATAAATAAATAGATTAAGACAAGTTTCAAACCTCACCTATAGTTAGTTATATTTTTGTGCATAATACATAGTCTTAAATAGCTAGTGTTAGGTTTTTTGATTATTGAGAGAATTAAAAAGATGATATATATTTGATATTTTTCAAAAAAGGATAAAAATACCAAATATATCCCTCCATGACTTCATTTTTATAAGGAAAATAGGGGAGATGCCCTTTATTTTGTCTCAGACAGAGGGCACTCCCAATCAAGTCAAAGACTATAGGTTACTATGTGTATGGTAAAATCATGTGATGAGGAGTCTTGAAATTTTTTAGAAAGGTGTGATCAGTTGAATTAGATATGAACAAGTGTGAATATTCACTCACAACCATCAAAATGACTTAGAGGTGGTCATGTATGAAAATAACATAGTTAGGCCTACTATACTAAACTAGGCCTAAGCCCTACAAGGGTATAGATTCCATTTCTATGACCACAAAACCATTATAAAAAATTTAAATACATTAAGGGGAGACAATAAGACTATTTGGAGACATAATTTTGTAGGAAACCACTTAGAGGGGTCATTTTTGGCCTAAAACCATGATAGAGGTATAGAAAATGCAAAAGAAGAGCTTGATAAGCCAACATCAAACACTCATACCTGTACATACACATTGTATGGTGCCCCAAGGAGATAGGGGTAGTTGATTATTTTCTGGCACTTTATATCAATGATAGTTGTTTGGAATTTGAATGTCTATTTTTTATGAACCATTACTAATAATTATAATAGCTCAAAACCCTCTTGAAACCCTATCTAAAACCTAATGGATAAGAAATTTATGCAAATGCATTCAAAATAGGAAAAATGTATTATAAATTTTTTATGACTATTTCAAGACTCTATCATGCTCCTTCCCATTGAATTTGTCTATACCTTACTTATATAGACATGAAAAAAATAGGTTTTTTCCAAGTTTTTGGTTATTCTATAGGTATAGAGGAAATTTCAAGAGTGATAATCATTTCAAGAGGTCAAGTGGGAAATTTTATAGCTCACTATATTTATTTATCACAACATATAGGAATATAAACACATCTACTATCTCATTCATCATAGACAGTCTTGGATAGGTAATGAAAAGACAAAGTGATTGGTTAGTGAGAAGGTGAGAAGTTTGATTTAGGATATTTTTAAGGTCTTATTGATGTATTGAAAGGTAAAGAGACTCTATATAAGTGTCCTAACACCTATTTTATGGATTTTTTTGATCAAATGAAGGCTAGTTAGATGATAAATGTGAATAATGAGGTTTAGAAGGCCAATGAATGACTACAAATGGTGAGTACAAGTGTTCAAAACATGGATAGTGGCTAGGGGAACTTATAATGACTATCATAACATGTTTCCAACCTCCCTAAGATAGTTCATATGTGTCAAATATCCCTAATCTAGTTTAAAATGATCAAAAGATGTTTCATGATGAAGGTAGTTGAAGGTCTCTATGCTAGTTTTGGAGAGTTTGTCATTGTTCATATGGACACTTGTCTAGTAAGACCTTCATAGTCTATCTCACACTTAATTACTATACAATCTAATTATTCCTCATCAAGTATTTGAAGTGTTGTCTTGAAACTTATTCTTGTGATCCTTGAGATCAACTTCTGTTCTTTCCTCTCACATGCTTCATAAATGCAAGTCATTTTGACTTTGTAATGGGGATCCACACTTGGTATGGTGACACCCTACTAGTTTGATAGTATATTTTACCCTTGAAATAATATTTTAAATATAGTTTTGATCTCTTCAAAATTCTTAAATATTCTACCCATATACTCATTTACTTAACATGGTCCTTCTATTAGCTTAACCATTTATCACCTCCTTTGTAGGCCATATCTACACTAACACAAATCCAAGATTCACTATTCATGCACACTATTACCCTCTCCTAATAGGTATCTCTATATATCAATTATGTATTAGCATGACTATTGGGTCACCCTATGTTGTAGCCCTCATATGTTCTTTCTCTTATTAGTGGTGCCTCCATCTATGGTGTGGTTAGGCTGATCTCTATTTCTACTACTAGTTTAGTGATAATTATGGTATATATTATGTAACTACATCCACATCCATGTCATTCCCTCTTTATTTCACCTACTTCTATACTTGATTAGTCTATGATCTAATATGTTATGACCTTATCATAGGTATCTCCACTAGTACTACTCTTCTTTTCACCCTCATCTCTCTATCATGTCATTCCGAATAAGCAAGCACTAATAGATAGGTTATTGGGTGTGAGGGTCAAAACTACCTTTGTCACCATGCCACTAGATGTAACTCTATCTATGAGGTGTAGTGGCTTATGATCTACACCTATGCCAACCCTATCACAATGGTTGACCAACTAGTCCAAACAATAGTAATGCATGTGTAAGGATGTCACATGGTATCCCCTTATGTGATATCCTTCAATACTAACACATGGGGAACAACTTGAGCTATATGTTCTTACCTCCTTATTGTAACCCAAGGTAACCTATCATCAAACACATGAGGTAACCAATCTAGCTGATACATAGGGAAATTTTCATATATCTAAGAACTCAAAAAAAGAACAAGACCCATGGTCTTCTTCCCTCTATATAACATCCCATACATATCATGCATGAGATGGACCCAGATGATATCCCCAAATTTTTAGAGTGCTCCCTAATCTAAAATAGACTGACATGAGGCTATTACATACAATGGTATCATATCATCTAGCTTGTGACACATCTCTTATGTTGTCACATGTTTGATTATGGCCTTTTAAATGTTCATAATCTATATGATATATACATAAAATAAATTGACTCTTAATTTAGGGTATATCCTATTGAAGCACATTTCCCACTAGCCTAGTGATCATCTCTCCTCTAGATCATCTAGTGTCATAGTGATCACAAGTTTCCATCTTATCAATAGTCATAATAATGTATGAACATCCTCTAGTGTTGTACCTATATTTAATAATAAATGTATCATGTCTATTAATTAATCTTGGATCAAAGAAGATAGAGCATACCTACACTTCTAATTTGGAATACATTTTTAAGCAGGAGCATGACCAATATGTGGATATGCTAGACCTAATTAGGGGATCACTTTTCATAATACACCATGCTATGAAGGGTTCCAAAGCCTAAAATCTAACACAATCATGAAACAACCTTAAAAGAGTCTTAGGTTTAATTTTCACACTATTCTAATAAATAAGAAAGTAAATCTACTCTAGTGCACACCAAATCTTGTGGCACAAAGTGGGGGTTGGAAAAAAAAAACTAAACTAAACTAAACATGTATAGAAGAAATATACTCATGGTAATGTATAGTAAATCCTAATGCATGGGAGATAATCACAACTACATTATCTATCTACTCTTACAAAGGAGAAATAAAGTTAGGAATACTTACCTTTGAAGACAAACCCATCGAACCTCAATATTTCCCTTGGCCAAGGTGATTTGCAAGATATTATTGTGGTAAGTAAGATAACAAAGAAAAATTATCTCTAAGATACACAACCTGCCTATGCATCCAAAAGACTTCTCCACAAGACAATATTTGTATCTCCAACAAAAGTATGGAACCCTAAGATTTATTCCTCAATTAGAATGGTCAATAAATAAATGTTAGTTTGCACTTATTACTCTTGACTTATCTATTATTAAATGGTTAGAATTTAACTTGTATATATAAGTGGATCTTGCCCTAAATCCTTATGAATAAGTTGGCTATATAGGGTTGACCTAATCGACCATGTATGTTTTTGAGAGATAAATCACTAGGAAATGAGCTAGGTCAGTCAAAAGGCTTACAAAACTCTAAGTAATAAATATCCCTAAATAGTACCAGGTTGACCCAGTCGACCCTATATAGTAATTAAAAACTGAAAACTATATAGGGTTAACCTAGTTGACATAGTACCATCGGCTAGAAAAAGGGGGTCAAGTCAAGAATAAGGATGATAAAGCATGACAAATGATTGGAATAGATACACTTGATAAGAATAATCTTAGATTAAATGTGTTTAGGAGACAAGTTTGTAAATGGAAAGTGGTAAAAGGGAAAATAATATTATAAAGCACCAATGGTCTATCCACCCCTTTCTTAGTACACCCTTTAAGGTGTGCACTCAAATAGATTGAGACTCAATGGGTTTCTAAAAGCTATGAAGTGTTAGTAAGTGATAAAATTTTGAAAATATTATGTGTATACATATGCCCCACTTGAATCTCATCATGTGTCACATAAGTGCAACACAGGATGGTGCTTTGGGATAAAACATGATAACACACAACATTGATGATAATTAAAGCACAATAAGAAAAAAATAAGATAAATGAAAGGATAGAATTGAAAAACACATACCTGTACTTACCTTAGTGTTGTAGATAAAGAAGTAGATTGCAAGAGAAAGTGAAGGTGTCCAATGTAAAGAATTCTAGGTGAACCTATAGAAGTTAGTGTAAAAGAGTAGCAAAAAATTTAATATTTTTGAATATAGGTATATGATAGTGGAAAATATTATCTAATTCATCATGAATCCAATGCATTTTATGGTTTTAAAAATAGATGTGTAGAAAAAAATATATATATAAAATAAGGAATCTACTGGAAAATAATTAAAAGATTTGAATTGCTAAAAAGGTGTTTTTAATTAGGGGAAAGACAAGTCATTTGGTTATTTTGACTTGTGAAGGAGTGGAAAAGATACCTAGAGACCAAATAAGATATAATGGTGAGGAGATGATAAGCTAGATAAGGGGGAGCTCCAAGAGCAGTAGCGGGTGCACTATAGGTATGCAACTACGAATCTTAAGCCAATTCTGGAGTATTTTAATAAATTAAGTGTACTTTTAGAAAAAATAATTTTTATCATTTATAGATGTCATAATGAAGCCAAATTAGATTCTATAGGTCGGAAAAACCAAGATGGGAAATGGGTTTCAAGGAATTAAGGAGAAAACTTCTAGCAAGCACTTTTTGAGGAAAATACAAGGGGTTGGTAGTGAAAAACAAATGGGTCAACCTATTTGACTTGGTAGGCTAAAAATAATAAAAATCCACACTAATAACCTAGTAAGTACATGTCAACCATATATTCTTTGTAAACTACTGACCTAATATAGTTTTTTCAACTCATCTAAAAATTCAAAAATGACAACATAGTACTAGGCAGGAGAAAAAAGAGGGTTGAATTAGATTTTAAAGTCAACCAAGTTAAAAATAGAGAATTTTTGGTCAAATTAGGTTGACCAAAGAATTATAATGGTACAAAAATGTGTGTAAAAGGCCAAAATAGGGCTAAAATGGCCTAAAATGACCAAGTAAGGTTAAAAAGGACCAAGTAGGCAAACAATAGGTAAATTGAATAAATGAAAGCAATTTAGGCTTGTTTTTATTGAAACTTGTAAAAAGAATGTATTGTGATTATACATGACATGGAGGATCTAATACATATTTTATTATGTCTTGATGCTAGGGATGACCTACATTTTGGTGATTGGTAGACGTGTCATGGTTATCAAATCTATTGTAACATCTGACAATAGGAGATAGAGCTAGACTAGTATCTATAAACCTAAGAGGGATATACAATATGTGTAGGATTATATTAAGTGATGATCTATTAATCATGTTCCTCAGATGTTAGGAATGACTAACTAACACCTTCAAATGGGAGGTGGATGGGGATGTGGTAGAGGTAGATATCACTCTAGATGATGTACATACCATCTTAGGGCTATCGATAGTAAGAACACTATAAACTATAGGTATACTAGACAACATAGAAGAGAAAAGAGCCTTAGTCATATGGGTTACAGGCTCAGAGATGATATTGGTGGGTAGGATAGTTAGTATGTTCAAATTATATACATCATATATTCTAGATATACAAAGAGATATGATAGGGCTTGTGACACAACAAGTGTTATGTCATAAGTTAGACAACAAGGTATTACTATTCATGGTAACCTTGAGTAGGATGATCCTAGATGAGGTAGTAATATATGATCTCAATTTTGTCATCTAGGTCTAACTCATACAAAATCTATATTAAGTGTTGGTTATAGGTTAGAAGTTGATAGGACCAATCATATTACTGATGGGTTGGATATATGAGAGGTTTTCCATGTATTAGCTAGCTAGGTTACCTTATGCAGTTGATGATAGGTTGTATCAAGTGCAGAGATGGAGAAAGGACTAGGTAACATGAGGTATACCCCATTTATCAGTGCTATGGATGGTGAGACATGTAGACATAGTGTGGAATCCATATAGGCACATAAAGACTACATGGCTAAGCTGGGATAAAGTTATACCAACTACATTGAGGATATAGGTGGTTAGACACTACACCTGGTGGAAAGAGCCACATTCAATAGTATGAGTACTAGGATAGATGGTCTTACCTCATATAGAAACACTAATAGTTAAGCCTGAACAATGGGCTCATCATGTGAGAGAGTCATAGGGGAGGAGGGGACTATGCCCTCTAGTGATGAGGCCAACAATCATACCACATCATGAGTGACCATGGATTGGGAAAGCATAATAGGGAAAATAAATAGAAGAGAGGGGTGTAGAGGTAGTGGAACCATAGATACCACCACCAAATCCATAATGAGATTAGAAACTACCACTAAGGATATGAAATCAATAAATTAAAAAGGAGTAGGATAGATTAGAGATTATCATCATCCCTGATGACCTAGAAAGTGATCTAGAGGAGAGATGGATGATAGAGAGGCCACTAAAGCATAGGCTGAGGTAAACATGATCCATGATAGTCATATTTGTACTAAGGAGGTAACCTATAGTGGAGATTCTAAGAGGCCACGTGGATGGAGAGACTATGCTAGTTGATTATGTAGATGACAAGACCAAAGTGGTTGAAACACATATAGGTAATAAAGATAATTAAATTATTTCTTAAGTTTTTATTTTGAAATAGAGACAAGAGGTAGATATATATTTTGAGATATAATAGTCATCTAATATCTATCTAGGTGTGACTTTTTAGGTGTAGCTAAGGATGAGGAGGAGAGATAGAGCCTAGCCATAGAGCTAGAGCAGTAGTGTTTATGATTATAATTATTGTATCTAAAACTCATGATATATATATATATATATATATATATATATATATATATGACATATTATTTTGTCATATTGATGTTGATTATGTATGTTATCATCATTATGGTTCTGGTTGTGGATGCTTTGGATATATTCCTTTCTAACACATGTATTTATCTATTATTTTATATGCTATTGGAAATATATGAGATGTGATTTATTTTATAGCTATGTAGAAGAAATTCATGGGTAAAAAAAATAGACAACAAGGATTTGGTAAAATATAATTAATCTAAAAAAAATATACTACCCAATGTTTCAAGCTAGTAAATGTGTAATATCAGGAATATGACTAAATATAAAGAACCAAGGGAATGGTAAAATAAGATGGTGAAAAGGAATTTGTTTCTAAACCAAAGTGAAAGATTTTTTCACAAAATTAAAACAAGTAAAATCATACTAAATCATGTTGGGTGAGTATGAAAACAATGTAATAAAATGGAAGGTATGTAAAAGGGAAAAAATGGTATAAAAAAATTAATTAAATCATCAATTATACTAAATCACATTGGGAAGTATAAGAGAAAAAAATGGCAAAAGATTGGTCTTAAATTTATCACACTAATTCAAGCTAGGAAGTATGAAAAATTCAATAAATGGTTATATTCTTACATGCACTAGAAAAAATAAGAAAATAAAATCATAATATAAATGAAGTAACCATAAAAACATAATAAATCAAGTTGGGAAGCATGTCAATGATGTCTAACTTCACAATCAATCACATCCTATCTCATATTTGACACACATAATTCTATTTTTGACTTGTATTATTGAGAAAAAATTTTAGGAATATTGGGTCCTATCTATGGTATTATACTAAAAATCACAAAGATAACACCACTAGGGTGGAATAATCAAGATAATAAGGTAAAAAAGGATATTGGAAGGATAAAGATGGTAATTTGTGAGGAATGTTGGTTTCTATCCACAATCTTATACTGTAACTCACAAATGACATCCCAAGTAGAGTGATCAATAAACAAAACAATATTTATCAAGAAGAAATATAAGGGATATAGGGAATGAAAAATGGAGTGTAAAAATCAAGACTTAGGTGTTTTATGATAATACCTTAGGAGGCAAGAGGCATACTAAGGACATGAGAAGACACTAACTGACTAGTGACCATCAATGTACAAAGGAAACATATTCTCTATAGACACAAAACTTTGTAAGTGTATAAGAATGATACTAAGATCAAATCATGAAGATATATTGGTAAAATAAAATATAAAATTTACTACCTTCCCATGATGTGTTCCTAATTCCTCGGGATCCCTTATAGAGTTGTTAGTCTTTTGCAAAGATTAGGTACTTACATGAGAAAGTAGGTAGCACTAAAAGATTTTCTATTCTCTTTTTCTAATCTACTATCCTAGCTCACCCAAAATGACCTCAACTCTACTATGAATCCAACTATAGAGTTTGAGCTTCAACTATAAGGAGATGTGTTTTGAATCACATCTTTTAGTTTGATTTAAATTTTAAAAATATTTTTGCCTTTTATATCATTGCCTATTATAAAATGATTTGGATTTTAAATTTTAATGTATTTTTAAGATTCTTCCTCCATATGGATTTTGAATGACCAATAATGAGATATATAGTGATACACATGAATGATATTTAGGCTAATCCTAAAAGAAGATAAGTAACCAAATAAAAATATGGGCTAGGACACATAGAGTTAATAATAAACTAGCATGTGATCTCAAGTCTTAATTTTGCATATGCTCAGTTTAAAAAAAAGGAAGAAGGGAAAAAGGAGATCCAAAAGGTGTAATGGTTAAAGGATATTATAATGATATGAATGGTTTACTAACTGATCACATGGTAATATAAAACATGAGGAAGGAGAAAAAGGTTGGTATAACCAAGTCATAATGATAATTAACTGTGAAAAATAAAGATAAGAGAGCAAACAATAATGAAAGCAAGAAGGGATTTTTGATTAAAAAACAAGAAATAAAGAGAATAAAATGATAAATAAATATAACCATATGCAAATATATTTGACAATATAAGCAATATATAGTACAAAAGGTAAGATAATTGTATAAGAAAAATAGAATTTGACACAACGTCAAATGATATAACAAATAGATAAAATAAAATTGGAACACATGCCCAATCAAAATGTAAATTTAAAGTCACCATACATATGATAATAATTAATAATAAATCTAACCACATACATTATCCAAGATATCATATAAATATTTATGAAACTAGATATAAAATACTGCTAATGTCTCATCAATATTTAGTGAAAACTAGGAAAAGCCTTCTCTTCTAATCACCTTAACTAAAAAATTATGAATACTAAATATATCATGATGAGGAGGGAAATAAGGTAAGGGATGATTAGGATAAACATGGGAGTAGGCTCTATGGGAGATGGAGGAATCACTAGTGGAGAAGGATCCATGGGTGAGAGACTCAGAAGTGGAGAAGGATCCATAGTTAAGGGAAGGTCCACAGGTGAAGAAATCATGGGTGGAGGAATAGAAGGTGATGAAGGGACCATAGAAAGGGATGGAACCACTAGAAGTGGAGCCATGGGAAAATAAGGAGAAGCCTCCTTATGATAATGACATATGGGAAGAATATAATAATGTCTAGGAATATTTGTAAGGTGGTCTTTAAGGTGTTGTTGAAGGATGTGACAATGATCGATATGATGAGTGAAATATTGGTTCCATAGATAATAAACCTCACCATACTTAGATATACATCAAATTATAATCTCTAGGGGAGGTATGTATTTGTCTAATGAAAGAGAGTAAGGACACAAATTATCAATATACTATCTCAACTTGAGACAATGGGTAGAATAATGATTATTTATCCCATGGAAGTAACAAATATGCTTGTGATTGGTCCTACTAAAAGAAATCATGCAAGGAGGTGTAACATGAGTAGAAGAATCTAGAGAAGACTCATCAACCCATTTGGTGGGCAACATAGACATCCAAGAAAAGGGAATCAAACCATCACCAAAGGAAGGTGGTAATAAAAGAGGAACAAAACTAGGTTCCATCAAAGGAGTAATGGGATGAGAAGCAGGGATAGGCTCAACAAGAGTAGGAGTGAGAATAAGCTCAACTATAGTGGGATTGGGAATGGGATTCAATAAGGTCTCTACTAAGGGAGGAGTGGGATAAACAAAAGGTCTAGGAAGGGTCACACTAATATTAGGAGTAAACAAACTACAGTGATCAAGGAACCTATAAAAGTAGTAAGGCCTGATAATAGAATAACATATGAGTATACTCATATGAGGATCATAAAAAATTAGAGGTGTTGGAACCATATTTACCTTATGATAAAGTGGTAAAATAATAAAAATTGGAACTATAAATTAAGGAAGATAGGAAGATATGTGAAAAACTCAAGTAAACAAGAATTACAAATGATAATTTTGACATCATGGGCCTACACAAGACTACCTAAGAATAGATAATTTAGGTAATAATAATCATCATAATACAAGATGTGAATATCAATGTCACAAGTAGGGATGACCTTATCATCTGAGGAAGTGTGGTGAATATACTTTTGAGTCTTGGTTAAGACTAAGAGAATATCAATCTAAGGAGGCTTGTGAGAATGAGGTTTTAAGGAAGAAGGAAGATGCAAGATGAGGTGAGGTGAGAGATTATAAGTTTTAATAATAAGGTTAATCTCACTGGGATCATCATCATCATTAGAATCTAAGAGGTTAGGAAGAATGTTCCTAATGAGTTTAATATGCCCAATGTAATATCGATTTGAATTAATGAAGAAATTAAGACATTGAAACTCATGGAATAAAACACTAGGAAAATTTTAAAGAGTATGAATCTTGAAGAAATGATGGTCTTGAAATTTTTCAAAATTCTAAGAGTTAGTGTTACCCTAAATACTATAAATGGCTCCATTATGAGGGAATTTAACACATTGGTAGGTAGAATAAGCAAAAACTCTCATATGGTGATTCCATGGGATTGTTAGGTTGTGGAACTAAAAGCTTCACTGATGCAGAAATGGAGGAGGTTGTTGAGAGGTTGCTGAGTTGTAAAGCAACCAACGTTGGTCTTATCAATTGACGTTGGTCATATCTAGTGAGTAGAGCAACCAACATTGGTCAAGTATTGGCCGACGTCGGTCATCTCTAGCCAGACAGGGACTGACATCGGTCACCTGTGCGATTCCAAAACTGCTAGTCGATGAATAATTAGTTTAACAAACTAGTTGTTTGCATGTTAAAAGGCTAATTTTAGTCTTGAGCTATAGATCTAATTATTGTAATTGGATGTCTAATTATTGTTTGCATGAGATATATTTAAGAGACTCATGGGCTGTATTGTAAAGTGTTCTAGTCTGAGAGAGCAAGGTTAGCTCCTTCAGAGTGAAGAGAGCAAGGTGTGTTCCTCCTAGTTCCACAAGGGTGCCGAGTGTGTATGATCAAGTAGATCTACAGGTTATTGCAAGATCTGGTAGAGATCCATTGGGGTACTAGTTTAGAGAATCATAAGGACTTGGTGAGGCAAGGACAAGGGTTCTTCAGGGTGTAGAGAGATCTACATGGTAAGTAAGATCATTGATTTGTAGGTGTGTGTGTGTGTGTGTGTGCGTGGTCTAGGTTTGTAGGTGTTGCAAAACCAAGTTGATCTACAGGTGGTAGCAAGATCAGGGAGATCAGCAACACATCAGGTAGCAAGATCAAGGGAGATCTACTTGGAGTACATTGTGTACTTAGAGTATGATGTGTACTTGATCATGGAGTACATGGAGTACTTGTGTACTGGTAGTAGTGATACTGACTGGTGGTATTAGTAGTAGTGATACTAACTAGTTGGAGGTGAATACCAACTCTATGTTTGAGTTGTGTGTTGGGACCATAATTGAGAGAGTGAACTCTTGAAAGTGAATTACTATACACTTGGTGTGGGAAGCCTGTAAGGTGTGGAAGAGTGTGGCATCTCTTCATTGTAATTTCTTTCTAGAAGAGTATTAATACAATTGGGTATTGTCTCTCATATTTTGTGTTATTTCTAAATTCTAGTTACTTGTGATTCTAGTTAAATTTCACATTTAGTTGCTTGTACATGGTAATCAATTATGCTTTTGGGTCCTAAAAAAGTGGTATCAGAGCCAGGTTGCAAGGAACAAGTTTGTGTTTGATTACAGGTCACTCGCAGGGGTTTTTGATTGAGTGGGAGTATAACAATGGCAGAAGAAAGTACACTAAGAATGGAGGAATTCAAAGGCACGAATGGTCAATTACGGTGTTATGGAAAGAAAGAGTAGGTAAAGAAAAAATTTTGGTTGGTAGAAGATTAGCATGAAGGAACTGAAGAAGCAGATGTTGCAGGTGTTGCACAAGATGCTCTGGGATGTTCCTTGGATAAAGTAGAATCTTGGTTTATAGATTTTGTTGCCTCTTTCCATGCAACCCAAAATAGAGTATTTTTCCATGTTAAGGTCTATGAAGACTTTGGAAATATTTATTTATGGGTTGGTGAGCCTTGTCAAAGTATTGGCAAAGGGGAAGTGCAGCTGAAACTGCAGATGGCCAACACATGGGTGTTGAAGAAGGTCATGCAGGTCCTAGTCTTGAAGATGCAGCTAATTTCTTCAGGAAAGTTGGGTGATGAGAGATGCATAGGAAATCTCACAGTGGATTCTTGGAATGTTACCAAGGATAAACTTGAATTAGCATGTGGTAAGAAAGTAGGTACTCTTTATCTACTTGCTTGTATTACTTATTCTTCTTCTATTGTGAAGACGTGACTTTGTAGGCTTGGTCACATGAGCAAGAAGGATATGCATGTTCTTAAGAGGAAGTTATATGTGTTTGACAAACTTAAGAACTGGAAAGCCTTGGTGTTCTTGGAGGAGATGATGGACAAAGATCAGTGGATGGGGCTAGATACTTTTGAGTAGGGCAGTTTGGACATGGGTTTGATTCAAAGTAAGCTCGTGGGTAAAAAGTCATCACTCAAAGGAAAACACAGGTACCAAAATTAGTTAAGGGAAACTAACATCGAATAGATAGGCACCGATGTTGGTCATGTGTAGACAGGCAAAGTCAGTGGTGTTGGGCAGGTGGTGACCGACGTCGGTAGGATAACCAGTGTCAGCGACTAGGACAATTGCTTGGAACTGACGTTGGTTAGATGCAAACTATGTGGTGACCGAGGTTGGTCATTGGAATGGATTTTGGGTGGATGGCAAGCTATCAAGGAGTCTCAAATGCCCATATGGAGGACTGAAAGTGTAAATAAGCCTAAAATTTGTTATTCCTCTTTTTTATACTCATTGCTCACTATAGAGCAAGAAGGATCCAGGAAATAGTGGGAGCATGGCATGAATGAGGAATTTGATTCCTAGGATGTAGAACCAAATGGGAGATTTGGTAGGGTTGCTAGCCGGTATGAAAGCACTAAAAGATGAATGGATTTCTTGGTTAAAGAATAGAGAGAATGGATACGTGAGATGGAAGGCCAGGTCATATGGTCTTGAGGAAGCTGTAGGACAGTGGTACAGGTTTGACAGGTGGATGACAAAGCATGGATTTAGTCAGTGTCATTGTAACCATTGTGTTTGTCTTATTAGGTGGATGATGGTTGTGACATTATCTTGTTACTATATGTGGATGGTATGCTTGTTGTAGGTTCAGACATACAGGGTCTTGCTGAGCTAAAGGTAAGGTTAGTTTAGTGGTTTGCCATGAAGGATTTGGGAGCAGCAAAATTCTTTGGCATGAGTAATCCTAGAGATAGGGAAGATCACAAGTTGATGTTATCACAAGATGATTGTGTGAAGGTAGTGTAGGATGTAGAATAGGGCAGCACACCTATGGATGGACAATTCATAGAATAGGGTCCCTAATCACATGATGAGGTTGAGTAAATGTTTATTCCCTAATATTGCCCCAGTAGTGGGAGTTGTCAACAGGTTTTTAGTCAATCTGGGAAGGAAGCACTGGAAAGCAATTCAGTGGGTTCTCAAGTATTTGAGAGGGACTGAGTAGTAGGTTAACATGTTATGCAAGGTCAGGCACTTTAAATTTTGTAGGTTACTTGGATGATAGGTGTTACACCATAGGATGTGTGGTGGTTGGTCTTCAAGATTGAGCTTGAAGAGGGATACAAGCTAGGAAATAGATTAGATGGTGTACAGGTATAGTTATAATGCAGCTATTTATCTCCAAGTGGGAGATTGTTAGGTTGTGGAGCTAAAAGCTTCACTGATGCAGACATGGAGGAGGTTGTTAAGAGGTTGTTGAGTTACAAAGCAACTAACATCGGTCTTATCAATCGACGTTGATCATATCAAGTGAGTAGAACAACCAACATTGGCTAGGTATCGGCCGATGTCGGTCATCTCCAGCTAGACAAGGATTGACATCGGTCACCTATGTGGTTCTAGATCTACTATTTGATGAACAATTAGTTTAACAAATCTGGTTGTTTGCATGTTAAAAGGCTAATTTTAGTCTTGAGCTGTGAATCTAATTATTGTAATTAGATGTCTAATTATTGTTTACATGAGATCTATTTAAGAGACTCATGGGATGTATTGTAAAGTGTGCTAGTTTGAGAGAGCAAGGTTAGCTCCTTCAGAGTGAAGAGAGAAAGGTGTGTTCCTCCTAGTTCCATAGGGGTGCCGAGTGTGTATGATCAGGTAGATCTGGAGGTTGTTGCAATATCTGGTAGAGATCCATCGAGGTACTAGTTTAGAGAATCATAAGGACTTGGTGAGGCAAGGACAAGGGTTCTTTAGGGTGTAGAGAGATCTACATGGTAAGTAAGATCATTGATTTTTAGGTGTGTGTGTGTGCATGGTCTAGGTTTGCAAGTGTTACAAAACCAAGTTGATCTACAGGTGGCAGTAGGATTAGGGTGATCATCAACACATCAGGTAGCAAGATCAGGGGATATTTACTTGGAGTACATTGTGTACTTGGAGTACGGTGTGTACTCGGTCATGGAGTACTTGTGTACTGGTAGTAGTGATACTGACTGGTGGTACTGGTAGTAGTGATACTGAATGGTTGGAGGTGAACACCAACTTTGTGTTTGAGTTATGTGTTGGGACCGTAATTGAGAGAGTGAACTCTTAAAAGTGAATTACTGTATACTTGGTGTGGGAAGCCTATAAGGTGTGGAAGAGTGTGGTGTCTCTTCATTGTAATTTCTTTTTGGAAGAGTATTAATACAATTGGGTATTGTCTCTCATATTCTATGTTATTTCTAAATTCTAGTTACTTGTGATTCTGGTTAAATTCTGCATATTTAGTTACTTGTACATGGTAATCAATTGTGCTTCTGAGTCCTAATAGGCATACCAATAAAGATGTTATAAGAAATGGGAAAGTTAAATATCATAACCTTCACATGGATGATGATAGGTGAGATGGTAATCAGAAGCCACACATAACCTAGAGGAGGGATTTGCCTTCTATAATATCCTTGGTAGGTTCTATGTGTAGACTTGAGATTTTATTATAAATATCCAAGAGTCTTAATGAAGTTGAGAGAGATAACATAGGTTCAAAAATCATAATCAATTAATGCACACTTAACTTGGACATCACCTATATAAACACTAATTAATAAAGGAGGATCATCCACATGAAGCAAAATCTCATCGCAAATCATATAAGCTATAATAAATCTTAAGGAAAGATAAGTGTCCATAGTTTCATCAATATTTATAGACATATCTTCAAATTATTTTAATATGCTATCCTCATATCTAGATAAGGATATCTCTCATCTTTCTAAGGGAGGATGAGGGATATTCATCTTGAATAATAGTTACATAAGATGGTTTCTATGACATGGATAATTCCTTGTAAAATCAAGGAATAGAATTTGGGATGGGAGATTATTGAGTTCCATGATTGGATCCCACTTATCATAACCCATAAGAAGGTTTTTATATATAGGTGCATAATGATTAAGGACATCCTTAGAAGGAGGAGCCAAAGTGCATTGAAAATTTTGTTGGTAAGAAGAAGTTTTGAAACAAGGTTGGAGATCATGTTGTGATGATTAAGTAGTTGATTTAGGTTGATTTTAAGAAATGGTAGAAGAAGTGTTAGTGTAAATTTTAGTATCATTAGTGTTATAATATGATCAAAGAGTGGTATAAATAGAAAAATAAGTGTTATCTAAGGGAGAATCATAAATTGGATAATCAAAAGTAATACGGTCATCTTGCCCCAACTCATTTAAATGATTTGGAGAAGAATCCTAGATAAAATGATATATTCTAGATGAAGGAAGAGTGTAGATAGGTTTGGAATCAATAAAATAAACTACCCTTAACATATTAGTCATGTCAACCACATTCTCTTTGATAGTCGGATCAACAAGACTTTCTACATTATTGGTGGAAGGGGTGAATTTGTCTTGATTATCTTGGATAGGTTGATGATTAAGAAGAGGGTGTTTTTAGATAGATAAATTAGCATTGACTTGGTTCAAGGATTGAGTTTTATAATGTGATTTATAATCCTTAAAATAAATTTCATAATCTTGTTTACTCTTTCAAATGATAGAATCATGATCAAAATTAGGACCAAGAAGAAAATACATAGCTAAATTACAAAGTTTTCTACAAGTCTCATGAGAATGACCCCAAATATCATGAAACAAACAAAAATTGATAGGATCATACTAGGATTTCATAGAATGGGTAGGATCAAGTTCTCATGGAAGAGGCCTAGGTATATACTTAAGCAATTCAGCCGAGGATAAAGGTTTATGAACATTAATGTTTTTTGGTGAAGATACATGAGGATTGATACATTTTTGAGAAGGAGGAGTTAGTTCTAATGAAGGGGTAGGAATGACATCTTTAACATTATGAATGGTGTCATAAGAATCCGTCACACCATTATCGGTAACATTGCAATTTTTGTTCTTAATTAAGAGATGAGGACTTGCAAAAGGTTGGGGTGGCTTAAATTGATGTATAATTAAATATTGTCATTTAACTTGGTTAATAGCCTCCTTAAATGTACGTGGAGAAAGAGTGTAGACTCAATATTGAAGTTTAGGAAAAAGGGCATTGGTAAAGAGATGGAAAATATTATCATCAGCCATGTTATGTCAACATTTGTTTGACAAAGTTTTCCACATTTTAACAAAGGCTTGAGAATTTTTGTTTTTAATTTTTTTGCAAATTTATTAAGTGGGGCAAAGTGTTTTTGGGAAGACCACTAGTTCATAGTTCTTAAACTAAAGCATTCACTAAATCTTCCAAACTAGTAATGGAATGAGTTCTAAGTTGGTTGTAGCAATCCAGGGCATTACCTATGAGATTTTTGGCTAAGAGTTTGGTAGAGGCAAAGGTGTTCAATTTGAACCAATACTTATAAAGGTTTCTAAATGTTTTAAGATGAAGGGTGGGATCAGTTGATCCATTATAATAAATTATAGGTGTGATACCTCTTATATCAATGTTAGTAATTTTAGTAGTGAGAGGTTAATTTTGGAGATGCTTAATGGTTTTGTGACCAAAGGAGGTTGAGGAATGAGATTGCCTTGATAATATTTAAGAGGAGGAAGGGGAAAATTATAGTTATGTGTGCCCCAAGCCATTGGTTAAGGATGGGATTGAAGATGAAGAAGGTAGTTTTGCATTCCTATTAGTTGAGTTGAGTTATGATCTTGAAAGGTATTCATTTGATTAAGTGTTTGTAACAATAATTGGTGGGTTTGATTATAATTATTAGAAGTGTTATTAGTGGATTGGGTACCATTATTGGTATTGATAGGAGCTTGAGAGGAACTATGAAAATGTGAGGCACTAACAATAATCTTTGCTTTTGTAGCAAAATATGGACTAGTTAATGGGTAAGAAGAAGAAACACTAGTAGCATGATTACCTTTGGTAGAAAATGATGCAATAGTGGAAGGATTAAAGATAGTGGATCTTATGAGAGGCACACTAGATGTAGAACCTACCATGTTAGTGGATATAATAGGCATAAAGGTGGAATAAGTTAGACAAGAAGAGGTCATGGTATGAGAAGGGATCATAACTGAAGGAAAGAGATGAGAATCAAAGAAAGTGATACCCTGAAATCTAGTTGAGAATTTAGTATGTGAATGATACTCTTATAATTGACCAATAATCATAAGATTTTAAATAGTATAATTATCTTTTCCTCAATGTTGAGTAAATTTAGAGATAAAGGAGAGCATTTAGGGGGTATACTCTAATTCAGATTGGTATTCTAATGAGAAAAGAGGATTACAATTTGAAGAGGTATTAGGAGGGGTCCCATAGTTCATTTTTTAAGTGTAAATATGAAAATTACTAGAATCCAAGAGAGGATCACTACTCTACCTATGGGAGACACTATGAGGTTTGGTAAAATTCATCATGTTTGTTGACTATAACTCAATATTGTCATCAAGAAGAAAGTCCATGATGAAGATAAATAAAGATAAATGAGAAAGCAAGGAAAAATTAAATGATAAAAATAGTACATGATTGACTGGGTTGACCTAGTATAGAAATAGGGTATGCAAATAGTATAGGGTCAACTAGGTCAATCTAGTATAGTGAATAGAGGCTAGAAAAAAGTATAGGGTTGACTAGGTCAATCTAGTATAGTAGATAGGGAAAATTAAGAAGCTTATAACATATTATGAATTGAAACAAAATAAATTTTGAATGTAATTTGAAAATAAATAACTAAAAAGAAACAAATAATAAATTGGATTAACACTGGCCAATCTAATTGAAGCACATAACACAAAACCTTGCACCAACACTAACTAATGCAAGTTTTTACAATACAAAATACAATTGAGTAAAGAGAAAGAAATAAACTTCAAAAGTAAATATTTAACTAATTATTCAACCTAAATTTTTATTATATTATTAGAATATGATTTTAAATGTGATGGAAAGTTGGCTATATGTAAGGACCTAGAAGGTAATCTAAGGATGGTTTCTAGTAGTTTAGACTGAAAGGGATATATAGTGATAATGATATGGGTATAGTATTGGGACCTAACCCTTAGCATCACACACCATAGTGATAGTGGTGTCAGATGCTTCACTAGAATATACTATTAACCATGCTTTATACTTTACTAGAATATCAAGCCAACTTCCCCCTTGGTGATGAAATCTAAGTGGTTTGGCCTTAGGTAGACAAATGTTAAAATGTTTTTTTAGATTTTGTGATTTGGTCATGTGTGCATAAAATAGAAATTAGTGAAACTGAATGATTAATTGAAACACACCTAATTAAGCTATGTGATATATTATAATCATGTAAGCAACACAAAAATAAAGTGTGAGCTAATTACTACCATATAAAATTAATTCTAACTTTGAAACAATGTATAGTGTTGATATAGTCAATAACATATACACAAAATATAGAATAAAGTTGATAGGGTTGATCCTATATTGTAGAAGTAAGGTCTAAAAATTAACAAGGTCAGTAGAGTTGACCTAGTTATCCACACAACATATAGAACATAGAACTAGGTTGACAGGGTCAATCTAGTTGATTTTGTAGGGGTAGTTTTAAAGACTACAAATTGTAAAAATAAAGACTATAAATAAAGAGATAGAGAAATAAAAATTAACCTTGGTGGATCAAGGATGTAGAGAATGAATATTTTTGTTCAATAACCTTAATATATTCTTGAAAATTCTAAATTAGAGATGCAAATAATGAAGATTGATGTTCAAGAACCTTGATATATGCTTAAAGTTTTTGATAACTAGGACAATTACATCAATCAAGATTTTTAGAAACCTACTAATGAGTACCTAGACTATATAGGGTTAACTACATTGACCTAGTAGTTTGGATTGGATGTATAAAATTATGAAAATATGTACTAGGTCGACAGGGTCGATCCAGTAGCTTGTACCTAAACACCTGTGTACAAAAACTAGAGTTGGGTCAATGAAGTCAACATAGTATGGAAAATATATGATAAAAATAATGAAATAAATGAAAAAATCCTATAAGGGTTAGTTCACATTAGGTTTACTAGAATGTATGAAATCAAATAAGCATCATGGCTATAAATCAATCTTGGTTTAGAGAAGATATAACATAACTACACTTCCTGATTGGGAATACATTTGTTAAGTGAGATCATAACCAATATGGGGATCCACTAGACTTAATTAGGGGATCAATTGTCATAATACACCATGCTAGGAAGGGTTCCTAAGCCTACAGTCTAGCATAATCATGTAATAGCCCTAATAAAGTTCAAGGTTTAATGTTCACTCTATTTTAATAAACAAGAAAGTAAATCTAATCTAATTCACAACAAATATTGTGGCACAAAGTGGGGGTTATAAATAAAACAAACTAAATTAAACATGTATAAAAGACATATACTCACATCAATGTATACAAAATCCTAATGCATGGAAGAGAATCACAATTATATGATTTATCTACTCTTACAAAGGATAAATAAAGTTAGGAATAATTACCTTTGAATACGAACTCACTGAGCCTCAATCTCTCCCTTGGCCAAGGTGCTTCACAAGAGATTATTGTGGTATGTAATTATAACAAAGACAAATCAGCTCTAGGATACATAACCTATCTATGCATCAAAATACTTATCCATAAGATAAGATCCATATCTACAAAGAAAGTATGGAGACCTAAGTTTTATTACTCAAGTAGAATGATTAATAAGAAGATGTTTTTTTGAACTTATTCCTTTTCACTTATCTATTCTCAAATTATTGGAAATGAACTTGTATATATAGGTGGATCTTGCCCTAAATCCTTCTGAATATGTCAGTTGTATAGGGTTGACCCAATCTACCCTGTATGTTTTTGGAAGATAAATCACTAGGTTTTGAGCTAGGTTGGCTGAAGGGATAACAAAAATCTAAGTGAAAAATATCCCTAAATAGTACATGGTCAACCCATTAGACCCTATATATTAATTAGAGGCTAAAAACTATACAGGGTTGACCCAATTGACTTAGTAAGGTCAACTAACAAAATGGGGTCAAGGAAAGAAAAATGATGATAAAACATGATAAATTATTGGAATGGGTATAATTGAGAAGAAAAATCTTAAGTTAAATGGTTTTAGGAGACAAGTGTATAGATGGAAAGTGAAAAAAGGGACAACAATCTTATGAATCACCAATGATTTCCCCACCGCTTTCTTAATGCACCCCTTAAGGTGTGCACTTTGAGAGATTGAGACTTGATTGGTTATTTCAAGATACAAAGTGTTAGTAAGTGATAAAATTTTGAAAATATTATGTTTATACAATACCCATCCCAATGGTATCCCCATCTACCACCCATTGAAAAGTGTTGGTCAACCATTCCCATTCTCCAAGGAACATGACAACGAGATGAACACTAAGCAAGATGGACCTCATCTCCATGATACTTCCAAAGCCTATTGTGAACAATCATGTTATGTTCACATTAGTTAATCAATCTAGTAGGTTTAGTAGCCATGACACATGTATCAGGTGCCAAAAATTTTAATGTCTTTGAAAAATATCAAACAATAAAGGATGTATCATATCTCCATGTCATAAATAATAAATTTGCATTCTTAAGATTTCACAAATTAGCCACTTACATTAGTTATTCGTAATCGATTCTTTCAATTACTTAATAGATCAGCCACATCAATATTAGATCAACCATCTTATTACCTTATGATACTATATCAACCTTATTATACTCAATCAGCCTACTATTATGCAACCATCCCCTACTAGTAGATTAAATTGACCCACTACTATGTAGTCAACCCATTTCTTCTAGCTCACCTTAAGGACTAAGTTGACTAGGTGGATTATGTTCATCCACAATGGTGTCTTTTTGTCCATTTACCATAAATGCCTTAGGTATTTATTGGTATGACTTCTTCATACTCAATACCCTATTTTACCTAAAATTTAATAGGGTTCATTTTAGTGCCTAGATTTTACTTACTAGTCATTTTTATATTTTAGCTTAATTTCAAATAAAAATATTAAAAGTTTTGAAATTTCCAATTACTTACCTATGTTTCACTCACTTCAACTGTTATGTATCCTCCCCATCGTAGATGTTGTCACTTTACCATGATGGCTCTCTAGTCTCCAACTAGGTCTCTAAGAGCTTTATTTTATTAGAATAGTAAAAATAACAAATGCATTATTCTTTTCAACCTATTTATATTTACTATTCATAATTATTTACCTTTCAAATATTTATTGTCAAATTCCATCTTTTGATCATATATTTATTTCTACTATCTCTTTTTACAAACCATATAATGTTTTAGATTCCTAACATTGTAGACAATCTTTTCACATATTATATGCCTATGTTACAAAAATTTCAAATTTTCATTCGTTTTTTGCTAACTTATATAGGTTTGCCTAATATTCCCTACATTAGACACCTTCACATTTATTACATCTCCTTATTTATTTATAGCACTAAGGTAAGTAAAGGTGTGTGTTTTTAAATTTTTTTCTTTCATTTACCTTATTTTATCCGTACTAAAATTATTTAACTCTATTGTTGTGTATTTTTATGGTCTTTTCCCAAAGCACTATCTTGTGCTGCACCTAAATGATACATGATGAGCTTCAAGTGGGGAATATGTATACATAATATTTTCAAAATTTATAAATTAATGATGCTTTCTCTCTTGTAGGAACCCATAGAGTCCCAATCTCTCTAAGTGCACACATTAAGGGGTGCATTGATAAAGGGGTAGATAGACCATTAGTACTTTGAAGGATTTTTGTCCCTTTACTACCACTTGTTATTCACACAACCATCTCCTAGAAACATTACCCCAAGCTTTTCCTCCTCTTTTACACCCTCCTCTAGTAATTTTTTTCTTTCATTACCCCTTCCCTAGCCTAAAATACTTTTTGATAGTTTATGATATGATGTCAACCCCATTGACCCTACACTCTAATTAACAAAACTCATTTAGGGTATAGGTCAACTAGGAGCAAGACCTAATTTTCCTTTATAAATAATGATATAAAGTCAATTGGGCCAACCCTATTAGCTAAAATTTCAAAAATGAATAGGGTTAGATTTATCTATATAAACACATTCATTTCATCATTTATTAGGTCAAAAAGAGAATAAGAAGAGATATATATTACACATCTACTTATCCATCATTCTACTTGAGAAGCATAACTCAAGGTTTCATAATTTCTTTAGAGATGTGGATCTTATCTTATAGATAATTATTTTAATGAATTGATAGGTTTTGTATCCTAGAGCTGACTTGTTCTCATTATCCTTACATAACACAAAAACCTCTTGTGAATCACCTTGGCCAAGGAAGAGATTTCGGCTCAGTAGGTTCATATTCAAAGGCAATTATTCCTAACTTTGTTCCTCCTTTGTAACAATAGATAGATATGCATTTTCTCTTATCTCCCATCTATTAATATTCTATATTCATTGATGTGAGTACAAGTCTTATATGAATGTTTACTTTTAATGTTTATTACCCCCACTTTGTGCTACAATCTTTGGTGAGCACTAGATTAAAATTTTACTTTTTTTTTGTCATTTATACATTGTGAACATGAAAACATAAGACCTAGTTAGGGTTATTATATAGTTTTATTTGAATAGATGATCTGGAACCCTCTCTTGTGATATTATTATTTTAAGAGATCCCTTATCTAGGCCTATTAGATCTATATTGGTCATGACCCTGAATGTATCAATAATTAGAAGTGTGAGTAGGATTTATCTTTTCTAAATTAGGATTGATCTATACATCAATTGAATTTCCATTTGCATATAATTTCCATTAAAAGATTAGATAAATGATGGAATTGGGTTTATCCCAAGCTATATTAAATTTATGTATAAGGTGGCTAGGATAATAGACCCAAAAGGGCACTGTATGAAAAGATGGGAAACTGATTCCTCATTATATTTAAAGAGGATGCATCTATTAAGAACAAGCACTCCATGATTATCTAGGTTATTTACAATGATATTTTTGTCTTATGTCACCAACCAAAATAAAACATTGATTTTTGGGGTGAGGTGTTTAATCTAATGGTTTCTCTAGTGACTTTGATAATTTACTTAATTTTCTCTCTTAGGTGTAAAGAATTTTTTTATGCGATTTTGATCATTACTTCAAATGCAAAAACCCTATATTTCATTATACATTAGGGTTTCAAAATATTCCTCAAGTTTCAATTACTTTTTTCTAACAAAATTTTAATTTCATATCTAGTTTATAATTTCCCTTTTCTACATGAGAAAATAAAGTTTTTTTCTTAGCCCTAGTTTAGTTAGTTTTTTCATGCATAAATTATGTTATCTAAAAAAGATAAGTCTTCTTTATTTATACACCAAAGTGAAATATTAAGTGGTATTATAATTCATAAGATTTATATTGATTTAAATTAACCCCATGTCTATATTCCAATTATAATGGTGAAATTTGAATTACATGTTGCTTTTATTTTGAAAATAGACATATACATATACATGTACATGTTTTTAATGATTAAATAGCTAAAATTGAAAATGATTTTGAAGATAATATCAAAATTGATATTTAATACCATGTTAAAATACATCATGATCATATTAATGGCTTATATCCTTAACAAATAGAAATATTGCCTAATTATTGACAAATAATTAGTAAATAAGGAAAGGATATATATTTTATCTAGGACGTTCTCCTAGAGGCTAAAAATACAAAAAAAAAAAAAAAAAAACTAAGGAACACAATATTTAGGAAACACATAATAATATTTTGAATGATATTAATCCATATTTTAGATTCTTATATGATACATTTTATGTTCAAACTACTATTCCTACTACTTATATTCATGAGCCTACACCTATGCTTACAAAAGTTTTACCTACTATGGGGGAACCATAGTTAATTCCTCAAATATCTATGGATATTATTATGAAAGAAAATATTATGTGCCTCTTATAATTAAAAATAATTTGTTGAAACCTAAGTGTAATAAATGTAATGTGGCCATGACTCAATTACTTATACAAAAAAATTTGATCTTCAATCCAAGGTTTCTTAAGTAGCATAAGGCTCTAATATATAAGGCCATTATTACATTTTGATTCTTATATAGACTTGATAACCTACTAATTAGTGTATTTTACGGTTATTTATTGGTTAAACTATTATTTTGTTAAGATGTATTTTATATACTAATGTATGGATAGTTATATGTTGCTTATTTGCATGATCATTAATTTATTGATTTAGCTATAATTTTATGTTATGTATATTATGATTCATGATTATTTAGTTCATTAAATTAGTAGATTTTTTATTTTATCTTAATTTAGGATAATTACCTTGTTGTTCTTAGGTGGATGTAGGATAGATTCCATCCTCAAACAGGGAGAGCATCATCAGAGAGGGAGGAGTAGATGGAGGCATTGGGGGATGATAAAATGAAGACTAAGAACCCTGTACACACCAAAAATAGTATAACATGATTTTATATTCACTATTTGATTTAAATGGCTTCTAATAAGCTTTTAGTTTTTATTATGTTTATTGTATTTGAATACTTGGTTTGCATCCATACTCTAATCTAATTATGTGTTTACATGAGTAAGATTAAATTCTTGTGTTTCATCTTACTTAGATTATTTCATGTGATAATGTTGCATAAATGTGTTATTTAGGACCTTTAAGTATCTTTACTACTATCTATGGGATGTGTGTGTATGTTTTTAGAAATTTTAGTGTCTTGTTTATAGATACATTGTTAGGTAACTTAATTACATTGTGTGCTAAAATATTATTATTTTGACTAAGTATCAAGGCATGGTTATAATGTAGTTTAGAATTATCATATTATTTAGAAATGTGATAATGTTTAAATGATTATTTTTCTAAGTCAATGTTAATTGTTTAGTGTTTAGATGATTTTGGGGAAAGCCATTGTTAATGTTTATAAATCTTAATAATATTATTATTATGTGTAAAGTTCTAGAATTAGGGTTGGTTTTGGCATTGAATTGTGTTATTATACCATTATGAAAAACATACACTTTTTTTGGTATTTTTCATAGAAAAAAAATGCCTAGTTTTTCCCAGTATTATGCTAGTTAATTTTTCATGCAAGACTTCTTCACTGAGCTCATTATGATTACAATAAGTTTTGATAGAAAGAATGGAAGGTTTGTTAGCATGAAATTATAATGAAAATAGATATAATAAATAGGAATTAATTATTGAGTGGCATGGTAGGAGGAAAGAGAAAGAAGAATGGGTTCAATCAAGTTTGGGAAAGAGCAATTTAGATTTGGCAAAGTTATGACTTCTTTACTAGGTTGGTTTATTAGTTAAATTCATAGCTACATAGTATGGATCAAATCAATGAACCTAGTACATTTTTAATTGAATAAGGTTTTGTTTTTATCATTTTTAATTTTTAGAAAGACTAGGGTTATATACTTGGTCATGGGGATAGCTCAAACATCCACAGAGCCAAACATATGACTCTGTGAACCCTAGTTG
>JARHVA010005201.1:605000-665000 GCA_037957365.1 Torreya grandis | reverse complement strand
AAAGAAGGTAGAGTGTCAAGATTATTTTAGAAATTAGGCATAGCTTTAGGGTGAGAAAAGAGAGCTAAAACTTAGGCAAATATATACAACTCAACTCAACAAGGATCAAATAAGAGGATGTAAGTCATTTATTGTTAAAATAAATGAGATGGATGAATCTAGGTAATCATCCATCAAGGATTATCCTTTTCTTAGGAACTTTTAGGATGTGTTTATAGAGTAATTTATAGGATTACCACCCAAACATGAGTTTGATTTCTCGATTGACATAGAATCTAAATCTAAACTACAATCCAAGGTACCTTATAAGATGACAACTACATAATTAGTTGAGTTAAAAACTCAACTACATGACTTGTTATCAAAAGGGTTGATTCAACCAAGTGTGTCACCATGGGATGCACTAGTGGTGTTCATTAATAATAAGCATGGTACTCTTCACCTATGTATTGATTACATGATTTTGAACAAGGTGAAATTTAATAAAAAGTATCAATTAACTTGTATTGATGATCTCTTGAATTAGATGTGAAGGGAAACAATTTTCTCCAAGATTGAACTTATAGAAATATATCATCAACTAAGAGTCTAAGATGAGGATATTCCCAAAACAACATTCAAAACTCAGTATGGACACTATGAATTATTTGTGTTGCCTTTTGGGTTAACAAATACTCCATCAGCATTTATGAATCTCTTGAATAATTTGTTTAGGGATTATCTAGACCACTTTGTGTTAGTTTTTGTGGATGATATACTCATATATTCTAAAAATGAGGAAGAACATATTCAACATCTAGAATTGGTTTTGCAACAATTTTAAAAGCATACATTGTATGGTAAGTTGTCCAAATTTGAATTATTTAGGAGAACTACCTTTATGGATGGAATTTTAGTTGATCCAACAAAGATAAAAGCCATAATGGAATGGCTACTGCCTAAAAATGTGTATGAAGTGAGAAGTTTTATGGGATTAATAGGTTATTATACGATATTTATTCCAAATTTCTTAAATATGTATATTCAATTACCTCTTTGTATTGGAATAATCATATTATTATTTGGTCAGACAAGTGTGAAAAGCCTTTTAGGAGCTATAAAGGAGGCTTATTTTAGCACATGGTAAGAGTTCACATCCTAATGGTCAGTTCTCAATAATCATGGATACATCCAAGGATGTACTTGGAGGATTTATTATGCAAGGTGGTTCAGTTGTAGAATATGATTCCAAAAATATTAAGCCTTATGAGGTGAATTATGCCCCTCATGATCTATAAATTGATACAAGAGTGTATGTTGTATACAAATATTATATTCAAATTTTATCAATTATTGATTAATTCTCAATTTAATGAACCCACCAAGTCTCAATCTCTCTGATTTCATTCCTTAAGCGGTGCATTGAGAAAGGGATGTGAAGACCAATGGTGCTTCCCAGGATTGTTGTCTCTTTACTACAACTTAATATCTACATAACCATCTCTTAAAAACATTTCCCTAATCTTTGCCTCTTCTTTTGGACCCTACTATAGTAATTGTTTTCCTACATTATTCCTTCCCTAGCCTAAATTCCTTTTATATGGATTACATTGCACTGTCATCCCCATCAACCCTATAATCTAATTGAAAAAACACATTTAGGGTCTAGGTTAGGCCTTGGCCAACCTAGAATGAGATGTTATTTATTTTTATCAACAGTGATATATAGTCAATTGGCCAACCTTGTTGGCTAGACTTTCAAAAAGGATTAGGGTTAGATAAAACTATATATACACATTCATTTCATTAATTATAATATAAGAGAAGAAGAAGAGATATTATATTGTGCATCTATTGATACACCATTATGCTTGAGGATCATAGATTAGAGTTTTATATTTTCCTTAGAGATATAGATCTTGTCTTGTGGACAATTCTTTTGGATGCATAGATAACTTATATAGCCTAGAGTGGATTTATCCATCTCATTCTTACATACCAATACAACCTCTTGTAAATCACCTTGGCCAAGGAAGATATTAAAGCTTGGTAGGTTTGTCTTCAAAGGTAAGTATTCCTAGTTTTTTCCTCCTTTGTAATACTAAATAGATTAGCATTTGTATTTCTCTCCCATACATTAAGATTCTATACATTGACATGAGCATATGTATTTTATACATATTTACTTTTAATTTTTAATACCCACACTTTGTGCCACAATATTTTGTGAGAACTATACTATAACTTACTTTGATTTTATCATTTATACTTAGTGAATATGAAAACCTAAGACCCAGTGAGGGTTATTACATAGTTTTGTCTGACTAGAGGCTTTAGAACCCTCCGTAGTGATATTATTATGGTAATAAATCCATTGATTAGGTATAGCAGATCATCTTGGTCATGACCCCAAATATCTAATGTATCAACAATAGAAAGTGTAAGTAGGATTTATCTTCTTTGAGATAGGATTTATTGATAGCTCAATTACATTTCTTTTTGTATACATTCTAGTGAACCCAATGTGAATATAAACCTTATAGGTTTTCTTTCATGCCATCATTTTATCATTATATTATATTTTTTAATATTTTCATTACTATATCAAACCAATTGGTATAGTTATAACTTTATGTCCATAGGGTTAACACACATTCACTTTAAAACAACTTTATTATGTCTGTGAAGGTCTTCATCAATTACAAGTTACTTGATTAAGTAGTTTGAAACATTATTCTTATTCAATCCTAGATTAGGATAGATAGTCAAAAAGGTTAAACCTATCTACTATTTTATTTTTTCAACATACATGTTGACAAACTTAGTTGAACAGGTTAACTTTGTTTATTATTTCTTCTTAAACATATAGGGTTTTATAGAACTTGGTTAAACTAGTCAACCTAGTTGGCCAAATTTAAAATTAATAATTAAACATTATAACATAAAAATTTTAATCCAAATCATATTCAACCCTACCAAGGTTCCTTTATTTTTCTCTCTCTATCATTTTATTTCTATTTTTCACAACTTAGCAATGTTTAAAAATGTAACCCTACAACTAACTAGGTTGACCTAGTTGACTTAGTTCTCTAGTCTACCTTCTGTCTAAAAGACATATTTGACCTATTCAACTTTGCTCTTAAAGACATTAATTTTGTAGAATGACAACCTAGTTTAATCTTTTCTATATTGTTTGCATATAATGTCACCTGAACTAACTCTATACTATTATCAATCAAGGAATTAACATTTATTTTCTATTAATTAATTCACATTTCCTTTTCAATTGGTTTCATGCTTAGAGTAGCTCACATAGTATAGATAGGTGGTTTTTCAAATTAACATTTTAGTAAAAATATTTTACTCTTTTTCACACACAACCAAAACACTTTACATTAAAAAATAATTAAAAATTTATCTTCCCAAGGCCTACCTACTTGGATTTTATCACTAAGGGGGAAGTTGACTTGGTTTTCTATCCAAGTGAAAATACATGGTCAATGGTATATATTGGTAAGTCACTAGACATCCTTATCATTATGGGATTATGAAGTAAGGTAGTAGGCCCTAATAGCAACCTTATACCATTTTGAATGCATATGCCTTTTAGCCCAAACATCCTTAAACCAACTATAGATTGACTTCTAGTTCCCTATTTCAACCAACTTTCCCATCACACTAAAATTACACTTTATTATAATATAATAACACTTAAGGTGACCATTTAATTATCTTTTAATTTTTAGTTGCTACTTACTCTTTGATAATTGTGTTTTCTATTTCAAAACTTGCATTGGTCAGCATTGGTGCAAGGTTTGTGATTTGTGCCCCAATTGGATCAATCACATTCATCTATTTATTTGTGTGTTTTATTTCATTCTTATTTCAAAATATTTTGCAAAATTTTCTCCTATTTATAACTCTATCATCTTAGTCGATATAGTCTCTTATAGACTATTTTATCTCCTTTCTAGTAGTACACAATTGACCTACATGATTTTGTTTTTTATCCCCCTATTTAGTTCTATGTTCAATAGTACATATGCAACTTCCATGATTGTGTATCCTTATGAGATTGTTTAGCCTTCATTTCTACCATATATAGTTAATCTAAATGACTATGTATCATTATATTTTTATTTAGTTCCTTTGATCATAGAACATAGTTGACCAGTTTGACTTTGTATTCCATTTTATGATTTTATCTTTGTATCATCATTCCTTTATCTTTATCCTTTCATCATGAACATCTTATTTGAGGACAACACAAAAATTCACTCATAATATATGATGATATTTACTAATTTAGATTGATTTCCCCATAGACAACTTTGGCATCTACTTTACACCAAAGAAATGTCTATGTGGCCACTTGTACTACAAATTATGGGACTCTTACTCATGCATCTTTAGTTCATAACCCTATTTTATTCTTAGAATACCAGCCTAAATTATATTTTACTCTAGAAATGATTTATTCATTAATGTGTTTTCTCAACGTCAAGGCAAAGACCTTTCTACTATTTACAATCTTATGATAAGTAGTTCAAAAGAATAACCTCATTCACCTTCCCCCACATCCTCTCATGGATTTACAGGTGATACCTTCTTTGATTCTCAACCTCTCCCTTATATTTAAATCATTTTCATATTATGAACTATTCTTCCTTGATTTCTTGAACCTCCATACCAAGTATTTATACTAACATGGAAGGTTCAACATCTAGTGGGTTTCTTCCAAGTTGCACCCTTTTTAATCACTCCACTAGTTCATCACTTGATAACAATGGTAACCATGCCACTATTGCTTATTTCTCTTCTAATATTTATACTAGTTAATATTTTTCTACACATTATAAGCATGCCACTTGTGCCTCCTTTTATGCCAAATCCTCTCAAGCCACTAGTGTCATGCATGCCACTACTCATAATGGCACCTAAGCTATAAATACCAATGATAATGCTTTGCATGCTTCTTAAACTAATAAAAACACCACTCAAACCTATAAAATCTTGTTAAAAAATCTTAACCAAATGAATGATTTCCAGCTAATAATGTATATAAAATGATGCAAATGTATAATCACCTTATTCACCTTCAAAATCAACATTAATAGGTTCCATGGGGAGTGCACAATAAAAATGACCCCCACCCCATAGGAATTCTCATGGTAACCTTATTCCCCAACCACCTCTTGTTAATAAAATGATTTAACATCTTTAAAATTAACCTCTTTCACCTCAAATTTCAAATATATATAGGAGATATCCCACCTACCATTAGTTATAATTAGTCAACTAATCATACCTTACACTTAAAAATGTTTGACAATCTATATAAATATTGGGTTAAAATAAATATATTTTTTGCTACCAAGCTATTAGCAAAAACCCTCTATGGAGACATGTTAGATTGGTATAATCAACTCAAGTCCCATTCTATAAGTATTCTAGAAGATCTATTTAACACTATAGTAAAGGAGTTTTAAACTAGTGAAATCCCTAAGAATACCTTTTCTCATTTTATCAACTACAAGAAACTTAAAATTGCAATCGCACAAGCTTTCATCGAATAGTGGAAGACCTTGTCTAATAAATGTGAGCATAACATAGAGGATGATATATCTTTCATCTATTTATTAATGTTATCTATCCAAAGTTTAAATATCAGCTTAAGACTCTTTCTCCATGAATTCTATAAGAGGTCCTCGACAAAGACAAGTGATAATATTTCCTCATGCATTAGTTTGAGTCATCCCAACCTCCCTTGGGCACTCACATGCTCATCAAAAATAAAAATAGTCACACAACCAATGATTATGTCACTGATTCAGATGATACCATTCTTAATATTAAATATATTTCTCTTGAACCTACTCTAAAGAAAGATTCCCATTGAAACCACACCCCAAATCCTTAATTTTCTCAAATAGACAACATCAATGTTCATAATCCATTATCCTTTGAAGGAACTCTAAAAGAATCTACCATTGCCTCTTCCATGATATCTTGACCCTAATCACCCTATTAAATCATGGTATTATCTAAATAAATTTGTTGGTTTCATGCTAGTTAGGGTCACTCTCATGATATTTATAGGAAATTATGTAACTTAGCTATGAATTTCCTCCTTGGTTCAAATTTTGATCATGATTCCCTCATTAATAAATTTCAACAAGCCTATGACATTAACTTTAAATTTCATGAAACACAAAACAAAAATCAACCTTTGAACTAAGATAATGCTCATCTAGCCATCTATGAAGACCCTATTCCTAACCATCAAGACAATAATGACAAGCCTACTCCTTCCTACAATAATGTTGAAAGTCTTATAGACCAAATTTATGAAGATAATGTGGTAAATATGAGTAATATATGAAGGGTAGTTGATTTCATTGATTTTAATCCTACACTCACACATTAATCATCTCAAAATTTCTATGTTATCCAATATTCTTCCCTAAATCATCTAATAGATGTGGGGTAAGAGGACCTCATCTATTTAAAAGAAAAAAATCCAAGACCTCCATTGTATAATACCTATCATACCATTTCTATAATTTCCATAACTTCTCTACCCATCAACAATATTATTCAAATTTCTAATACCACTTCTTCAAATCAATCAAAAGATAAACCTAAATCAACTACCCCATCATAAGACAAACAACTAATTTTTACCCAAACTAAACAAAACACCTCTTATTAACATAAGTTTACATCTAGTTTTAATCCTCTTGTTAGTGCCCAAAATTTCACTAAATAAATTGGGCCTTTTCCAAGTGTAAATGACTATGTCCTTAGCCCAACTTCCATATTCAAGTGTTCCTTTGAAAGGTCAAATTTAGGTAAAAATTAGATAAGTCCTAATCTGGTCTTTACTTGGAAAATGTGTCTTTCCCTTAGATTTTTTATGCTTTTTGCATGAACACAATGTCCAATAGAAATAGGTCTTTGGGTCTTTTATCTCAAATAAAAAATTTGAAGACTTATTTCCATTAGAAATTATGTCCACAAAAGGTCCAAAGGAATTCAATGTCTTGTTTTTCATCGGGCTAAGTGTTTCACAAAAATATGAAGGGTCATTTGTTTTAGGATTTTTGTCTATGGAAAAAAGTATGAAGGGCACTTTCCCTTCGAGCGTTTTTCCCATCAAAGAAAGCCTGGAAGAATTATAAGGGCTTATTTATTTTAGCCAAAGTGCCTACAAACAATCCAAAGGGTCATTTTGCCTTTGCAAAATTTTTGAAGGGTCATTTCCTTTGGGCATTTTGTCCTTGAAAATTTCTTAAAATACATTTATAGAAGGGTCATTTTACCTTTACAAAAATTTTGAAGGGTCATTTCCTTCATGAATTTTTCCCTTACAAAATTTCCAAATGGTACTTTGAGAAGTATCATTTTGCCTTTGAAAAATCCTTGAAGGATCAATTATTTTGGGTATTTCACCCTTGAAAAATTCCTAAAGGTAACCTTCAAAAAAATTTAAGGGTAATTTCAAGAGATATAAAGGGCCATTTCAAAAGGATAAAGGGAAATTCTATAGGGAAATTTCCCTTGGCAAAACTTGTGAAGGGTATGTTCAAAAGCTTAAGGGGTACTTTCAATAAAGTTACTGTGGAGTAGAAGTCCCATTTCCTTTAGGAATTTTACCTATGCAAAAAGTCTTAGAGAATTACATTTCTTTAGGAAAATTACTAAGTTTAATTTCTATGAGGAAAATTTTTTAGACAAAATGTCTAAAATAATTATCCTAATGAAGACAAAAGGAGCTAAGTCTCAATTCCTTTGGTGAAAGTGAAAGAGACCAATTTATTTAGGGAAATTATTTGAGATAAAATGTATAAAATAATTGGTCTGATGAAGGAAAAAATACAAAAGGCCAAATCCTTTGGGGAAATTGTCTCAAACATTTTATCTGAGATAATTGCCTTAACATAATGCCTAAAATAATTGTTAAAAGATGATTGTGTTGAAAAAATCCTAAAGTAGATGTGCCAAGGATAAATAAAATCTAAAGACAATAAAACCCCAAGTAAAAATCCTAAGAAACAAACAAGAATGCTAAAGATAAAGACCCAGATCGAATTGGCATGGAACAAACTCCTTGATTAAATTTTTGAATTAAAAATATGGTCTTGTGGATGTTTTTTTGATAGGCATGTGGATTTAAACTTCAAGCCACAATAAGTAGCCATATGGATTCAAATGTTCATATAAGGATCAATTTTACACCCTGTAATGTAGCCATTTGTTTTCAAATAGAGGCAAATCTGATGGCACGTGTTTACATAGAGAAGGATGATCCAATGCTTCATAATCAAAGTTTAATAATCAAAAGAACCTAAGACAAGTTTAGGCATGACAAGTTTAAATCTTGTGGGGCATGATTTAAAGATCGAGCGTGTTACCAAAGATTGATGGTACATGTTCAAGTATACACAATTTTATCTATGATGTGTATTAATTCAAAACTTTTTGCTAAATCCTAGAATGAACATAGGACTGACACTTGGTAATAACATATTAGCCTAATAAGACTAATAGATAAGGATTCAAAAAGCCTATAGAGGTAACAAATATAACCATTTAAGTACAAGAGCTATAGACAAAAAATAATGCTCCACCCCTCAAATCATGATCTGACATAGTGCATCTGCTCATCCCAACTAAATAAGATGGTGTATAGCCAATGTTCACTGCCAAAGACCCTATGAGAAAATTTAGAAATGATGTGGCATGACTATGTGCCACAAATTAGAAATTGAACATCTCATGTAAGATCTATGGCTAATGTTTGCTTGGGCAAAGATGATCTAATGATGTAAACTAAGGTGGAATTTTCCAAGGGCTAATATTTCATGAGGAAGTGACAAGTGTCTAGATTAGAGCCAATCAATATACTTAGTCATTCTTAAGCCCCATAAATTCCCAATCAGATCTGATGTTGCATGATAAACATTAGTATGTGGTAAGCTTTGGTTTAAAATCCAAAATTGATGGTTCTTTCATGGATTTGGTAATGTTCAAAGCATAGATGACTACATAACTAATATTATAGAGTATATTTTCTTAATGAACATGGACATTTTCTATTTTCATCATAGCTAGAGCTTTCCAAGTATAAACATCACAAGGTAATGGGTTTTTGTTGGTGTGCACAAAGAAGAGAATTTATATCCAAAAGTTTTGATGATTTGTAATCAATCAACAAAAGAACATTTCTAGATAAGTTACACATGAGGACAAAATTTGTTTATCTTTTCAAATGATTTTTTCCCTCCAACTATGTAAGTGAGCCATCAAGAGCATCTCCAAGTAGTTGTATATGATGAAAAATTGTTGTTCAGGCCTCCACTATGAATTTCACCATCCAAAGCATGAATTCACTGGCATATTTAATCAAAATATCAAAGGTTTATTATAAGTTTGTATCATTCTTTGTATAGGTAGTTGCAATAATGATTATTTTCTTGTAAGTGGATGAGGATCTCAGGTGTGGCAAAGGGCATATTTTAAGATGGAAGTATCTTGGTGGACTAAAAGGCTTGCTCTATAATTTCACAAGTTTTGACCCATAGTTCCAAATTCAAAAATGTATAAATAGGGGTTTTGTCCCATATTCTAAGGTTTTTGTTTGCTATTGGTTATTGTAGGTCATTATTTTAGGCATACATTTCCTCCAAGTCTAGGTTTGACAAAAACATTTTTTGGGATCAACTGTTGTGTGTGGATCTTGTGTCCCTTGATAAGGTGGTTGCATATTTACATCCATTAGAAAGCTTTGAGAGCATGTTTATGTCTCCCTTGTCAAAAGATAAATCTCACCATGTTTGTCCCCATGTCATCATTTTTAAGTGTCATTGTTTGTAATATTTATTTTCAATTCAATGGAAACTATTTTTGGTTATTTATTGTATCCTATTAATGAAGTGCAATAATATTTTTTAAAAGTTATGTTGATTGGATATTTGGTTTTGTGTTCATTATTGGTTGTCATTCTAAACATGTACTTAATTTATAAATCCATTTCTATAGTTATATTTGGAAATGTGTTATTGAATTCATTTTAAGGGCACCCTAGGTTCATGAATTTAATAGGAGAAAGTATTTGAGATTCTAGTTTTGGTGTATGTTCTAGGGTTTTAGGGATCATTTAGTGTTTACCATTATATTGTATTTGAATTTTTTTTACATCTTTGCTAAGAAAATTTTTCATGAAATACTGCCAGACACCCTTTTATTTGGAATCCACTAGCATGCCACCCTCTATTTTATAATTATCTAACTTGTCCTACCCTATCCTACCCTAAAAATAACATACCATAATATAAGTGTTACTTGCATTCAAAATGTATAATATCTTACATATTTATAATGTGTTTACATTTGTGCTTTAAATTCTAATGTTTCAATTTTCCATTTGGCCATTGTTGTTGAATATTTTATAAAATGAAGATTGCAGTCATGCCTTCATATATCTTTAGTAGCTTGTATATGACTTAGAGAATTATTGAATTTCATGTGAAAACCCTTCATGAGTGAAGTGTCTAAATTTGGTTATGCTCTGGTCATATTTATTCCTTGTGCCAAAAATCCCCATAGAGATTGAATTACAAATTTTATCCATGTGAGAAAGCTACCCCATAGGTCCTCTCATCTTGGTTTAGGTAGAGCCAAAATTAGCATAGAGCTGATAATACCCTTTGTAGATGCCTTCAGTCATTTTATACATTCGGTCTATTCTTGATGCCAAACCCTTCCCTAGTTATAACAACATATTAATGAGTTTTATATCATTGATTACCATTTTCTCTCATGTGTGCAAGGTTGAGTGTATTGGGTGTATAACTAAGATCTAACATCTCTTTCCTAGGAGTTAATCTAACATTAAGCACCTTTAATGATTAGTCTACCCATGGGTTATGACTCAGACCCTATTCCATATCTTACCAATTTCCCATCTCAAATTCTCTTTCTTGAACTCATGTGAACTTTTCCACATCATCTTAACCACCTTATGCAAATCTTATTCAAAATGAACATACCCCATCCTCCCCTAGCAGGACATAAAGTTGTCTTATCTGGGTCAAATGATAATATCTTGTAGCAATGTGAAGAGATGTCTATACACATTGATGAAACAATAGACACTTTTCTTTCTCTTAAATTTCATGTTGCTTCTATGATCCCAAATGATATTTTACTTCATTTAGATGATCCCCCCTCTTTATAAGCATCCAAATTGGTGATATCCAATTCAACTATTATTTGATTGATGAGGGTTTAGTTACTTGTGTTGCCTCTCTCGACTTCATTAAAACCCTTAAATACTCTAAGTGTAATCTTAAGTCTTCATGCAACACATGTCAAGGTTATGATCTAAGGAAAATTCATCCTTTAGGTTGTTTTTGGATCCCTATTACCATCCCACATATCACTATTTGAGTGAAGGTTATGATATTCAATTTGCCCCTTTCCTAAAATATCTTACTTAGCAGGCCATGACTCATTGCATGAGGGTTATAACCTTTTCTACTTACCAATGTGTCAATTTCCCCCATAATGGTGTTATCTATAGGATTCAAGGAGACACTAACCCTTGGAATTTTAAATAATTCCAAGACTATGGTGTATTCAAAATTCAAACCCTTGAACCCTTGTCGAGTGTTCCATTCCAAGAATATCAACACTTTAATTTACTTATTAACTCTATGCAAGGTTATCATATTCACCCCAAACTCATTAGGAACATAGCACCAACCTTTTAGACTCTAATGATGGTAATCCTAATGAGATCAACCTCAAAATCAAAAATTTAAATCTCTCTCCTCATATTATTTACTATATTCCACCATCTTTGAAGCCATATTTCTATCAGCCACCTAGAGATTATATACCCATGGTCTTAACCAAGATTAGACATTTTATTCATCATGAAACCTATGATGAGAAGGTCATACCTACTTGTGCCATCGACCTTCATACACCTAACTAGATGATGGTTATACTTTAGATGATCCATTTATAGGAGGTCTTGTTCAAGATAGAGATGTTAATATCCTTTGTTATCAATCTTCTTTGTTTCATTCCTTTCTTTCATATTATCATATTTTATCTTGTATAGTTACTATTTTTTTCATTATTTATCTTGTTCTCATGATAGAGATGCATGTTTACATGGAATACCTCTACTTTATAAACAACCTCTTAGAAGCATGCTTATGGATTATGATATGACTATTCCATATCATTTTTATAGATTATATGATCCCTATATCCTACTTCCCCTTGAGATGTTTGATAATGTCCTTTAGCACTATGCACATCCTACTCCTCCCTTAACTAAGCCTAGTCCAAATCCTATTCCCAATATGCCTTTAAATTAGTATCTTCTTACTTCTAATTTTACTTATCCTTCATATGAGTCTCTCATAGTCTCTCTATTAGCCCCACCTCCCCTTGGAAATGGCTTGATTCCTTTACCACATCTTGATCCCCTTCTTGGCTAATGGCCCAATCAATCATACTATGACATTCATAGAGTTTCTAGTCATTGGAATCAAGAATTCTAGATATACCAACCTTGCCCAACTTATGTTTATAATACTTCTATTAGTACACCCATGAAGTCTACTAAAAAGTGTATTTGTTGATTTTATGACACATAGAATCATTCCTCTACCCATTTTTGAAATCTTAAATAATATATCCACACATTACCCTTATTTAGCCTACAAATAAGGTTATACCTCCTTCAAAGTTATCACTTAAATATATTCCCAAATATGGAGAGGTATATTATATGTGTCACCATTATGGTACCCATTAGATTGATCATTGAAACATCCTCCAACAACACCTTCAGTATCACTTTATGACCATTCATGTGCTTGTTATTCTTCCTCCCATAAGTCATTCATAAAAGAAGGATCCTCCTTCCCTCATGGTCCATCCACCTATGATCCTTTCTTATCCCATAGTTATTCCACCTATGGTCCCTTATCCAGCTTTGATTCATCCACCCCTAAAATCTTCTCCACATATGGTTCCCTCTCTACCCATGGATCCTTGTTTACTTATGGTCCCTTATCCACCAGTGACTTCTTCCTATCCCATAACTTACATTGGTATTCCTTATCCTAGGTATTATATGCATGATGGCCCTCATGAGTATGATCCTTCAGCTCTACGTAATTTTTTTGTAGAGGAGATTTGATGAGAGGTATTTTCATAGATTTCATTGAAGATCAATGAGACTCTTGTCGTAGTTAGAGTCTAGCTTCATTGAGATATATCAAATGTTAGGGACATAATTATGCTTATTTATGAACACAACATGGTGTTCCTTTACTTGTTTATTCATTATATTTTTAGATTAGACATGTAATCCACTTTTATATTTATCTAATTTATATCATTTGATTTTGTGACAAATTTTGATTCATTTATCTATCTTACATGGATATTTATATTTCACATTATGTGTTTTTTATGGTTTAATTCTCTTTCCTCGTGATATCTTATGGATTATGTTCATGATTAAATGATTCTATTTATGATTTAATTTATTTCCATGGATGTATTTATATTTTATCATGTTTTTTTGATACCTTATTTCAATCACTTGGGTAATTATTAATATGCCTTTTTTATACAAACCTTCATTCCCTTAGTAATCTTTATTTACCTTGTGATTGGTTAGTAAATAAATCATCTCTTTGTCATTCTCTAATTTACTAGTCCACTTTGGATCTCCATTTATTCTCCCTTATTTCCTTTCACAAAATAATCATACACATGGTTTAAACTTGAGATAACATATTGGTTCATAGGTAAGCATAAGTGTTTTAGTCAATCATGTCTTTAAATACTTAGCTTCTTTTAGCCAAAGTCTAAGGCTCAATCATGTGTATCACTTTATCCCTCATATTGGTTATTCAAAGTGTGTATGGATGAGGAATCTTAAAATACATATTAATTTAAAAGCCAAATAATTTAAACAAAATGAAATTATACAAAAAGAAACATTCAAAATTTCTAAAGTCAAATCACAATAAAAGATGTGATTCAATAAACATATCCTTTTTATAATCAAATATCAAACTCCATAGTTAGATCATGATATATTTGAGGTCCATTGGGGTGTGTTAGGTTAGTATATTTGAAAGGGAGAAGAAAAAAAAAATTTTAGTGCTACCTACTTTCTCACACAAGTATCCAATCTTCGTAGTAGACTGACAATAAATTTTTTGTTCATATAACCAACATGATTTGATATTATTATCTCACTTATTTTAATCTAAAAATTTTTACTTATTGGGAATGGGTATCCTTTGTATATTTATGATCATTAACCACTTAGTGTATTTTCTATGTCCTTAGTGTGCCTTGTGTTTCCTAAGGTCTTCTAATAGATGCCTACATCATGTTTTTTACAATACCTCTTCCATTTACAATAATCATAAGATTTCCCCTTGATAAATACTATTTTGTCAACTAATCACTCCCTCTAGGAGTTTTAATTTTTTAGTTGCATTGTAAGAACATGGATAGGACTAGGCCTTCCTCACAAATTATCACATTACAAACATTCCTTTTTAAAATAATTGCCAATTGTTTCCACCTCATTGGTGTTCCATTTTTGAGTTGTAGTGTAAGAACATAGATAGGAATATGTCTTCCTCACAAAATATTCTAATACCCACGTAAAAATGCAATTACATGTGTCAAATTTGAGATAAGTAGTGATTGATTATGTGTTACACATCATTAACATGATTCACATATTGATATGGTATGTTTTATTCTTATTGATTTTTTCACTTTTATCTTCTTATTTTTTGATTGCATGGATTCTTACATCCATTTTTTTTTTAAAATAATACTTCTTAGCTTGAATTAATGTGATCAATTTAAGTCCATTTTTCCAATTTTGTTTATCTTTTATACTTCCCAACATGATTTAGTATGATTGATTGACTTAATTATTTTATTTTTACACCATTTGGTTTTCATGTGCCTTCTATATAATACTTTCTAATGTGATATAGTATGATTTTACTTGTTTTAATTTGGTGCCAAACTTTTTTTATGGTTTAGAAACATTTTGTTACCCCTTTTACCATATTTGGTCTATTATATTGAGTCATATTTTATTATTACACATTTCCCATCATGGTATAGTTTTTAGTACATTTATTTTTTATTAATTATACTTTATCAAGTCATTTTTGTCTTTTTATTTTTAACCATGCATGTGTATCACATAATGATAGAAAATAAAACACTCCACATATATTTTCCATAGCATATATAACAAAAGCTAAATACATGTGATAGAAAGAAATTATTCCATGCATAAAAATCCACAACCAAAGATAACTCATGAGATGAAATCCAAATGTAAAAATAAATATCTATATATATCATGTGTTTTATACAATACAAGGTAAAAATACAAAATAACTCCAACTCTAAGGTCAGGCTTCATCTTTCCTACCATGTGGCGTAGCCATGCTACCCATAGATGATTGGGACTATCATCTCTAAATGGTACAATGTAATGAGGTATTTTAAGGCCTATACATGTCCAATCTAGATAGAGGTAGCCATGTACACTACTCTCTCTTGAGCCAAGGCCTACCAAGCCTATGCCTCTCCCTCTCCCATCCCTATTAGTGGCTAAAAGCTATCCCTACTTGGCTAAAACTACATTGTAGCCTTCCCCAATAGTCTAAACCAATGTGCCTTGGATAGGGTAGACAAAATCACAATATCATCTAGCATGGTGGGGTCATATGGAGCTAATACGTTATATAAAATATCATGGTGCACAACCATAACTAGAGATCCCCATCTGATTTCCTCCATCACAATATATACAAAAAAAAACCCAAATAGATATTAAATCACATATATATCTCAAAATGTATCTATATACTATAGTCACATGCAATAGTGTCTTGTAACAAATATTAAATCAAAATTACAACATTTTTCACCAGTGTTGGTGTCACCAACTACTACCTCCCATTTTCTCATTTACTTAACATAGTCTCTCCATCCATTCGATCATTAAGTGCATCTTGTGTAGGTTACCTCTACACTAATGTAGAGTTAGGAGTCACCACTTACACATGTCATGACCCTCTCCTAAAAGGTGCCTCTATGGACTAGCTCTATCCTAGAGTGGACATTGGGTCATCCTATATTGTATCCATCACTTGTGCCTATTTTCATTAGTGATGTCTCTATATTTAGTGTGGTTTGGGTGGTCATTATTATGATGCCTACTATGGACCTACATCCACATCTATGTTATCCCCTCCTACCACTTGATACCATGTTTGACTATTCCATAGTATAACATATCACAACCTAATCATAGGTATCTCTACTATTACTCCTCATCCTGCTCTTCCCCTCAGATATCTAGCATGTCATGCCAAATAATTAGGTACTACTAGAGGGGTACTAGGTATGGGAGTATGAACTACCCTTATCAGTGTTCCACTAGATGCATCTCTACCTATGAGGTGTAGTGGCCCATGATTTTCACCTATGCTATCCCTATCATAATGGTCAACCAACTAGGCCATAAATTAATAATGTGTCCATAGGGTTGCCACATGATCTCCCTTCATGTGATAGTCTAAAACACTAAAACATGAGGCACATATTGAGCTACATGGTCTTGCCTCTATCTTACCACCCAAGGTAACTTGTCATTAACCACATAGGGCAACCCAACTGGTTGATACATAGATAACCCTCATATATCCAAGTACTTAGAAAAATAATAGGTCACATTATATGCTACCCTATGGAAATCAGCACATACATATCATGCATGAGTTAGATCTAATGACATCCTCAAAATCACAAAGTGCTCACTAATAAAAAATAAACTAATATAAGCCTATTGTGTATAGTGATACCTTACCATCTGACTTGTGATACATCACTTGTTATATCACAAGTCCAATCACAGCCTTATAGATGTCCATAATATGCACAATATATACATTAAATAAACCCACCTTCAATCTAGGGTATATCTTATCTAAGTATGTCACCCATTAGGCTAGTGCTCTCCTCTCCTTAATATCATCTAGTGTCCTACATCAGTTTCCTTCTTACTGGTAGTCCCAAAAACACATTGACATCCTATAGTGTTATACCTACCTCAATGGTATCCCCATACATCACCCATTAAAAAGTATTAGTCAATCATTCCCATACTCTAAAAAACATGAAAACAAAATCAACACTAAGGAAGATAGGCCTCATTTACATGATGCCTCTAAATCCTAGTGTGATTGGTCATGCTTTATCCATATCAGTTAATCAATCTAATAGATTTGGTAGCCATAATGCATCTATCAAGTTTCAATACCTTAAACACACACACATATATATAACTAAATCAAACCAGCTAATTTAAAGAACTAATTTTTGAAATTGTTAAGAGTGTATTTTGATTATTTATGACATGGAGATCTAATACATCCTTTTTTGTTTGATATTATATGTATATATATATTTATATATATATATATATATATATATATATATGTATATATATATATATATGTGTGTGTGTGTATGTATATATATATATATATATATCAAACAAAAAAGGATTAATTAGATCTCTATGTCATAAATAATCAAAATACACTCTTAACAATTTCAAAAATTAGTTCTTTAAATTAGCTAGTTTGATTTAGTTTCTTAATTTTATATAGAATCAGACCCTCTAATACCAAATTGACCATGTATTTTATTTATAATACTAAATTATCCCCTTCCTTTTCCAATTATATCAGCCACATCAATACTAGATCAGACACATCAATACTAGATCAACCATCTTCTTTCCTTTCAACACAATATCAACCTACTATTATACACAATCAGCCACTTATTAGTAAACTAAGTCAAATACCTATTAGCATACTAAATTATCCCATTGCTATGCAATTAGCCCTATCTTTTTGGTTGGCCTTAAGGATAAATTCGACTAGGTTGACTCTATTCTTCCATAGAAGTTACTTTTTAACCATTTACCATAAATTCTTTAGGCATTTATTGGTCTAAATTCTTCCTACCCAATATCCTATTTTACCCCTAGTTTACTTTAAAAAATTTAGGGTTCATTCTAGTGGCTAGATTTTGTTTACTAGTTAATTTTATATATTTAACTCAATGTTAAATAAACATATTAAAAAAATTAAACTATTAATTTCTTACCTATGTTTCACTCATTATGGATGTTACGCATCTTCCTCATCACAACTTTCATCTCTTCACCATGATGGCTCTTCGGTCTCCAACTAGGTCTCTCAGAACTCTATTTTTTTAGAATAGTAAAAATAATAAATGAATTTTTCACCCTACTTATATTTAATATTATAAAATTATTTACCTTTTAAATATTTACTACCAAATTCTATCTTTTGAACATATCTTTGTTTCTACTAGTTCTTTTTCCAAACCATAAAATATTCTATAATATTAACATCATAAAGAAGCTTTTCACCTATTATATGTCTATATTTCAATTTTTTTGATTTTTTACTCTTTTTATGCCAACTTATACATGTTTTTATAATGTTACCTACATTAGACACCTTCATATTTCTTTCATCTACTTATTTATCTATAAAATTAAGGTAAGTAAAGGTACATGTTTTTAAATTTTATCCTTTCATTTATCTTATATTTTCCTTACTACAATTTTATTTATCTTTAACATGTTTTGTTTCTATGTTCTTTTCCTAAAAAACCATGCCATATTTCACTTTAGTGACATATGATGAGCTTCAAGTGGTTCATATGTATACAAATAATATTTTCAAACTTTATCAATTATTGATGCTTTTTCTCTTGTATTAACACATCAAGCCTCAATCTCTCTGACTGCATGCCTTAAGGGATACACCAAGAAAGGGGTGGATAGACCATTGGTGATTCTTAGGATTATTTTCCCTTTACTACCACTTTATATCTATGCAACCATGTCTTAAAAACATTCCCCTAAGTTTTTCCTCTTTTTTCCACCCTTTCCTAATCATTTTCTACCTTCATTAGACCTTCTCTAGCCTAAATTCTTTTTTGATAGTTTATATTACACTATCGACCCCATCAACCCTATACTCTAATTAAAAAATCTTAGTTAGGGTATGGGTCATCCCCTAGCCAACCTAGAATAAGACCTAATTTTTTTTTATTAATAATGATACATAATCAATTTGGTCGATCCTATCGGCTAAATTTTCAAAAAGGATTAGCATTAGATATAGTTATATATACACATTAATTTTGTCATTTAGAAGAGAAGAGAATAAGAAGATATATTATATTTTGCATCTACTTATCCACCATTCTAATTGAGGATCAAAATTTAGGGTTTCATACTTTCTTTGAAGATATTGATATTGTCTTATGGATAAGTATTTTGGATGCATAGATAGGTTGTGCATCTTAGATCTGATATATATTTATCATCCTTACATACCACAACAACCTCTTGAAAATAACCTTGGCCAAGGGAGAGATTGAGGCTCGATAGGTTTTTTATCAAAGGTAAGTATTCCTAATTTTGTTACTCCTTTGTAATAGTATATAGATTAGCATTTTTACTTCACTCCCATGTATTAGTTTTTCATATAAATTGACATGAGTATATGTATTCTATGAATGTTTACTTTTAATTTTTATTACCACCACTTTGTGATACTATCTTTAGTGAGCACTAGATTATAATTTACTTTGATTTTATCATTTATACTTAGTGAATATGAAAAGATAGGACCTATTTAGGGTTATTACATAGTTTTAATTGAATGGAGGCTCTGTAACCCTCACTAGTGATATTATTATGGTAAGAGATCCATTGAATAGGTCTGGAAAATCCATCTTCATCATGAACCTAAATATCAAATTTATCAACAATCAAAAGTGTAAGTAGGATTTATATTCTCTAAGATAGGATTGATTTATAGATCAGTTGCATTTCCCTTTGCATACACATGGCTTAAAATTTTGGAGGCATTATTTTTTGGGGAAACCATTTGAGCACAAGACTAAAAATTTAGGACTCAAGTATATCTTTACCCAACTAAAATTGAATGCACATGAAAGATGTTGGTTATAATTCTTATCCTGATTATGATTTTGATATTAACTATATCAAAGGAAAGGAAAATAGAGTTATAAATGACCTAAGTTGTAAAAGCTACATAGTAGCTTTAGCTACCATTAGGAATAATTATTATGAATAGTTAATTAAATTCTCCCTTGGAGATGAATTCTATTATCAAGTTCAAAAATCTTTGATAGAGAATTCTCAAAATATAAGTTTAAAGGATTCAAATTCAAGAATTATGGTCTTTTAAGGTAAAATGGTAGGATGTATGCACTTGATAGATAATTTGAGGAGCATAGTGCTAAAATAATTTCATAATTCCCTTATTTAGGAAATCCTAGACTAAATAATCTCATGGCTAATCTAAGACCTCTCTATTTCTAAAAAGAGATTAAAAATGATGCAATACATTTTATATCTCATTATTTGGAATATCAGGATTTGAAGGCTAAGCATGTGCATCTAAAAGGATTGTTATATCCTCATAATATACCTAAGTAGAAGTGGCAAGTAATTAACATGTAATTTTTCCAAGGTTTATCATTATCATGTAAATATCATGATATGATCTTCATGGAAGTTGGTAAACTAACAAAGGTATCTGACTTCATACTAGGAAACATGAGTGATGATACACCAATGCTTGTGAAGAGATTAATGAAAATGGTGTATAAATTTCATGAATTTATAAAAAACATCATTTTTTATCAAGATCCATTAATGAATTATAGATTATGTTTGACTTTAAATTTATCTCAGAGCATGTAGTTAAATTTTAGTACTACATATCACCCAAAAATAAATGGATAAATAGAGAAAAATGTTGGATGACACCAATTATAGACAAAAAAATTATGTTAATATGAAGATAAAAACAAGGAAATTTTATATTGGTGATAAAGCATTTCTATGGGTTAAGCCCCAGAAAAGATCAATTAAATTTATTAAATCAACAAAGATTTCACCAAGATATGTGGGAGCCTTCAAGGTTCTAGAAGTGATCAATATTGTAGTGTGTAGGCTTGTTTTTCCATCATATTTATCTATATTGCATAATGTTTTCCATGTGTCCTAACTTAAAAAGTATGTTGTTGATCCTTCTCTTGTATTGGATTGGAATGCTTTATAGGTTATGGATCCTAGGGTGGTCACAGTAGAACAAGTTAAAATAATTGAAAATCATAAACTCAGTTTGCATAATAGATAAGTGTCATTGTACAAGGTCTAGTGGGACCAATATTTTTAATATAATTCCACTTGGGAGGATTATGATTAGTTATATAGGTTATTTCCACATTTGTTTACTTAATATGTTTTCGAGATATCAATTAATTTTTTGTTAAATAATGTTTAATTTTAGAGATTTTATTAGAATAATTATCATCATGATGATGACCAAATTTAAGGGTGTGGGGAATTTTACATCTCTATTCATCTCTAGACTTGATAACCTACTAATTAGTGGATTTTATTATTATTTATTGGTTAAATTACTATTTTGTTAAGTTGGATTTTATTTAGTAATGTATGGACAATTATATGTTGCTTATTTGCATGATTTTTAACTTTTTAAGTTAGCTATAATTTTATGTTATATACATTATAACATGATTATTTAGTTCATTACATCAATACATTATGAATTTTATCTTGATTTAGGCTAATTACCTTGTTTTTCTAAATTGGATGCAAGATATATTCCATTCCTTAGACTATCATGGACGGAGAGCATCATCAGAGAGGGTGTAGTAGATGGAGGTGTTGGGGGATGATATAATGAAGAATAAGAACCGCAAACACAAAAAAAATATTATAATATGTTTTTATATTCACTGTTTGATTTAAATTGCTTCTAGTATGCTTTTAGTCATTATTATGTTTACTACATTTGAATATGCTTGGTTTGCATCCATTCTCTAATCTAGTTATGTGTTTGCATGATTAATATTAAATTCTTGTGTGTCATATTACTTAGATTATTTCATGTGATAATGTTTCCTAAACATTTTCTTTATGATCTTAAAGTATCTTTACTACTATCGATGGGATGTGTGTGTATGATTTCAGAAATATCAACGTCTTGTTTATAAATACATTGCTAGTGAACTTAATTGGATTGTGTACTAAAATATTATTAGTTTGATTAAATATCAAGGAATAGTTATAATGTAATTTGTCATGATCATGTTGTTTATCAAATGTGATAATGTTTAAATGATTATTTTTCTAAGGCATTGTTAATAGTTTTACTATTTAAATGATTTTAGAGAAAATCATTGTAAATGTTCATAAACCTTAATAGGATTATTATTATGTGGAATTTTTTTTAATCAAGGTTGGTTTTGGAATCAAATTGTGTTAGTCTATCGTTATTCAAAATATACACTATTTTTTATATTTGGCATAGAAAAAAAAATTCTTAGTTTCTCCTAGTATTATGCAAGTTAGTTTTTCATGCAATGCTTCTTCACCGAGATCATTATGATTATAGTGAGTTTTGATGGAGATGGTGGAAGGTTTGTTATCATGTAGGTAGATAAAATAAATAATAAATAATTCCTAAAAGGACATGATGGAATAAAGAGTAAAAAGAAAGAGAAAGGAGGGGTTCGATCGAGTTTGGAAAGAGAAATTCGGATTTGGTAAAGATGTGACTTTTTTATTAGGTTTGTCTATTGATTAAATTCATAACTACATAACATGGATTAAATCAATGAAATATTTACATTTTAATCAAATAGGGTTTAATTTTTTGTCATTTTTAAGTTGTAAAAAGACAAGGGTTATATACATGGCCTTGGGGATGGCTCGACCATCCACATAGCCAAATATATGACTCTATAAACCCTTTGTCAAAATAGCTTCATTGCCAAAATCATATTTTGAGTTCTTTGCATATTTAAATTAAGAAGTTAAAAATGTATAAATGTAATGTGTTTTTAGATAAGTTAAAACCCTAGGTAAAATTCAAGGGAAATTTTATTTTTTAGCTGAGTATATACATTTAGACCCTATTGTGGCTATGCTCAATAAATTTAATTAAGTATTGAACCATTTGTTAAATATATATACTAGGTTGCTTTTTGAGTCAAGATTTTGGAATGAATAACCCAAGTAGGGCATGACTTGATATGTATAATTAAATCAAACTTTAAAAACTATTTTAAATTCATTATTTTCATCATACATAGGTATTGTCTTGTTATTATGTTTGAATCGAGTCAGAATTTTTAATACCCAAACCAAGGCACAACTATGTATTATATTAATCCATGATGAAAAAATAAAATAATAACTATAAATGTATAAATATTCATGGATATATATATATATATATATATATATATATATATATTAAGGGTCTTGGTTAAGTAATTTGATGGCATAGTAATATGTATATATGTGTATATATATACAATGTTTAGGTCTATGATTCTTATATTACATTTAAGGTTATCTTTAAAATGTGATTTGAACCTTAAGAAACCATAAGTTAGTGACTATCAAATGATTGGGTTTTTTATGTAGTTATATCTGGGTGATTCTTTTTGTGTGGATAGGAGAAATGATAAATGTGTATCAATAATTATGTTGTTTAAATCTATTGACATGTGTATACCTGCTTAATTTTATGTTAATCATGTGTATACATTTAAGACCAATTAATTTTTTTCTATTTACATATATATTGGGTCTAAATTGTATTAGAAGCTTAAATAAATTTGATTAGGTGTTTTTAGGTGACTAAGTATTCACTTAGTTTTATTATGGAAGTTTTCATTATAGTATAAATGGAAACTAGATAGAATATTTAATACACATTTCTATGTGTAAACCTGATATAAATGATTATATTTAAATTGAGTGAACCTAGAACAACTTCACATAGTATATTAAGTTATAGATGAATGTATTCATACTTATATACTTTGAAACCTATTTACTAATATGTATATATGTATGTGTATATATATATATATATATACACACACACATACATACATACATATATATACATACATACATACATACAGATATATATATATATATATATATATATATATATATATATATATATATATATACATACATGCATATATATATATATATACATACATATATATATATATATATATATATATATATATATATATATATATATATACATATATATATATATATATACATACATACATACATATACACATATATATATATACATACATACATATACACATATATATATACACACACACACAGATATATACATACATACATACATATATATATATATATATATATATATATATATATATATATATATATATATATATATAACTAGGACTTTATAGGACTGTGCATTATTCAAAATAATGAGTCATGGTCAGTCACATTAAAAGGAATAAAATGCACTCATAACATACTAGTTAATTATCTATTGTATTTTAGAAAGTAATTTAATATAGCTATGAGTTTGATTATAATTTTACAATTATATATGGTACTCTTCAATTATGGACATAATACTAGTGTATTTATATATAAACATGCACATATTATTTGATGAGTAAACATGTTATATGATATGGCGAAGAATTAAATGTAGTGTTATGTTGTATATGCATTTATATATGATACTCTTAATTTATTGACACAATACTTTTCTAATTAAGAGTATACCATGCATATATTGATTAATAATTAAATGTGGGATACGTATTATTTACAAAGGTATAAATGCTTTACTTACTTGATTTAATAAGGTTAAACATAAAAGTGAATTTAAGGAATTTAGGGAACTTTTATTTGTGTAGTGTTTGAGAATATTTAGTTCAATCCATTTTGCATTAACTGGTTTTATGAATAATTTAATTATGTAATTAGGAAATGAAAATAAAGTGGTTGTTGAATGAGATATTAATTATTGATATGATTGTCCATTTATTTAAATATTACCCAAATGGTATGACTATTTCAAAATATGTGTACATAGTTGTTAGCCTGTTAGAAATAAATTAGATGTGTGTAACTATTAAATTTTATTTGATGAATTAAATGCATGTTTATGAAACTTTATTATATTAGCACATAGTGTAGTTTCTAGTACAAAAATATTCATGATGAAATATATTAGTTTTTATATTTTTAAATATATAAACTGATATGGTATTAATGACCCTAAATAATTGAGTGAGATGGATTCTACTTAATTACTGTCATGAATATGTAGATAAGGTGTAATATAATTGAGTGGTGTGTATAGAATTACTGATCCTTGAGATCAAATAACTATAAGAAAACTTTAGACAAAGTAGTGTTTATGGTTAAACATTGCCATTTCATCTATTTAATTTAGTTTACATGATTAGTATGGTATCATGTTAGAATGAGTTTATTTATGATATACTACATGTAATAGTTATCTTACAGTGCATAGGTTCTAGTTGTCACTCTTGATTCCTATACCATCATTATCTACCCATCCATGAAGGGAGGGACATTCCCTAGTTTATATATTATGTGGGGGATTGATAGTCCATGGGTGGTGTGGAAAATAACTTAGATGATGTTATCCCTCCCCCCAGTAGTAATTCACTAGTGACTACACTCATGATTACTTATGGATGATTTGAGTTCAATGAGACTTACATGCTACATAGATCATTTTATATTGTAAATTATTTTTAAGACTTGTATTATGTTTAAACTATACTATTTTTTTATATTTAAACATTATAGTAGTTGGATGTAACATTATATAAGTAGTGGCTAAATTTGTAAATATACATTTATGTTTTAAATATAGTGTTTATTTTATAATCAACATTATACATGATTAAGTGATCATTATCTAAATATATCAACTATAGAACCTGGTTAGGTTAGCATAAACTAATGTATTTATTTAAATATCATTATGTAATTTTTTTAGTATGATGGAATCTATAAATTGAATTAGAGTAGATGTTTTTTATAAAATTACCTTATTCTAGTAAAACCTAGTGGGGTTATTACAACCATGTCATGAAATCTCAATAATTATTAAATAAACTATTGGACTATATATTTCCACCTATACTTTACCTACATGATGTTTTGTACTTAATATTACATTATTTGATTATAAAGATGATCTAAAACAACATTTTAGGGCCTTCCATGTAACTTATTTAGATCATGCATCTAATTATAAGTTATTAACAAATATGTTCCATAGGATTATTATTGAATATGCCATGAAATGGTTTTAAATCCTTCATATTAAATTGTTACATGATTCAAATCCTTTGGATAACCAATTTTTATCTCATTTCACTATCAAAATTGGTGATAAGGTCCTATCTGCTCAAGTTTCACAACTCAAATAAGGACCAAATGAGCCCATTAGTAATTATGATTCATTTAATGATAATCTTGTCTAAAAAATGTAAAATCATTTTTTTGACAAAGAGTTACAAGATAAATTTAAAAAAACCTTACTTATATTTATCCATGAGTTTATTTTGTTTAGTTATTTCCAATCATTTGATGACATGTGCCTTATTGTTAAAGACAATGAGGTCAAGATTCTTTTCATGAACAAATTAAAGTATGGGGATAATAATACAATGTATTATGATGATAAATTTTAAATTAAATAACTTTATAAATAAAATATTAATTATAATAATAATGAGGCTAAAATAACAACTAATGTGATTCAAAACTTACTAATAAGTATATTTTGTCTTCTCCTCCATCGAGGTAATTTTAACTATTAATAAAAAATCCTCATAATTTATGGAAAAACTATTTGATTTTAACCTCATATACCTCCCTCCATATATGGATATTTATATTTAAATTTCAAAACCTAATGGTTTTGACATTATGTTATTTTAATTGTTAAAAATACACATATGTTTTATTTATTTTTTATTAATGTAATCTAAATAATATAAATCTATAAATATTTAGATTCAATAAAATAAGGAATTAATAATAAAAAAATAAATTTAAAAGGGGAAATTGATAATAAAATAAACATATTTCTATATAAAATGAAACAAATATAATACTCACTTAGCATAATTATAATTTATTCAACTCATTGTATTCATCATATCCATTGAAACAACTCTATAACCACTCATATTTGGAAAAAAGAGTTCAAAACATGTGTAGAAATTATTTGTGAAGATTAAACCCCTATGGTTATGTGTATTTAAAAAGATATATCAGTACTATCCCAATTCATTTTATATGTATATGCTACCTCAAACTAATATACATGCACCTACACATGTCTAATGTGTGTACACTCACCCTCAGTACTATGCACTGATCCCTATTTTAATTTTTATCCTTTTAAAATATGATTTAAATTTTTAAATAATATTATGATTTAAAAATGGTTTATAAAATTGGGTTGGATAACTCCAACCACTCCTAGCTAAGTTATTGAGAATTATCTACAATGAAATACTCCATAAAGAGCTCAAAATGCAAATAGTTATTCTAACTACGTGTGTATGGATGAAATTGTGATCAATCTAGATGGAAATACAATATATGGATTTCAAAAATTTGATACATGTATCTATGGTTTCTCATTTGAGTTATTTATTAGATAATATTTCCTTGGGATAATATCTCAAAAAAATTCTAATTGAATTAACAATGTGATTCCCAGGTAGTGATAAATTTACAAAGTGAGTATGTCCTTAGGATTGATTTGTATTTATTGAAAAATATTTTATATTTATGACTATGATGGACATATGAAACATGTCTAGGCGTAGATAATATAGATTTAAATATTTAAAAATAGTCATTGAGTGTTTTTGGACACTACTAGTAGAGATAGACACTTGTGGAAAAACCACAACTATCCAACCATTAATGATACTACACTGAGAGTGAAAATTAGTGATTTGAGATATTTAAAATCTAGTTTTATTTTTATGGAGTGTTAATTTACATAGTAGGGTGATATTTAATATGTGTCTTGGTAAATTTTTTTAGACACAACAATAATTTGGAAGACATATATGAGAAAGTGCTCACATGATTCAAATGTGTACGTGAAAGTCTAAGTATGTCAAAATGTGACAAATTTCATCTTCCCAAATGTTTAATACAAAATTTTATTATTTTAAAATGTCACTTTTTTATTATAGTATTGAAAATTCTATATTGAAATGATAAAATAAGAAATGTGATACATATGATTAAATATTATTGGTGTTGACAAGTATGCCAAAAATGCCCCATTTTAATGATGTAAAGCCTACAAATAAACATGTATAGATCAATTTACACTTATGATATATAATTTGAAATAATATAGATCATTGAATTATTTTAAATTCAAAAGCAAAATAATTAATACAATTGAGAGTATGTGAACCAATATTTCATTTATTAAACTCATTTGGGGAATCCCATGTGATGATTATGCCCAAAGGAAAAATAAAAATTTAAACCATGTGTTAAGGAGTGTTAATTCCTCAACCACTATTGGAGAATAAGTGTTAAAAGTTGAGCACCATAGAAAAATTAATTGAAATACTCTGAATATCATTATATTTCTATTTTGGAACCCTAAACAAAGTTTTTAGAAAATGTGGATCCCTAAAATAGGTTCATATGTAAGGGTGGAACCTCCAAACAAGTTTGTATGTAAAATTAAACTTTAAATCAACAAATCTATATATATTTTAGATCTAAAGTGCTTACATAGTACCATGATTTCCCATAAATACACACCATATAAATAGATAAGTTTTTGTAAGAACAAAGTTATTTACCTAAAAAATCATCAACCTATAATTATGAATTATTTATGGCTCACAAGTTTTTGAAACACTATCTACATAATTTCTTCCAAAACATTGATATTAAGATTCTAATCCCTACTACCTAAAATAATGTTTGAATAATAAGGAGATTTTTTTCTTGAGAATAAATTATAGATGGAATAAATATTATTTATTAGGCTCTTCACTCCTTGGTGAAGTAAATGAGGGTCAAAATATTCCTAAATATCAACATGAATAAGGAATATGATAGTATCTTATGGGATTTACGAAATAAAATTATTGATAAAGTGGGATTCAAATCTATGTTCAAACTATTGATACAAGTCTACATTTCTTCTCCAAAATAATCTATTTTGATTAACATATCTCTTGATGTTTTTTAACTAGTAGAAAGAGGCCTTCGATAATGACATACAGTCTATTTATATTTTTTATTATTTTTTTGGAAGCTCTATGGAGAAGTATTGAAGTATCTAATATTAATGGAAACGTGAAAGGCATTAAAATAGATCCCTACATGGATGCTATCACACATTATAGTTTTTGGATGAAATTTTCATCTTAGGAGAAGCCTTAGAGAGGGAAGATAAATCGATTAAAGGCATCCTTGTGGACTATGTATCAATCAAAGGACAATGTTTCAATTTCATTGAAATCTCAATGTTCTTTTTTCACACATTGGAGGATTTATAATTTATTGGGTCATCAAATGAAAAAAATGTCATCCTTATATTTTGAGATGCCCATTTTAAAAGATATTATATCTATGTAATGTTATAACCCACTTTAAGACATAATTTAAAGAAAGGTAGTAGGTGCAAATTAAGTCTTATTTCACAAGTAAACAAAATTTGGTTGTTAAAGAGTTATCTTTAAAGCATCCCGATCTATATGATTTTTATTTTTAGTATTCTTACTAAGGTAGATGAAAAATTTGATAAAATAAAAAAGATATTATTGTAGTCAAGTAGTGAAGAGTGGAATGGGTTCCACCTAGTAGTTTGATAAAACATTTATCAAAAAAATAACCATGGGGTTCTTGGCATTAGATGGAAAAAAAGTATAAAAATTGCAATGGTTTAAAATATGGGCTAGAAAATAATGACAGACCAAACCCTTTAGACTAATACATTCATAAACAAATATATTGAGAGTAGGATAGAGGAAAACATGATGTAAAATGTTCCTCCCTAAGGCTCAACATTTTTCAAGGCCCTTGTCAAAATAAAAGATATATCATGCATAGGATATAAGTGGTGTATCAGGGATGGTAAAAAAATCCTTTTGGGATGACCCTTGGATTTTTAACTTTCATCTAAGTTATAAGGATCCATGGGGTGAAGTGAGTAAATATTTCAAGATAATATTAAGGGATAAATTCAAGTACTATTGGGAATCCAAAAAACTAGGTTATATTTTTAATACTTTGATCTTGGAGATTAAAGATGTTAATATATCTCAAATTCTAGGAATCTTGAATCAAAAAATGAAGAAAATGCACATTTTCCTTTTTCCAAAAGAGGATAATTCAATATGGAATTTAGAATAGGATGAGGGTACTTGGAAAAATATAGTTATATACTTGATATAAACCTTAGTGAAGATGAATTCTTATGGAAAATTATATGGTTCAATAATCTTACTCTAAAGGTTAACATTTAATTTTGGTTAGTAACTCAAAATAGTATTTTCATGGTTGAAAACCTCAAGAAAATAGGGATGACCATAACCAAATAATGTTATTTATGTGAAAATAAGGAATAAAAAGTCCATTGCCTCTTTTTATAGTGTCCTTTCATTGTTAGAGTTATAGATACCTTTTTATCCTTAGTAAATCTTGCTTGATTGATACCAAACTCTCATCTAGACCTAACCATTCAATGGGGAGCCACCTTAGAAATTTCATATTTTGGAATAATTATGGATCTAACCATTCCTAATTTATTATGGGGTATTTGGAAGGAAATAAATTCAATAATATTTTAAATCAATAAAAATAACCAAGTCATTATGGGGAGGAGGATTATCAAAGTCATCAAGGAAAATTGAAAAAAAATTATAAAAAAGGACAACATTCCTAATTTTACTTTAATAATCTCCCATAATTACAACATCATTATCCCTATGTAAAAGGTCAGACATACTAAAAATATTAATATTATCTAATTCAAATGGATCAATCCCCCTAAAATTTGGAACAAGCTATACTTTTATGGCGTAGCGAAAGGGAATCCCAAAAATACTAGAGGTAGATGTTAGGACCCTTAATCCTAACCATACTTTTATAATATTATTATTTAATAAAATTTAACAAACACATATTCTTTTTAGTACATCCCTCAAGCCCATTTTAATAGTATAATGTAATAGTGTATTAATGGAATAATCCTAAATTCATTGGGAGTATTAGTTTTCTAGTGATAGATTACTATAAATAGGAGCCTAATTTAGTATGAAGGCACCCTTGAATTCTATTTAATTGAGCTTTCTCAAAGTATGTTTCCTCCTAAAAGAGGTTATTGATTCTATAATTATACTATTATAATGTAACTCCATTTCTTCTAATCAATATAATTATTTTGTTTTTATTTAAACTTCACATATTTGTCATGTAGTCCAATTTGTTTTAGGAAAGATCCTATAATATGGTATTAAAGCAATTTCTAAGTCCATTTTTTTCTATCCACTATATGTTCTCACCTTTACTTGCCTTATGGGATCTTGGTGATCAAAAAGTGGTAATATACCATTACTACGAGCTAGATTTTACAATCTATATAACTATGAAATACATTTTACAAGTTGTACCTATGTTAACATATGCAACCTCTTTTGGTAAAAAGGCCATCATTGTTACGAGTCATGTTTTAAACACTAAACATGTGCATTGAATTTTGTTTTGAATTTTCTCCCCAAATGAAATTATATACATCAATTATTCCTTATATAATGTTTGAAACAAGGATCTATGTAGTTAGCAATGTCTTGTATCGTCAACATCAAGTTATGCTAAGGAGTTTCTTTTTTAATTTAAACAATCTAAGTTTTTTTTTAAATATAAATTTTGATCTAGTTTGGATATACTAACACTGATTGCATTTTAATTTTTTATTTTATTCCAATCCTTTTTTTCCACAATGTAAACCGATAGAACTATAATTGTTTGTTTTATTCAAATCCAATTTTGGGCCATACTACCAACTAATCACAATATAATAGTTATTTTATTTTGATCTAATTTTATCCATACTACCAACCAATCATAATATAATAGTTATTTTATTTTTATCTACGTTTGGCCATACTATGAACTCATCATATTATAATCCAAATTTAGATTTAGTTTTGGTTCTATAGCCAACTAATCCTATTATGTAAAAAATAGCATAGGCATAACACACCATTATTATTTTCTCATCACATGAATCATTTTAAGGAATAACTTCAAAATTTCAAAAAATAATTTCTAATATTCTCATACTTAAAATAAATTTGCCTACAACCCAAACGTATTTTTTTATTTTTGTTTCACCTATGTGTAAATCACACTATTGTAATCATCTTGAAACACTAGTCATTTTAATATATAACTTCATTCAAGATTTTTAGACACCACCCCAACCACTGTTAAATGGTTTTTACTCATGTAGGTACCATGGCACATGACCAAGCTAAATGGTAGTGATCCACACCATAGGACCTAGGACTAAGTATGTAGAGGAAAACTAAGTTTTGGTTATGTTTTGGTTATGTAAAAATATAAATCAGAAAGAAAAAAAATAAACACATTCAATGGAGTGAAAGTCTTACTTGAAAGAAATGAAACTTATATTTATTAATATATAATAGGGGAAATTGGTACAATTTATTAGAATGCATGTTTTACAGAGTAGATACATTGAGAATTCTATTTATGTTATGACTATGTAGAGCATCAACCTTCAGTTTAAAGTGTATGTTCCATACATAAATAATTATAATATAAGAATGGTAAAAACCATCTTAATTTACCAATAAGATGGTTGAATTGGTTCATATTCCAAGATAGATGATGATTGGTGAACCCCTTGAAGCATGTGGCCAAGATGAGTCGACATGTGGATGTGATGTGGAGTCTAATAAGTTGACTAGGTGTGTATAAATATGGGATACATCATGGGACTATGGGGTGTGTAGGGCTATGAGATATATAATTTTTAGTGTATCTTAGGTATTGGAAGAGCACACACATGTTTATTAGTTCTTTATTAGTCAAAATGATAAAACTATATGAATGCCAATACACTATAACTAAACACTCTTACCTAATAACTAGGGGGAACATATCATAATGAACAAGATCATAATGAACTTGTGCATTTTATTTGATATTGGCTTGGGTTGGTGTGAATCTTGGCTTAAAATGGGAAATATAACACTAATCTCAATGGATTCTTGAAGGCATTCCTATAAAATAAACTTACACATAAAATCATGTTGGCATATTGTATGGCCACTTTTATTTATAGCTCTAATAACTAACTATAACACTAAGGAGGTTATGTTAAATTCTAACTTTGGTTGAGTCTAAAATAACCTAGGTTGAGTCAATCTAACCATAGGTTGGCTTAAAGCACTCATGAAATCTTAACACCATAATTTTAGATATTTATTATCCATGAAAACTCATTTTATATTTTTGTGAGGTTGTGAATCACCTTTTTGGAATATTTAAGAATTAATAAATCACTTTATTAACTCTTTTGACCTCTGACTTCATATTTGGATAAAAATTCCTTTTTTGATAAATTAGGCCCACTAATTCAATTTGGAATTTTCACTTAGGCAAGTTAATTAAGATTTTCAATGTAATTAATCTTACTTAGTGATATTTATATTTTGATAATTGTTTTAATTTTTCTAAATAAATAGCTTGATAAGACAAAAGTGTCAAATTATTAGGTTGTAATTTGATTAGGGTTGAAACCAAACTAGTTTATGGATGCATACAAAGTAATACCCCAAAAAATCAAGCCTCGCCATGTTTATAAGTAATTAAATCCATTATCAAGATAAATTTAGTCAATTTAGGTGATTCATAGGCTTAGATTATGATGTTTTAAGGAAACTAAATTAAATCCTAGTTTAGGCATGAAAGTGGCCAAAATTGAGTGCTTTATAATTTACCCCTATTTGAGAAGGTATTACGAGACACAAGCACAATAATGACTTTTCAAATAATGAAAAAGTCATTAAGTGTAATTGTTCATGACCCAAAGGGAAGTTGACAAGCCCTTGATTCCACCTCAAAGGAGAGGGTGGAAAAATAGAATCATTGAACATTCCCTTGAAATGAATAAAATGACATGATCTAGTGGAAATAAGGGTGAAATTATTGAATTACCTAAAGGTATTATAAATATTAATGATATAAAAGTCACTAATTTGACCAAAAGTGGTTATAATCAATAACAAAGGGTGTGACACTAGTTTTCCTAAAGGTGTCTATAAGCAATGGCATAGGTATTAGACCCTATAGGGTAGTGGGATGAATACTAATTTTCTCGTAGGTGGTTATAATAAATAATATAATGTGGGACATATATTTTCCCAAAGGTAATTATAATTAGTGACATAGGCATTTTCCCTAGTAGGTTAGGTGGAGTGATAAAAATAATTATTTTCCTAAAGGTAGTTATAATCATTAACATAGGATGTAAAAATAATGATTTGTCCATAGATGTTTATAAACATTAAATTGGCCAAAAAGTAATGATTTTCCTAAATTTAGTTATAATCATTCACATATTTAAATCACATTATTTAAAATTATTTTTCCTTAAAAATGCCAAATATATAATTGATAGATCAAAAAATAATTTCCCACAATGGGGAAAATTATCAAGGGTAGTGTTGACCACCTTCTAGTCCTAGACCTAGAAATGGGTCAACCTTATGCCTTAAGGTCATGATCCATCTTTAGTACCATGGTTGTCAATCATATCATAGGTTTGTGAGGGTTTTTTAAATAGTCTATGGTCCTAATATGTTATATCCTTTCCTTGTCAGTCCTTATGTGCCTTTTTATCTTCTTTCCATCTTGAGTCAAGTGTGATTATGATGTTCAATCATGCTTAAATAATATTTGATCACTTTTATGGAGTCCCAGTAGTCATAATATGCCATGGTGAAGATGAACTGAGAAGGTAGCTTGATAGAGGCTCATAAATGTATTGTTTCTACATGATAACATGAGGTATGCTCATTCTCAAGATTTTAAGGAAAATTGTATAAGGTGTCTTAAGATTCAATTGAGGTTTCATAGATCATAAATGTTAATTATATATATTAACATGATAATTAAATTGATATACCCCATTTTAAGGTCATATATGTGATTAAATTCAATAGTTTTTTTGTCATAATATGATATAAATTGGCCTTGATATACCAATAAACCACCCCACACACCTCTAATGGACCTCATAAACCTCATCAATCCATCACTAGACTATTTCATGCCTAATTGAATCCACTATCACCATAGTAAATGTCAATTCCCCCCAAATGGGCCACAAACATGTTGAATTATGACTCTTCAACTCCATCAATTCACACCATCAAATTCAAAGTGTCATATGACTCCAATTTTCCCTCCATAACACCTAATAACAATGTTCTAGGTCTGAAACAAGGAGGATTTATTAGAAAAATGATAGTTTGTAGAGTTTCTTCAGTAATACAGATCTATACTCTACAGACTATCCTAAGTAGAGTCATAATTTTTTATAAGGAGTTTAGATATATCAAATTGTGAACAGATTAGTGTTTGTTAATGTCTTAGGAGGTGAAAATTGTTCCATCTCTCCTTAGAGCTCATTGGCAGGATCATAAAGCTCATCAAGTTCATGTTCAAACCATACAAAAGAGAGAGTGGGGGCCCAAGATCATAACCATATAAATTAGACTTAGGTAGCTTCCACTCATGGGAATTTGTTTGGGGATTGGTATCCTAATTTTTATTAATATTCCTTAAAAAGTTAACGAACCCCTATGCCCCTCTCATCTACATAGGTCCATTTGAGCTAAATGGTTTTCAAAGAATTTTACCTTGTCTACTTAAAATAATCATGGATGTCACTTCTTTGAGTCTTGAATGGTACTTAAATATCACCCTCAACACTTGACTCACATGTGTGAGCTCAAATGACTATCTCACCTTCATAACTAGCTCATGTGTATAGTCTAAAAATAAGTTTGTGTAATATTTAGGTATATGATTAAAGAGTTTACAAAGGTGTCTCATGGTTTATATTACCTTATTACTCATAATGAGTGTTTAAATGGCCTTTTATCACCTTATAAGATCCTAAAGAGAGAAGGCTAGTGCATATTTGAAGACCACTATATGACAAGACTATGTGTAGATCAATGGTACCTATAAAGCCTCATATGTAGCTCAAAAGAATGTAATAAGATGTTATAATAATTATGGAGTTTCATAATAACCTTTAAATAAACCTTCCCAACTTTCATGGTAGCTTCATAGGCTTAGAAACTATCCTTTCTCACCTCTAAGCCCATGAAGCCCCTTTTAGTAAATATGAATGTATTTTTTTGAAAGTTAAGTTTTTTAAAGTTTCTAAGGTTTTAATCTAGGACTATGTATGATGTGTTTATGACTTCAAAGTTTCATGATTTCTCTAGTATATGTCTAAGGATCTCAAAGATCCATATGATTTGTATAAGTAGGGTCACTAGTCTCTATTTCCCATCATTTATATACTTATGTTATTTCATTATGTTTTCTCTACCATTTTTACTATGTTCCCCCTATTTTCATACACCACACTCCATGTATCTCTCCACTACCATCCTCCTCCATTCATCCACCCTTCTTCCCAATGTAAGATTATGTCAAATTGACCTTCAAACTCCATTACAACCATCAAAAATAGTGAAACAATAATATCTTGGGCCCATATTATCATATGGTGAAATAAGAATGTGAATACCCAACTACAACTAGCCCTTTATGATACTATAGTAGGGTCCCAATAAACAATATGTAGACCATCTAGGGCATGAGAATTGATGTGAGTAATAAAGGATATGCATCATAAGGAAGTGAATGATGTTATGAGGACATCATAATAGGGTTTTAAGAACCCAATAGAGCATCATATTCTCATTCAAGATTGATGACAAAGCTCCTATAGATGGTCATGTTGACAAGAGGATAAATGTAACATTACTAGTCTATATTAGTGTCTCCATATTATTTGAGCTAAGAGGAAAAGTTCATACAAGGGAGATCAAGGTTCTTACTATTGTGAATGCAAATTTGATGTCCAATACCACTGACTAGATAGAGTGATACCTAAATAGGCTTATAACCACATAAGCATAGGTATACATGAAACCTAAGTCTGAGTGAAAAGGAAATGGACCAACATAGTCAAGCATATAACCCTTCTTATAGACCCTAGTGCCATCTTGAGGTTCCTTCAAGATATTATAACTATTTGAATGACCAATACAAGGTCTAAGAGGGTGTTTAAGACCTAAAAAGAATTATTCAAGTTTTAAGAGATGATAAAGTTGGTTCAGGTGCCTTCAAACCCTACTTGATCTAGTCAATCTACACACAGTCAGTTTGAACACCATATTAAAATTCTCACCCACTTCACTAAATTAATTCTCAAGTGCAAATATCTTAGGGAAATTTATGTCTCCCTATGAAATAAAAATCCATGTAAATTTGGTTGGCAGTTGGGGGCTAGCCTTTATGAATGAACCTTAAGAAGTTAAGCACTCAAAACTACCTAAAAACAACCCTACCCTCATCTTCTCATTTTCATATATATAAGCAACCTATGAATGATAATAACCTATTATTGAAATATGAGGAGGTTAGTTCCCTAAAAATCCATGGCATTTGTTCTTGGTTTGGACGTATTTTCTCTATAAACCATCATTAAGAAGGTGATGTCTCAAACCATACACAAACCCCAAAAATGACCCAATGGTGGATTTTGGTCTCAAAACCCATCTAGATGACATAATTTATCCATAAAATGACCATTAAAGTCTCTTAAGGTCCTCTAAGAATCATAATGACCCATTGGTTGGCATGTATAGGGGTAAAGTTGTACAAAATAGACTTAAAAGTGCTAGTTTGAGCTCAAAATTAAGGATACCACGAGTATTTGTGTGTAGAATAAGTTTGAGAAGGGATAATGAGTCCTAAATCATATTAAAAATCCCTCTAGTATCCTCCACATTGATATTCATGATTGGTTCATCAAGTAAAGAGGTACAGGAGTTGAAATGCATAACTATAAGTATCTAAAGGAGGATAAATGATACATTAAAGCCAATGAGGACAAGTTATAAGGTATATAAGGTAATTTTTTAGTTATATATGATGTAATAATGGCCCATATCCTTGATATTAAGGTCAAGTTTCATGGTTCAGGTCTACAGATAGACCAATCCGTAACCTCCACTACGACTATGCCATCAAAAGTGAACGAAAAGACAAAGTGGGGAGTAAGAATGCTTCAATGAAAATGAATAATGAAATAATAGTTTTTGGAATCCCTATATCTATTTTAGATCCTTGGAAAAGCCACTATAGTAGACCATTCTATCTACAAACACAAAGAAGTCACTCTAAAGGGATGTTATTATCATAAAGAGCATTTTCAAGTACTCATCATAGCTTGAATATTATGCATGGAGATTCCAAATATTCATGGAAGGTGAGGGGGTCTATTATCTTGAATTTGTTTCAATTGGTTTAGAGGTCCAAGCTCTGATCTCCATAAACCACCCTTAATACCCCCAAGCACTCCTAAACCTCCATTAACCCTTAATAGTGACTCAAACGGAGAGGTTTAGATAAAATTTAACTTAAATGCATATAATTTGCTTATCCAAAACTTGGATCATGTTTCCAACTCAGAAGGCCTCATGCTCATGGATCTTGATGGTGCATAAATTGTATGGACACTTCCTAAAAAGGAAAATTTATAGGTTTTTAGGCATAAATTATGTTGTAAAGCCTAAATAAAAGTTATAAACTATTTGTTTCTATGCAAAATTGCTTTCTACATTCAAAGAAGAAATAAGAAACTAAAAGAAATGGTTAAGGCTAGAAGATACCTGATAAAGTTGTGCACACCGAAATCAGATGTTGGAAGATTCTCCTCTTTGGCTGTGGAGGAATGACACCTGCAAAGAAGAAAATGCTGAAACATGGAAAAACGTTAGTCAAAAGGATATGGTGGGCTGTCAGGTGAACGCCCAATCCCAGAAGTATGAAGACTTCCTAGAAGGATATCAACCCACTGATAAAAAAGTAGAATATTGGACGAAAGTAGATAATAATGAAAGATAAAATGGCAAAAATAAATGACAAAAAATAAAATGCGTACCTGATATACAGTACTGTTGTGCACAGTCACCGGCGTTGGTCTCTGTGGTGCCGGCGTCAGTCAGGGAAGGTGCCGACGTTGGTTGAGGTGCCGTCGTCGGTCAGGGAAGTGACTGGCGTCGGTCGAGACAAGTTTTGGACGAGTTGCAGAAGGTCTGGGAGAGTCGGGACAGGGTCTTGACAGGGTATGATGGAGTCGAGACAGGGTCTGATAGAATCAAGATAAGGTCAGGACAGGGTCTGGGCAAGGTAAGGTCAGGTTTGGACAGAGTCTGGGGGTTTTAGTCGAGTCTGGACAGAGTTATGGATTCGGATAGTGGGCAGGGATGTAAAGGAGAGATTCAGAACTTGGGTCTGTGGTTTGAAGATTCGGGATGACAGAAATAATGAACAAAGAATAATCAGAAAGAAATAAAAATAAATAGAGAAAACACTTACCTGCTAGAAGACATGATGAAAGCCATAGTTGAAGTTGTCTGTGCAGTGCCAGATTGAAGCGAATGCAGATTGGTTGATGCCGGAGTTGGTTGATCGTGAGAGTGTTGATTGCTAGAGTCTGTGGATGTCAGAGTTCAGAGGTCGATTGATTGATTGATCGGGTGGATTCAAAAAATGGTTGATTAGCCTTCGGGATTGATCGGCGGATGCTGATGAAGGCTAGGGACGGTTCGAGAGACGGTTTGATAACCATTCAGGAAACTGAATGACAACTGATAACGGATAACGGTAAGGTGACTGATGTCGGTAGGATTGCCGACGTCGGCTGATAAGTGACCGACATCGGTGACATCGGCCAGGTAAAGACCATCATCGGCAGATGCACAATGGGGATAGAGTCTAGCTTTAGCTCTATGCTCATTTTTACATGCTGCCAGGGTCAAGGTTGGTGGAACAAGTGATCAACAAGGGTTAAATAGGTGAAGAAGAATAATATGGGGGATGACCAGGGGAGTTGACACAATTTTGGTGTCTACATTTGCCCCTTTTTGTCTAGTTGGTTGTTCTGGATGAACTGCAAGACAAAAATAGGAGTGATTGCCCCAGGTGAGGGATAAGGTTGATTTCGTCTTGTTGGTTGTTCGAATGAACTGCAAGACAAAAATAGGAAGCAGAGGAGTGATTGCCCCAGGTGAGGGATAAGGTTGATTTTGTCTTGTTGGTTGTTCGAATGAACTGCAAGACAAAAACAGGAAGCGGCTTGCCCCGATTATGGATAAGGTATTCCCCCTCAAAGTAGGAGTCGAGGGAAGGGAACCGGGAATCGGGTGCTAATTTGACAAAGAGTGGATGAAAAAGGGGTGAGGGTGAACGCTGCAAAGGTCATGATTGCGTGCATACCACTGCACGAGATGGTCAGGTCAAAGTGTCGCAGGTCAAGGGTCGAGGAGTGCCAAAATTGAAATAATCGGGCCCCAGCATTTAGTCGTCTGCTGATCGGGTTATTCAATCTAAGCTGAAGCTCCAAATGGGTCATTGTGGTCTAGGTATCCCGGGCTCAGGAAGTGCTCCTAGAATCATGAAAAAGTCACAAGTAGTGCGGATCAACCGGTTGGTGATCCTATACTTGTGAGGGTCCAAAAAGGTCTGCGCATAATTCTGCTAACCAGTCATGAGGTAGCATATATGCAAAAAACAACCAAGGCAACAGTGTCTTGGAAGTGGTCGAGGTCAGAGGAGATAGGTATGATCTCCAATGGTTGGTGGTCGAGGGGAGGAATGGATGAAAGGATGTGGCCGAGCTAACCCCAGAAGACCCCATGTCAACTGAGTGTTGCCTACATAGCCCTGGTGATAGGGCCTCAGGCCAATGTAGTTCTCCCGAGAAGGGAGGGAGGGTCAAAGGGATAAAATTGGTCGTGGTCAAGGGTAAGGTTATGGCGAAATGAAGGAAACAAGGTTTGTCCATCAGAGAGACGAACAAATGAGAATGGTTGAGCTAACCTCAGACGACAGGCGTGTCATCTGAGTGCTGCCTACATAGCCCCTGTGGAAGGGCCTCAGACCAATGTAGTTCAAAAAAAGGGTCTGAGTAGTAGACAGGTGGTTAAAATGGTTGATAGATTGGTCATGGTTATGATGAAATGATGAAGAGAAAAGATGTTGCAGCCTTTTCCAAATGGTGTATTCTGCAACATTGGTTGAGGGGTTTTTCATCCCTAGCAATATTCCATATTCGTGATGGATGTATGCTAAAAATGAATTGAGGTTTATTTATGCTTTAGCAAGTATTGGTTTATGCTGAACATAGATTGTGGTGGGTTGATAGTTTCCATGTGTATTGGTGTCCATAGAAACTAGGGTGAATAGGCTAGGTCATGTTGATGGTCTGAAAAGAGAGTTGAGTTGAGTCGATTGACAAGTGATGAAGGTGAATGTGACCAAAGTGTAGAAGAAGTGAAAGGCATATTGCTCTTTCATTGACAAGGACCAAAAAGATAGCATAGATAGGGGTTATGAGAACCAAGAGCCCCATTCATGCGTGACGTCGTTGACCATAGTTATGTTAGAGCGGTAATCGAATCACTTCGACATTAAAGTGAGCTCGAAGTCCCTTGATCAGGTGATAGGAGGAGGAAAGAGGTTAACCCATTTTAAGAGCAGAGATAACTATGCCCCTTTTTATAGGAGACCCTGAGACAACCATAAGTCAAGTCCATGACTTTTTTTTTTTTTTTTTTTTTGGTGCAGACTGATCAATGCGGGAAGCCTACATAAAGATGTCATTTGCTTGGTGGTCAGGTTGTGAAGCTGATCAATGTGGGAAGATTCTAAAATAGTGCTGTTTATTACCAGATTAGTCATAGCCATCCTTCAAGGGAGTGGTCTAGATTTTTGTTTAATATAAAGGCTTTTGAATAGCTATCCTTCGAGGGAGCAGTCTATTAATTATAGCAATGATAGTACAGCTATCCTTCAAGGGAGCAGTCTATTTTTTGATTTTGATATTGAGATAGTGACCATGGATATTGTGACATCTTGATTTGTTTTTATAGAAATGTGAGTCATGGACAAGATTATAGAAGGTTAAGGGCTCCCTTTTATTAGGACAAAGCATCCATATAGCATAAAAGGGTTATAGGAATTGTGCTAAGAGGAATAGGGTTGAAAGGAAGTAGGATTAAGAGGACGGGGATTTCTCAAGGGACGAGCTCAAGTTAAGTGTCAAGTGGACGAGTACTCGACTAGCAGTAGAATGGTCGCAGATGCAACGCATTAAGAGGCTCAGGTTCTGATAAGTCCCTGGTGTATGCTTGTGCGTGATAAGGTCTGAGTCAATTAGGAGCAAACTTACCCCATGTGCCTCTTTCCAGATTGGTCAGGTGTTGATTGATGAGCGGATGTGAAGTTGGTTGATATGGTTGTTGATTGGTTGAGACTGGTTGAATATTTTGATAAAAAGATTGGTCAATGTTTGGTTGAGATTTGGTCATTTGATAGTTGGTCAATGGTTGGTCAAGGGTTAACTGGTTGGTATTTGGTCTTTGGTTGGGTCGAATGTTTGGTTGAGGTCGGGTTAAATGTTTGGTTGCTACTCTGGTTGAGGCTAAGTTGACAGAGTGATTGATATGTGGTCGAGATTGGGTTGGAAGGTTGGTCAAGGCGTGGATGAAGGTTGAATTCCCCCAGTGGCTAGGGAGAATGTTTGATGGATTGGTTAAGGTCAGTTGAGGTTTAGTGGTCAGATGGACTGTGTTGATGTCGAATAAAGGGGTTGAAGGCGGCAAAGGGTCCCTAGTATGGCGTGGAGATCCCAATTTAGGTGATGAGGTTGGAGAGGCATGGGTCGGTGTTGATAATTTGTCAGAGGGGTGGTCAAGAGGATCCTTGACAAGAAGGGAATCCTTTTTCCGGTGGTGATGAATGACAAATTTAAGAACACAAAAATGCTCGGTGTCATGTCCCGGAGTGTGATGATAATGATAGAATTTAGAGTTGTCGAACCAAGATGGTCTTGATCCGAGAGTTGATGAGTGGGGTGGTATTGAAGGTTTGTTGATAACGTGGTCGAAAAGAAAGGTGTCGTTCCAAAGACACTGGTGAATGGCAACCTTGAGGGCACAACAATGCTCCGTGTCGTGCCCAGGCATGCGATGATACGCACAAACCTGAGTGTTGTCGAACTAGGGTGGTTTTGGTCTGGGAGTTTGATATGGTCTAAGTGGTAGGAGATAGATACGAGAGGACTGCAACAATTGCCGTAATAGCAAGGCATAAGAACCTGCTAACGGGTCTAAGTGTTTTGTTACAGTGAGGGTTAGTGATTTTGATTTGAGAGGCGCAAGATACGTAGGTCGATGATTTGGAGGAGATATAAGTCTGACGGGTTGATAGAATAATGGAGGAGACTTGCCTCTGTGAAGTATGGGAGTGGGAAGCACTCCAAGTAAAGTAGATGGATGTGGGCCCAAGATTGAAGGTAATGATGAAGATAGGGGAGGAGGCCTCCAGTGTGGTTTAGTAGCCTTTTTTGGTTTGGGTTGAGGGCCACCATTGTACGAGGTGAGATTAGATGTGGGGCGAACACCAAGAGGTTTAATCTCTTTGGGCATGATGGACACCTGCGCGGGTTTGGACTTAGATGTAGATGGTTTTTCTCTCGATGGAGAAGGGATTGAAGGTGTGGGCTCTTTAAGAGGAAAGAGCACCGGAGTAGTCATGGCTTCTGTGTGTGGTTGGGGAGTCAAAAAGGTATGATCATGTATAGATGATAAGAAGGATAAAGGTGAGGCAGTTGGTGTTGATGTGGTCAAAGTGTCCTCCAATATGGGAGAAGTTGATGGAAGACAAGTAGGAGAAGAAAGTTCTTCACCATGTGGAGGAGGTATAGGGGAAGGAGGGTCTTCCACCTGTGAAAGAGATTGGTCAGGGATAAGAGAAAAGATAGTGTCGACCGTGTGTATATCATGGTCTTAAGGGTCATTAGTCATGGTTTGGACATTGTCTTGGGCAGGCGGGTGATTAGGAAAGGGTTGCTTGAAAATGTCAAGGTTTTGGTTAGGCGGTGCGTTTGGGTTATCTAAAATAAGATCCCCCTTGTCGAGCATGTCCTGTACGATGTTTTTGAAAGTTTGACAGTGATCCGTGTCATGGCCTTTGACACGGTGATAGTTGCAAAAGTGATTTTCCCTGTACCATGCAGGGATAGGTGTTGAGGGGTCAAATTGATGTGGTCGGATTGAAGGGAGATTGAGGACCCCCTGCTTGACGAGTTTATCCAAGACAGAGGCATATGACTCCCCAATTGGAGTGAATTGACGCTGTATGGATTGACGTTGAAAATTTTTATTGATGTAGTCTAATGTTGAAGATGATGGTCGGTTGGTTATTGAAGATAATGGTCTAAAGATGACAGTGTTTGCCGACCCCTTAGATTGAGAGTGGGCAGAAGAAGGTCTGGAAGAAGAATGGTCATTGGTTCTTGTGTTAGTGTTACACAATTTGACCTTATCCTATTCAATGGCGCGGAGTTCAAGCTTTTGGGCCATGGTGAAGGCCTCATCGAAAGTGTGGAATGTTTGAACCTGCAAGGTGGATGAGATGTGACTGACACATGCTTGGGAAAAGAGCTCAATGAGCTTGGGTTGAGGCAAGGAGAAGGAGAGCTGGTTAATCAAGCCTCTCCAACGGGCAACAAAATTGACTATTGATTCGTCATCAAATTGCCTAATAGAGTAAAGGTCTGTGATCGAGATTTGTTTAGTGATATTGATTGAGAAATGGTCAACGAATAGTTGGGCGAGTTGAATGAATGAAAAGATAGAATGTCTGGCAAGAGAACTATACCAGTCAAGGGCAGAGCCAGAAAGAGACATAGGAAACATGCGTAGAAGTAACGCATCATCGTGGGCGATAAGGTAACAGGCATGTCTGAATGCCCGTAAGTGTTGTTGTGGGTCTTCCTTACTCTGAAAGCGAGTGAATTTAGGAAGCTCCCAATGGTTGGGGTATGGTCGAATAGGGACAGAAGGATGGATGGGCTCGTTGTAAATCTGGTCATATGAAGAGACATTACTTGAACCGAAGATAGAAGCTTCGAGACTGGACATTTTATCCATCAGCATCTTGATGACATCTGCTGACGGATTGGTGGATGGAGCGCCCCCTAGGTTATAAGGCGCTTGAAAGAGGCTAGAAGAGGCGTACGACGTAGTCGGTTGTACCAGTAAGGGCGCAACATATGGATGACTAGTCGCAGGGATAGAAGTGGAGGCCAAAGGTGGTTGGGTTATGAAGGTAGAAGGCATAGGCTGACCAGATACCGCCAAAGGAGGTTGTGTGATGACATTGACAAAAGGCGAGGTAGGCACTCCTGTGTATATGGGTGCAAGAGTGTGTGGGGTCGAGACAATCAAGTTCTGGTATGATGTAGAACTTGGTTGAATTGCAAGTGGTTGAGGGGGTAATGAAACCCTGGTGGAGGTTGGTCTAAAAATAGATGAGGAGGCCGAACTTTGCGTATAGGCCATGGTCGAGTTAACGGTTGAGGCGAAAGGCTGAGTCATAAAAGGTTGGGTGGCAAACGGTGTTGATGTCATCACCATGTCACCTGAAAGGTCCTGCATTGGGTTTCGTGTGAGATAGTTTTGGAGGGCTACGGTATTGAGGTCCAGGAATCGTGCAAAATCTTGGTCCCCTTTTGAGATGATAGGCGTTTGGGTCAGAGAGGGTCTGGTAGGAATTCTTTCGGTCTCTGAGTAGAACTCCATTATAGGGTTGGTTATAGACGGGGTAGGCGAAAGCAGTTGACGTCTAGCGTGGTCAAGAAGAGCCTTGGTTTGACTATGAGTCAGAACCATTCAAGGCAAGAAAGAACATCCTCACAAGCTCAAACAAGCAGATAAGAACGAAAAAGATGAAGACACAAGCAGATCCTAAAACCCTAGGAGTAAATTATTAGGATTATAGTGGCTTATGCCTTATAATGTGTGTAGAGGAAGATTGGCTTTGAGTCAGGTCCTAGAAGAAGCAGTCTATAGATGGTTTTAGGTTTTGTTATGGTGCTGAAAAATCTGTGTTAGGTCTGGTATGTGGCCTGGTGCTAAGGAGCAAACTCCCCTCACTTCATGATTCCAGTGGTTAGCTGGTTTCGCTTAGCCAAGATATACCTCGCCTAGAGATTAGACTCCGCCAGAGAATGGAGTGGGCTTTCCCCTTGGTGATGAAATCCAAGTAAGATTGCCGGGATGGGTAAGGTATCCGCTGGGGGATGAAATCCCAGTCGGGCCTTGTCTCAGGTAAGTTAAAATGTTTGTTTTGTGTAGGTGGTTTGGTCGTGTAACATCAAGTGATCTAGATTAATTCAATATGCATTTTAATTACTATGTGTGGTCTAAGAGATGCAGGCAATCAAAAATGAATGCAAAGTGTTTTAATGCCCAAGTCAAAATGTTTGTTCATATGAAGACGAATGGAGAAAGAGTCGAAGAATATGAGTTTTAGCTAGTCTAGAAGTGTAAGAAAGAAAGAAATGTTTGTTTTAGTCCTGCTTATGATGTCGTTTAAGAAGAGACGAGAGGAGGCGAAAAGGAAGGAAACTAATGCATCTAAATGAATGAAAAAAAGAAAGAAAGAACCCAAGGAGGACCTAGGGTCCCACCGAGCGTGCCAGAATGTTTCTATGCAAAATTGCTTTCTACATTCAAAGAAGAAATAAGAAACTAAAAGAAATGGTTAAGGATAGAAGATACCTGATAAAGTTGTGCACACCAAAATCAGACGTTGGAAGATTCTCCTCTTTGGCTGTGGAGGAATGACACCTGCAAAGAAGAAAATGTTGAAACATAGAAAAAATGTTAGTCAAAAGGATATGGTGGGCTGTCAGGCGAACGCCCAATCCTGGAAGTACGAAGACTTCCTAGAAGGATATCAACCCACTGATAAAAAAGTAGAATATTGGACGAAAGTAGATAATAATGAAAGATAAAATGGCAGAAATAAATGACAGAAAATAAAATGCGTACCTGATATGTAGCACTGTTCTGTACAGTCACCGGCGTCGGTCTCTATGGTGCCGGTGTCAGTCAGGGAAGGTGCCGACATCGGTTGAGGTGCCGTTGGTCGGGGAAGTGACCGGCGTCGGTCGAGACAGGTTCTGGACGAGTTGCAGAAGGTCTGGGAGAGTCGGGACAGGGTCTTGACAGGGTATGATGGAGTCGAGACAGGGTCTGATAGAATCGAGATAAGGTCAGGACAGGGTCTGGGCAAGGTAAGGTCGGGTTTGGACAGAGTCTGGGGGTTTTAGTCGAGTCTAGACAGAGTTATGGATTCGGATAGTGGGCAGGGATGTAAAGGAGAGATTCAGAACTTGGGTCTGTGGTTTGAAGATTCGGGATGACAGAAATAATGAACAAAGAATAATCAGAAAGAAATGAAAATAAATAGAGAAAACACTTACCTACCAGAAGACATGATGAAATCCATAGTTGAAGTTGTCTGTGCAGTGCCGGATTAAAGCGAATGCAGATTGGTTGATGCCAGAGTTGGTTAATCGCGAGAGTGTTGATTGCCAGAGTCTGTGGATGTCAGAGTTCAGAGGTCGATTGATTGATTGATCGGGTTGATTCAAAAAATGGTTGATTAGCCTTTGGGATTGATCGGTGGATGCTGATGAAGGCCAGGGACGGTTCGAGAGACGGTTCGATAACCGTTCGGGAAACCGAATGACAACTGATAACGGATAATGATAAGGTGACCGACGTCGACAGGATTGCCGACGTTGGCCGATAAGTGACCGATGTCAGTGACATCAACTGGGTAAAGACCGTTGGCGGCAGATGCACAATGGGGATAGAGTCTAGCTTTAGCTCTGTGCTCATTTTTACATGCTGCCAGGGTCAAGGTTGGTGGAACAAGTGATCGACAAGGGTTAAATAGGTGAAGAAGAATAAGACGGGGGATGACCAGGGGAGTCGACACGATTTCGGTGTCTACACTATTGGAAGAGTAATATTAGGACTTATTTTACTCATTAAATGTCAAATTTCTACTGAAACTTATTTGAAGTGTCTCTATTCTCTTTATCTAAACTATCAGTCTATGAAGCAGCCTAAATGGCCTAGTCATGCAAGGCTAATATGTGTTTATAGGTAAAAAACACTTGAAATATATAAATGCTAATACATAAGGGGTTATCTAAATATTATATAAGTATTATAAAATGAATTAGGATCCTAATTCAACTATTTAATCATTCAAGTAATGGATATCAGCAGAAGGTTAAAAAACAAGGAAAGAAAACTACTTATCTTACAAGTGAAAGAGTATAGTAGGAAAAAGGTTGATGGGTATCATTGATTTTCCATGTTAAATAATTATTAACTATAATACAACTAAGAATATCTAGAAATGGAGGTAATTATGATGGTGAGAGGTAGTTTTATGGACCATTTAATATGCACATTGAAGGAGAGGCTGCCCAATGCCTTGAGGAGGCCTACTCACACCCCATTTGCATTGATAAATTAACATTGGAGGGAATATTAGGATATTTTAAGCATGATTCAAGATTTAATAAATTCAAATGAGGTATTTATAGACACCACATCTTTCCCAAATTCCAAAGTGGACCCACTGAATGCATGCTAATGCATAAAGAAGGAAATAGGCTTGTTGTAACTACCATACACCACATTAACCTCATTTTTATCCTATCCCATGCCTATAATATTCAATTTTATCCTTAATTTTTTTTATTTAAGTAGACATTGAGCTTTTATTTTTCCATCCCTCATATGGGTGTAGCAAAGCTCTACCATAATTGGCTTGTAACTCTCTTGAACTAATAAAAGACATTTACATATTTCTTGTTGATTTTTAGTGTGATTTATGGAAGTTTGATTTGTAGAATTTATGCATCATGTTATCATATATAGGTCATTTCATGTAATTATATTCATGTTGTTAGTCTATTATATGTTGTATGAAGTGTTATAAAATAAGAATGTTTTTGAAGTGTCACAAATCATTACTACTTTGTGTAGGTATAGGATTAGTCCTTTAAGTTATAGAATCCTATTAAAATTCCATAAAAAATATTCATGATAATAAAAACATAAAATATTTTGATTAATCATTATATCCATATGGTTATTTAGTAGGTTTTAAAGGATATAAATAAGAGTGGATGTTCAATTAGTTGGTGCATCACCACTTAGAGTAGTTTATTCATTAGTTTTCATATCTCTTTCCCTTTTTATTATGATGAGATTAGGTCTTAGTAAGAGTTTAATATTCAAATTAGGTGAGATTACCCCATAAAATATAGAGGTTTTACCTACATATTAGGCATCCCATAGTCTAATTTCACTACCATGTTGGACTAGGTTTGAGAAAGACATGAATAGTCTTCTCCTCATCAAGGGTATAGCCTAGATCACCAATAGTTTTGGCACACCCAATGAGACCAGATATGAAGGGCCTTGGATATATTATTTTATAATATTTATGATGTGTAAGGATATTTTGAAGGCTAAGCACAATCAACAATATATTAGAGGATAATTTTATGCACCAAGTTTCCACTAGGTCAACTTCAAAAGGTAAATAGATTGAGTTTCTTGAATTACCATTGGACATAACAAGGATAAATAGGGTTAATATAGTTAATCCTAATCCCACACCCCCTAATTCTCCTAATTCTCTTAATTCTACTAATTATGTCTATACACAACCTGCTACAAGTCCACCAGTCCTAATGGCAAGGCCTAGATTGTAAGCATTTATACCCTTAAATGATGGCATCCCTCTTAACCTTAACTAATATGATGATATTATATCTTATTAATTAAAAATTTTACCATATTTCATATGTTAAAAATCCAACACTCCTATATAACACATATCTGATATAGCTAACCTATGTTCAGTGCATAACATCACATAAGAAAATGTAGCCATGAGACTCCTAACAACTTCCTTGAGAGACAAAGACATTTAGTTGTATAAAGGTCTCACTCTTGCCTCTATAAACACTTGGGATGATTTTATTGATTACCTTTGTAAAAACATTGAATGTAGAAGTGACCATGTGTCACTAGTCGAGTAACTCACCTCAATCAAGAGGGATCCCCAAGAATCTATGGTTAACTTTATCTATAGATTTCAAAAGACTTGGGATAGAATCCTTGATATCATAAATCTTTCACCCAATTATTCCTTTCTATATTACCTAAGGGCATTAAATTTATATGTTGTATTAATAATATAATCCATGGGTGGGACAACATTACCAGAGGCATATGAAATATCCATTAGGGAAGAAAATTACTTGATATAAGAAAAAAATTGACTCCTAGACCTCTCATGACCCTATTTACTAATTTAAAACATACTACCCACACCATTTCTCTATTTTATACTCCAAATAATCAAGGAAAATATGATTATAGCTAAGTAAATAGGCTTAAGAAGATTGAAGGTTTGTTAAAATCATAAAATAATAAGTTGGTGACCTTAGAGAGGTAGTAAAAGAACTCTTACAAACCTTGTTATCCCCATATCAATCTGCATACCCATCTTATCCTTAAAATAGACCCCCTTACCCACTAAATCAATAAGCCTAGGGTTAGATCACATAGGATAGACCATACAACATATATAACCCCAATGTTGCAAGTAGCTCAAAGGCATTAGTGACAACATAAAATAGTTTTTTACAACAGGGTCAATGGTCTGATCTATGGGGACAATCAAATGAGATGGTGATGTCTAAAAGAGGGGGACCATATCAAAATTTTGGTTTATAATAGGCTACCACATTTCAAGGTCATGACAATATGCCTCCTTGACCATAAGGTCCTTTGATGCATCATGGTGACATGCCTACTATAACACTAATAAAATTTCTAAATCAATAAGGGAATGTGATCAAATCACCTACTAACACCACACTTGTAAAATTTTAGTAATAAGATCATACATTTTAACATGTGGTAGCAAACTTGGGGTAGAATTCACAAAGGCCAAATGATTCAGTTGGATCCCACACAAGGGTGAAAATTAAAATGGTGGATGATATCTTGGGATAGTCTAAGGTCTCTCCCACACACCCCCAAGTGACTCAATAACCTTCAACTTTTATTAAATTCAATAAAACCCCTCCAACTTAGTAAACACCTCAAACTCATTGGTAGTAGCAAAATACTCCATTCATTCCTCAAAGTACTCAAGTCTCAAGTGATACTTCCACTTCCATGTTGCAATCTTAGAGTGTTAATTCTCCATTTAACATTGTGGACTACATAAATAGATCCAATTTTATCATTCTTATGTGGGATTATATAATCATTCCAAGTTATAAAGACATTCTCCAATAAGATTTCTCTAATCTCTCTCTCGTGAACAAGTAAGATGACAAGATAAGTGTAGTTTATGTTAATGATGGTTAGCCTAGTGAGGTCCAAGTTACCAAGGTTGTTAAGCCATTATATTTTTTAGTCATAATAGGAGATTATCTTTTCTACAATTGTATGATAGATAGTAGTTCCTCAACCTCATTCATGCCTAAGGCCATAAATAATAAAATATAAATCAATTATGAGACTAATGAGAAAGGGTTCTTCAAATTATATATTTCTCCCATAAAGATAATAGGTGTCTTAAGGTATCTAAAAATTGTGTTAGCATTCTCCCCCAATTTCACTATCACACAAGATGTCATAGTTGTTGTTTTACCTCCATACTTTGCCTTATGCCTATCTAGGGACTTCACTACAAATATTAGGGGTCACCTTTAGTTTTATTGGTCATACATGATCTTTAGGACTAGATGTAGGACTTGGGTAACTAATAGGTCTAAAACTATTTCTAGGTTTCATTTAAAGCTCTATATTCACAACATTTCAAATGTAAAATGTACTATACTTGATGAGGATGATTATGTTAGTGAGAAATAACCCAAGGATAATATTGAAGGCATCTCATATCTACTCCTTAATGAATGGGAAGATAATAACCATGTATTTTACCCATAAAATAACATTAAGGAGGAAGACCTAAGGGTATTCTAAATGCATGAGGAAGGGGTTGTTATACCTAGTCTCACAAGCTCGATTCAAGAACATGATGGTATATGGACCTTGTTATTTGATGGTTCAAGGTAAAATAATGGAGGTTGGGATGGAGGAATGTTAGTATCTCCTTAAAATCAAAATTAGTACTTAGTAGTGATGTTTTACTTCATATATACTTCAAACATAGCTAATTATGATTCCTTTATACATGGGCTACAAGAAGCAAGGAGGAGAGGAAAAAAACTTATTCAAGTGAAAGTCATAGTGATATTGTAGTGCATCAAGTTATGGGTGTTAGTGTAGTCAATAACCATCTGTTGAAGGCCTAAAATCACTGAGTATGGGACCTTTTAGAGAAATTATTGGTATTTAACATCCATTCCATACCAAGGGAGTTTAATCACCATGTAGATAGATTCATAGCTATTAGTGCTCAATATGACATTGTAGATGGAGTCAAGGGAAATCAAGGGAAATAAAAAATCAAGATCATATGTAGGCCATCCATACCTAACAGAGAGTTGAGTTGGTAGGTCTTTGATAGTGATGAGTAGATTGTGTGTTTTCTCATGCAATAGGTATAATTATACCATAAGAATCAAGGTAAATTGTAACATTAATTTGATTATAAGATAATGCAATTAAGGTTTAATAAATTTCCTAGGGGACTAGTGACATTTGAGATAATCTTTGATGAAGATTATTAGATGAGAAGGGATAAGGTAGGTATTTCAACTAAAGAAGAGAACTATGATAAGATAGTCATTTTTAAGGACAAGCTACTTAAGTTGGGGAAATTAAACATAAAAAAGAGATAGATACCTTAATTTTCTTGTGTCGAGAGTATGCTAATGTGTTTTCATGAGAATACCATGATCTAAAGGGATTTGAGCCCAAACCTTCCCAACATATTATAGAATTGTAAAATATTTCAAAACTGGTAAGGCAAAAACAAAGGTGAGTCAATCCTAAGGTGGAATAGCTCATGAGAAGAGAGTTATTCAAATTGATTTAATCCAAGATAATATTCCCCATAAATCACTTCTAATGAGTAGCAAACCTTTTTCCTTTGAGGAAAAAGAATGGAGAGATACACCTATGTGTTGACTTTAGAGACCTTAATAAGGTGTCTTTGAGGGACCATTAATCACTACCATCCATGGATCAGATCCTTCAGAAGATTTCAAGCTCTCATAGGATATTTTATCTTTATGGTTACTTTAGTTACAATCATATCTTGGTCAAATAGGAGGATAAACATAAGAATTCCTTCACTACAAAGTGGGGCATTTATGCATACATGAAAATGCCCTTTGGATTGTCCAATGTAGTGGCAACTTTCCAAAGGGAAATGGATGTGTTGCTTTGAGGGGTTAATAAATGAAATGGTTATAATCTAGATTGATGACATTTGTATTTTTTCAAAGGATCCAACATACCACATTTCTCACTTGAAGTTGGTCTTTGATAGGTGCAGACAATTTGGAGTGTCCTTAAATCCTAAAAAATGCATTTTTTGTTGTTTATGAGGGTAGTTTGTTGGGACATGTAGTGTTAAAGGATGGTATTTCTATAGGTCTTGAGAGAGTTGAATCCATCTTGGAATTAACCCTACCCAAGCACAAGAAATATTTGTATAGCTTCTTAGGTAAGATTAACTTCATAAGAAAATTTATGCTAGGTTTTGGAGAGTTGGTCAAGCCTCTTACTCACATGCTAAATAAATTTAAAGAGTTAACATGGAGTAATTTTAGGCCATCAAAGAGGCTATATATCAATCACATAAACTGCTTAATCCTGATTTTAACAAAGAGTTTTTTTTGTATGCTTTCTCTACATTAAATCTTGTCTTGAAGTAAAGTTTGTCTTGAAGGAAAGTTTGTCTTTTAGAGTTTTAGATGCAATATGAGGAGTACTTAGCCAATATATTTATTCAACATTCGATATTATTACAACTCAAATAACCTATTTTAAATAACCATTATCTAATAAGGATATTGAAACTTGATATTTCTTGTTCAAGGTAAGTATATTATATCCCTAACTATTTCATTTAATAGATAGAAGTTACATAATGTATTTGTTAATTAATATACATATCCTTATTTAAAACATATCTACACTTACACTTAGTGTGTCTATAAGATTGTTTTTAATTTACATTTATCCACCTTAGACAACTTAGCTCCCCCATCTACCTACCATGGTTCTTTTCCCAATTTGATATGTTTCTAAACCTTCCAATTACTTAAATTGCTTAATTGTACTATTAGATTACTTATAAAACAAGATACCTAGATAGATCTATTTAATTGTGTTGATTCCCTAGAGGATTTAGAGCCCTTTATATTTACATTATGTTGTAGGTGACACTCTTTATAGTTTTTCAAATAATTTTGGTCATATCTTGATTCATTAAGTATTAATAGGATCTATTTGAATTACCTAATTTGAGTTTATATCTTTATATAGGATAGTTGTAGGTCAATCATAGATCATTACATGTAGTGGTATCCTATGTAAGACCTATGGATGTTTATACTAACCTTATTCATAAGGCCAAATAATATTTATGGGGAACTCATAATGTTAAGGATCTGAAGCTCAAAAATATTACTATCGAAGGTGGTTCTCTGAATATCTTAAATTGTCTCAATATAAAGTCCACTCCATGTCAATTGATCTTTAATGAAATATAGTATGTTAATCCCATCATGACTTATTTAAATGGCATTATAATCAATCATACCAATATATAATTTGATAGTTACATAGACTTGATGGTAAACATAGGTGTTTTTAGCTATAATTTCATGAGTTAGACCAAGTTGTATGAGATCCCTAATGCCTTTATTAATATTATGAATGAGGAATAAAATACCCTCACTTGAGAAAGAGTTGAGAATAATTGATGCCATATACATAATGCATAATATGGTAAATATAAAAATGTTAATTTATGTAAGAAAGGTAATCTTGGAAATGAGGATGATGAAAGCATAATTTGAGATCACTTTGTAATCATCCTCCTCCAACATGTGAGTAAGTTTATAAAAAATTATCTGATTTTAAGTCTCAACCAACCATTTTTAAGTGGATCACATAGGGGATTAAACTATCTCTAAGTGTAACGTGGAAGACAAAAGGGATAGGGCTGATCCCATATCTTGTGAGTAAATTAAGGGAAAAAATAATTATGGATTATTATCAAAATGAGGGGCCTGACTCCATTTATGTAAAATATTATAGTTTGACTAGTCCTATTCATGGAATTATCAAAGGCATGGAATGACTGTGTGGTAAAGTTGAGGGGAATAAAAATGAAAATCTTAGAGTAAATAATTTATAATATTATATGTGTTAGGATCTTAGAGTACAATTGATTACTTTTGTATAAGCAACTAAACATGAAATTGAAACCAGAAGTAATAAGTAACTAGAAATCAAAAATAGCAAATAATAGGAGATACAAGAGACAACCAATCTATATTAAACTCTTCTAGAAGGAAATATAATGAAGAAATATCTCTCTCTTCACACTTCATAGATGTACAGTAATTCTCCCTCAATAGTTCTCTCTCTCAATCAATTACAACCAACTCAATTACTAAATTGTTCAAATTACAATACTACCCCATGGATCTCTTAAATAGAATTGAAAGCAAACAATAATTATAAAACCAAACTCAAGACAAATTTTAGTCTTTACATGCAAACTAACTATTCTCTTAAAAATAGCAATTCTGGAAATGCCTAGAAATGCACAAAAGTTGGTGTCGATCTGAAGATGGCTGATGTCGGCCAACCCCTAGCTGATGTCAGTCAACTCCTAACCGATGTTGGTTGGTTCTGATCAATGCCAATTATTGTGTAAGCCTAGCAACCTCCACATAAGCTCATTAGTGAAGCTTTTAGCTCATATCTTCTAAACATCTCTGGCTTGTTTCTCCCTCTTCAAGTTCAATCTTAAAGACCAACAAAAGTTGAATGAAGATTCAACTTCTCCCTTGTTACCAGCTTTGTTAACATATCACCAGGGTTCTTATCTATATGGATCTTTTCTAGCTTCAATTGTCCATCCTCCAATACCTATCTAATGAAGTGGTAACTAAGCTGTATATGTTTGGTTCTTGAATGAAAGGCTGAATTCTTTGCCAAATGAATTGCACTTTGACTATCACTATACAATTTGCAACTCTCTTACTCCTTTCCAAACTCTTCCATGAACTAAGTCATCCAAATCATTTCCTTGCTAGCCTCTATGACTATAATATATTCTACCTTTGTAGTAGACAAGGCAACAACCTTCTGTAACTTTGAAATCCAACTGACCGCCATTCCACCAATAGTGAACACATATCCTGTGGTGCTTCTCCTACCATCCAAGTCACCTGCCATATCTGAATCTACATACCCATGTAGAGAAGTGTTTGACCCTCCATAGCATAAATGCCTACTACTGGTCCCTCTTAGATATCTGAAAATCCACTGAACTACTTTCTAGTGTTCCTTTCTTGGATTGGTCATAAACTTGCTGACAACTCCCACTGCTTGGGCAATATCTAGTCTAGTACATACCATTGCATACATCAAGCTCCCAACTACTGAAGCATATGAAACTCTACTCATGTACTCAACCTCATCATGTGATTTATGACATTGTTCTTTGCTCAACTTGAAGTGTCCAGCCATAGGTGTGCTTACCAGTTTTACATCCTACATATTGAACCTCTTCAACACCTTATTCACATAATTCTTGAGACAAAATCAAACTGTGATTTTTCCTATCTCTCTTAATACTCATGCCAAGGATTTTATTTACTTCTCCTAAATCCTTCATGGCAAATGTGTGAGCTAATTTTACCTTAAGCTTAGTAATTTCCTACATGTGTGAACCTACAACAAGCATATCATCTACATACAGTAACAGGATAATATAACTACCATTATCCAATCTATTAAAATAAACACAATGGTCAGATTGACATTTACTAAAGCCATGCTCTATCATAAACCTATCAAACCTCAAATACCATTGTCTTGGAGCTTGCTTAAGACCATATAAGCTTTTCTTCAACTTGCACACAAGTTTCTCCTTACCTTTGACCTCAAAACCTTCCAGCTGATCCATATATATATATATATATATATATATATATATATATATATATATATACCTTCATCTAAATCTCCATGAAGAAATGATGTCTTAACATCAAGCTGCTTAAGATGCAAATCCTCAATAGCAAATAAAGACAATACAGTCCGAATAGAAGTCATATTTACTATAGGAGAAAAAAATTCACCAAAATCAATACCTAGTTTCTATGTAAATCCCTTTACTACCAACCTAGCCTTATGTCTCATTTGTCCATTCTCTCCTTCCTTTAACCTATATACCCATTTGTTTTTTAGTGCTTTCTTTCTGGCTGGCAACTCAACCAAATCCCATGAATGGTTCTCTTCCAAGGAATCAATTTCCTCATTCATGCCATGTTCCCACTGTTTCGTAGATTCTACCTACATTACCTCAACAAAACTTTTTGGTTCTCCACCATCAGTGAGCAACAAGTAGTATAAAGAAGGGGAATAATGAATTGGAGGTTTACTTATCCTTTTAGACCTCCTTATGGGTGTTTGAGACTCATTTATAGCTTGTTGTCTGCCCAAATTTTCTTTTGACAGTGACCGATCTCGATCATCTCTGACCGATGTCAGTTTGCACTTGATCGATGTCAATTCCTCCTGATCAATGCTGATTTCCACCTGACTAACATTGGTCTCCACCTGACTAATGTTGATTTCCACCTAACTGATGTCGGTCTCTATGTTTTTTTGTGAGTGATGATTTTTACTCATGAGATCATTTTGGATCATAACCTCTTCCAAATCTAGATTGCCCTGCAAAGCATTATTTAGCCTCTTGAGCTGATCACTGCACATCACCTTCTCATTGAAAACTACATCATGGCTTCTAAAATTTTTGTTAGTTTCTAAATTCCACAATTGGAATCTGAAATCTCTAAAACCATAACCAATGAAAGTACACCGCATAGATTTAGCATTTAGCTTCTTTCTATTTTCTTTATCAATGTGCACAAAAGCTTTAGAACCAACAACTCTAAGAAATGAAAGATCTACCTTTTTACCTATCCAAGCCTCTTCAGGAATTCCACCATCTAGTTCAGTAGAAGGTCCTCTGTTAATCAGGTAAACCATAGTATCTATAGCTTTTGCCCAAAACTGTAAGGGCAAACTAGCATGTAACCTCATACTTTGTGCACACTCCATTATTGTTCTATTCATCCTTTCATCAACTCCATTTTGCTGAGGTGTCCTTGGAACCATCCTTTCCTTGTGTATTCCACTCATAAAATAGTAACTATTGAATTTATTGCTATAATACTCACCACCATTGTCAGATCTAAGGCACTTCAATCTCAAACTTGTTTCATTCTCAACCAAAGCTTTCCATTTCTTAAATGTGTCAAAAACATCAAATTTCCTCTTTATGCAATAAATCCATACCTTTCTTGTAGCATCATCAATGAAATAAACATAATACTATGATCCTCCAATAGAAGCTACCTGAGCTAGTCCCCACATGTATGTGTGAACAAGCTCCAACTTTTGCTTCTTCTTTGTTGACCTAGTTTTGAGAAACCTCACTTTCTTCTATTTCCCAAAAATACAATGCTCATAGAAATCTAGATCTATGCTTTTCAAATCTGAAAGCTTACCTTTTGACTTAAGAACATTCATTCCCTTCTCACTCATGTGACCAAGCCTATAGTGCCACAACTTTTCATCTACATCTGAAGTAGATAAAACAAAAGGAGAATAATCAGTAATACAAGTAGATAGATAAATTGTACCTACTCTCTTACCTTTTGCTAATACAAGTGCACCCTTGGAAACTTTCCAAGATTTAGCTGTGAGAGTTACTGTGCAACCCTCATCACCCAACTTTCCTACAGAAATCAGATTCCTCTTCAGGATGGGTATGTGCATGACATCCTTCAACACCCATGTGTTTCCATTCTACAATTTTAGTTGCACTTTTCCTTTGCCAATAATTTTACAAGGCTCATCATCCCCTAAATAAACTTCTCCAAAATCTCCATAGACATAATCATTAAAAATTTCTCTATTTGGGCTTACATGGAAAGAGGCACCAGAATCTAAAACCCATGATTCTACTTTATTATCCAAAGAAACTATAAGAGCATCTTGTGTAGTAATACCTGCAACTTTGCTTCTTTATTACCTTCATCCTGATTTTCTTTGTTATCCTTCAATCAATAATCTTTCTTTGCATGCCCTTTCTTTCCATAATTCCAGTAGGTTATTCTTCTATTTCTAGATTTGGATCTACTTCCCATCTTTAACCTTGATTTTCCTTGCTTGCCCTTCTCTCTTTGCCTTCCCCTACTTTCAAAACTTAAAGCATTACCTGATGTTTCCCTTGTGCTTTTCCTAAGAATTTCTTCATTCAAGATTACACTAACCACATCATCAACTTTCAAGATATTTGAAGCAGACACAATATTACTAACTTCCATTACCAAACTATGCCAACTTTTAGGTAAAGAGCATAAGATTAAGAGAGCCTTAATTTCATCATCAAAAACTATTTTG